>CAJNDT010006232.1:0-157966 GCA_905221615.1 Symbiodinium sp. CCMP2592
AGCAATAGATAGTCATAAGAGTTATAAGCTATACCACATGCATGTCGATGTTCCCCTGTGTGACCTTGCACATGCTCGTGTAGAATTCAAGTCGAAAGTGGTAAAGCTGGTCACATGCGGTGGAAGCGGTCATCGGGAATGTTAGTTCTGGTAGCTCCATTGTTTTGCAAGAGACGCAAAGCTCAAAGCACCTGATCCTCATTTGAGGAGCGCGTGCTTCAAGGCTTCAGGTCGCACAGAGGCTTGCTGAGGGGCTCCAGCAGCTCTGGCCTTGGCGGTGCTTTCGAAACGTGGGGAATGGGAACTACAGGCCGGGCTCAAGTTTCTCTCTCCAGGCTCGGGAGTGAACGGTCGTCTCTGCAGACCAGCGGCCCGCGATTCAAGAGAAAAGCAGCTGCGCAGCTAGTACCAATGGACTTCGGTTGCTGTGCCTCTTCTCTCAGGCGCTGTGCCTGAAAAACAGACTCCAAGTGACGGTAAGCAGAGTTATAAGTCCTCTCATATGGGTTATAAGTATAGTTACCCTACCTCTAACCCTGCTTATGACTAATAGGGGACCCTAATACAGCACCCTAAATAGTAGGATCCTTATTATAAGGACCCCAAAATAAGGTACCCCTAGTTTTCGGAAAACTCCCAAATCTTGTCCTCCCACCTCGGTGGAGATCCACAAGGCCGTCGCTGCCGCCACGGCGCCTCTTCTCGCCAGGCCGCGGCCGGAGCCCCGGAGGTTAGGGCTCCGAAAGCCCAGAGGTACCGTTTGTGCTGGAGAGCGTGCACGCCTCGGGCTTGCGCTGGCCCTCTCCAAAACCACGCATCCGGAGTGGACGCAAATTATGAGTATGCTGGTTCAACATCTGAGACACGGCGACATACAACCCTGGTGCTACTTTTGCGCCCTGTAGGTTTCCTGCATTCCTTACCCCTCCGCTTAACTACGCACATCACGATGCTTCAGCAAAGTTCCCACACCACGGCTTCAAACTAGGCAAGATTGCGCAACCTAACAATGCCTACAAGAGCTCTTCTGTCAATCTCGTATCTTCAACATCCAACGCAACACAAGGTTCCTTGGGCCCCTCGATTATCCAAGTTGCAATCTGGGCGAGAGAGGACTTGTGCGTGCAGCCGCCAGGGCCTGGACATGATCTGTGGCACGCGGACCCTTGTAGGCCACAGCCCAGAGCACATACTAATACTTCTCTTGTTATTAATTCGGCTTTTGTTTGGGCTCTTTTTCTGGGATACTGCTCGATGCATTACTCGCATATTAACTAGTTAGTTCTTTACTCCATTTCGCACTTTATTCTGACACAAGAACTGGCTTTGATTCAGCCACCCCCCCCGGCTATATCAAAGCCATGCCCATATCTCAACTGAACTTGCCATCGTGCATCTGTTGAAGGAAAGACACCAGCAGCTTGCAGTCGAGCCGCGGGGTGTCTAGACACCTTTGGTGCCACGCTCCTGGGAGGCGGCGAAGCACCTGCAGGATGCGCCTCTGACTATCTCGAACGGAGAGCGTCTTCGCTTCCTTTGTCGGTCGCTTGCCTTCAAGAAATGCGTCGTTTTTCCTCCTTTCGTTCCAGTTTATGAAATAGGTTCTTTTGCTCACATGTTCTATCTTAACTAGCTTACCTATGTGTAATTGGAACATTCTGTACCTTAGCTTTTCGTCTACATTCTTTGGCAGGTAATCTTTCATGATTTCATGGTGCGTAAGTGAAGTCATTGAAAAGGGAAGACACATGAAACGAAGCATGAGTGCGTACTGCTGCTCGGCACCAGGCCTTGACCCATTTGGCCCCAGATCGGCAGCGCCGGCAATGCCGAGCCAGAAAGAACGGCCTGCATTCGTTGAAGCATGAAGCCCAACGTGGCAACACCAAGTCCGACTTAAGGGGAAACATTCACTGATTCACTGTGGGTTGAGCTCCGTCTTCTGCGTGCATCGTGTGTGCCCTGTCAACATTCGGAGAGCAGCTCATGCCCACGATCCACACCTGCTCGAGCTGGGCCAAGTGCTGAAGCGCAGGCAACTCCTCGGTGCCTTGGTTGCGGCGGGCTGATCTACCCTTGATTTGTTCAACAGCCCGACCATGCATGCCTCCAAAGAGCCGTTCGTTTGAGACTCCTGAACTTCTCGGACCCATCTTCAAGTTCAAGATTGATCGGCCAAATTTCGTTACAGCTTGCAGGGCCACCGGTGCCGTAGAAAAGCCCTTTCAGCCAGAACAAGTTGCCCGCAGAAAAGGCGGAACCAGGTTCCTGCACGCCCAGCAGTCGCCCAGGCCGCTTTGTCGGCGGAGGAGCAGCTGGAGGTTGTGGCCTGTGCCTGGCGGTCAGAAGGTTCTGGTATGATCTGGTATCATGGGCGCAGGCAAGCATATAAAACATTGTCTAGATTTGGTGCCCTCCTCACCCTGTGTACTATGAACCTTTGCAACGATCTGCCTTCGAAGTCTCGAAGTGAAGCGTCCCAGCTCGGGGCCCTGTCAGCTCTCACAATCCAAAGCACAAGGTCTCAGCGTTTAACACAATTGGTCTTCAAAGGACCCGAAGATGAGAACTGGATGCAGCAGGCAAGTTGTGCGCACGCTGCGCGCCGAGATGCTTCAGAGACGATGTCGCAGGCAGAGTCTTTGTCTTCCAGGAGATGTTCCTCACCGTGGCTGTAATGGCTTCAGAAACGGCCAAAGCAGCAATCGGGTCTCCTGCAATACCTGCTGTGTAATCTGTGCCATTAGCTCATGGCAGTCTGGCGAATGCGAGGCATTGTCTGGAGCGTCATCCTCGTCCATGCCTTGACTGACCAGCTTCTTGTGCAGCAAACGATCTAGCGACTCTCTTACCTAGCACGAGCATGTGCAAGACAGATCGAGGCCTTCGACCAGCTCAGCCGCTGCGTCTTGCAGCGGCTCTAGGCTGACTCTCGAGGCCGAAAGCAGCTGCAGCGTGGGAAGATGCGTTGTGCAGGCAGTCCCAGAGTCCCGGACCGTGGTTATGCACAGCTACAAGAGCTTCCATGGCTTTTTAGGGACTTTATGAATGAATAGGAGTGCCGCAATGGCGAAAGCACCAGGCTGGTGCAATGATCTGCCAAACGCCTCTCTTGCCTAGCGCTTCTCAGATCCCGCGTCCGCGCAGGTCTAAGAAGGCATGGAACCGGGACGCCTAATGAAGCAACCTCTATGGCAGAAGGACTATCTTGATTCTGTTCCTGCATCTCACCCTTTGCCAGTCACAGGCCTCGGAGGTCACACTTGACACAGTCACGCAGAAGTTAAAATACTAGCTAAGCTCATTGGAAAACGAAAGCTGGATTGTGCTGGACAGCTGCTTTGTCAGCTCTTGATCCAAGAGTAGGATGCGAAAATTGCGCCAGCCGAGCATGCATGATTAAACTCTTAAACAGTATCACTCATCGAAAATCGCACATAGGGCGACGAGCTTTGGTGGCCACGGTTGGGGAAAACAAGGGCACTGAATGTGCCGATAGTGGACCTCGGCGGCCAAGAGACCGTGATTTCCACGTGCACGAAACGGAAGGAGGCCAAGGCCGCCACCACCAAGCTTCACTGCAGGGTCTCTAGCAAACCTTACCAAGCAGTCTGAATGTGCAACGCATAGGCAGTAGTAGATGTTTGTCCGAGCCTGCTTGTCGGCTTCCAGAGTAACCATTGCAGTGGCACCCCCGAGCATCTCCTTCACACCGTGAAGTGTGCAGATCTACACTGGAAGACGGCGCAAGTGCGCATGCAAGTCGAGAGATCTGCACTTGTTGATGCAGTTCTGCCGGAGAGCCCCAACGGCAGAACATGCAAGACTTAGAACAGACCACATCTTCATGAAGATCTTCTGCACCCAAGCTTCCCGCCTTCACACCGAGCTCCTCGAAAACGGCCTTGCAAGTATTATCAGTTATCAGCACTTGCCGCTGTGCCATGCTCGTCGCACAGGCACCGCTTCATGCTGACTCTATATGCTACAACGTGAGCGGCAGCACCTCGTATTGCAACGCCGCATTGCTCCAGGTGAACTCTGCAGAAGCGGCCATCGCGGCTTTTGTCATCTCCTTGACCTGTGCTGCTGTCGTCCAGCTGCAAGGTGCATGGTCGTTTCCCGGTATGGGCTGCATGATCATGGCTTCTAGGTGCAAGACTGCAGGACAGAAGACGGTTCGAGTACATTCGTCGACTTGTGCTGACTTCCTACCTGTACAGCTGGGCCCGCCTTGGCGGGCTCCTGCATGTAGAGATCTGCAGCTCGCTTCAACGCTTTCGAGATCGACGCCACGGACTCCTGCTTGGAGCAGGCAGTCATCGCAGAGGATGCGAAGGCAGCGGCAACTTCTGGAAGGGGCCGGGAGGGGCCTCGTCTACCACGGCCTCGACGGACATTTCCTTGTCCGTCCAAATGCCGTTGAGGCCATCCTGGTGCGGACATCAAAGAGGCAGCAGGCCCGGCAGCCAGCTAGTCGAGGCATCACCACGCAAGGTCTGAGATACTTGCAGCTCCACATGAAGCTTTCGGGGCCCGTCATGCAACATTTATCGGCAACTTACTTAACTACTAATGACAACTTAACGCAAGTGGCGAGATATAAAGAAAGTAAGGCGTGCCTCCACCGTGTCTTTCAAGCCGCCGGTGGGGGCGACGATGGGCAGGGTTCCCATGCGCATCGCCTGAGGCGGTTGGTTCACTACTACTTCTACTACTACTACTACTACTACTATAACTAGACTATAACTAGATTAACTATAACCGCAACTAACTACTGCAGTCTAAGTGGGCAAACATAGCAACAGATTCAAATAGCCACTTTGATCCTCGGAACTCGGGATTTCCCGCCTCCATCTGTACGAGGCCGCAGGGCTCCCACCTGCAGTTTCCACGGGTTTGGCCAAAGGCTCTGTCGCTCGATGACATCCCCGAAGTGGGTTGAGTTTCCTTGCACGAGGCCGCCTGGAAGGCAGCAGCGTGAAGTCGCAACCAGCGAGGAGTGCATAGCGCTCCGGGCCCATCCAGCCTCGGAAGTGTTTTGCTGGTGAGTTTAGTGGCCAACCGCGCTTTCGAAGAGCTGCCTCCGTAGAAGAACTTGCTAGGATACTTCTTCTCCACGGCCTTGGTCCTCAGCAGCGAAACTCGCAGATGTCACAACCATCGGTGCCAGTGCTTGGAGCGTGTCCGAGTCGTTCTCGGCCTCTGGCTGTGCTACGAGGTCTGCTCGGCCGGAACCGACGATGACAACCTGGAGCTCGGTGTCCTTGCATGTGCAAAGATAAGAATGCAGGCACAGCGGCACAGAACAAAGAAAGGAACGAAAGCAGCACCTGAGTACTTCATGAGTCAGCAAATGATGCTCAGCACCGCTTGAAGAAGCTAACGCACATCGCGAACGACTCGACGATTTTTTTTATCTGACGGGCTCCATGACAAGATCTTGTAGCCGGCCAGGTGACAGGGCCCATCCTCTGAGCCAAATCTCCCACCCATTTACCTATTGCAGAGCCTCTTGCTCAGGTTGCACCCCACACAGCTCGTCCACGGTACCGGGGCATGACATTAATTACCCCCATGTGCTTCGCTAGAAATTGGATAGTCCCAGATCAGTCGACATGACATCGCATACATGGATGCCAGCCTTTTCAAACTTTCCCGTCGATGAGTGTTTCCGGGTCCAAGAAGTTCTTCGGGCAGGACTGATGAACCAGCGGAAGGTGGTCATGGCCACGCTCAGCAAGAAGGAGCTCGAGGCTCCCTTGCTGCGTGCTTGCCGAGGACGGTTTCATGACGGGCCCTACAGTTCGCGAGAGCCTTTGCCAACAGAATTCGGAGAGTGGTGTCTTGCCGGTATCTTGACCTGCCTGCCGGCCTCAGAAGAGCCGGAAGCGGCTCTGGTCCAGCTTCGATCGGATTGCTCCAGTGCTCTAGGATCTGCTGCACGGACGGTCTTTGCACTGCACGTCGCAGCAAAGGCACGCGAGCTCGCAGCTTCTCTGCTGCGCGGTCGGCTGGTGTCTTTTTGAGTAAAGTGAAGGAGGCGTACCCCGTCATGTAAGCATCTTCGGCAAGCGCACGGCAGGGTCGCTGATGCGCTCTTTGCGGGCTTATATACTGCGGCCAAGTAAATACTGTTCGCCTGTTTCAGCTCCTTTGCAGCATCGAAGCCAGTCTCTGCGAAACAGAGATTGGCTGGGTTGATATCTAAATTCTAAATGTGCCACTAGCATGCTGTGGACATGCGCCACGGCCTTGCAGGTCGGCCTAAAGGCCTTGGCTAGGCGATGGCCACTCAGCTGCCTTGTGCTAGAAGCTTGTTCAAGGCTCTCCCCGAGTTTGTCCATGCTTAACCCGGTCGTCATGGTTCTGTTGTCAGCCACGACACAGAATACATAGAATACATTGACCACGTTCGGATGCTCACTTCTTTGCAGCAGCATTTCTCTGTGTGCAACGCCTGGCGGTCTTTCTTCGGCGGGCTACTTCTGCGGAGTATACCTCGTGGAAGCATCTTTTGGCGCCCGCTGGATGCCTTCCCGCCCATTCCCAGCACGTGTGGGTTGCTTGTGCAGGGTACTTCGTCGTGTTAGGTACCTGCCCGAGAAGAGGGGATGTGCAGAGTACAACCTGGAGATTCGGAAGGACAAGGCCGTGCTGCCAGTAGTCGATGTTGCAAACCTGCAACTTGCGAAGGAACTTTCCTCGGTAAGTTGCAGATGTGCAACATCGACAATTGGCAGCATGGCGTTGTCCCGTCTCCAAAGTTTTGATCGCTGCCCAACAGTGTAGGCCAATACCCGAGGAAGCTCGAAGCTGCCCTTCGGGCTGTAGGTCCGTGGACCGGGAGTAGAAAAGTCCCGACCGGGAAAGCCCTCGGCTTTGGGAAAAGCCATGGCGAAGGCTTTGCTTAGCTAAACCATCTGTGCTACCAGATTCACAAACGGTTCAAACGGCCACGAATGATCATGCTCGTCCAAACAACCCGAAACTGAGCAGCAGCTCTCCATCCCAAATAGCAGTGGCAATGTTGGGCCTACTAGAACTTGGCTCGTGGGCTCGCCTCGAGGATCTCCACCAAGGACTCCAGGAGCAGGTCATAGCCCTTCTGGGCATCCAGCCTTGCCCAGTACTCGTAGCGGCGTCATGTCTACGAACACAACATGACAAAGTCTAGGGTTAGGGATAGGGATTAAGGTTCCAAGCGGGCCTTCCAATAAAGCACATCAGCGGTCCCTTGGACTCGGGGAGGTTGTTCTGCGCTCGGTAGGTGGCCTGACGATGGCAACGGGATCCACGATCGCTGGCCCCTCTCGTGGGCCTGTGTCTTGCCTTGAGCTCAGCCTTCGCCTCCGCTGCCGTGGCAGCCTCGTCCAGCAGCATCGGTGTATATCGATGAAAGCGAAGGTTGCACAAGAGTTACTGCTTGGAAGCTGTAGGCAGCGCACGGTAAAGACCCCGCACGACATCATGGTCTTCGTGACGAAGTTCTTGTCGCTGGGAGATACCCCTTCCTTCACGCCGTTGAGAATTCCTGCGCCGTCTCTCTGGCTCTCTCGCTGAGACCTTGCACATGATGTGACTGCGACCAGCCTGTGCACTTGCCCAGGGCGAAAAGGTCTTCCAGTTCAACACCCTGCCCAGCGGCAAATATGATCACATGATCGTCAGCACAAGGACTGCGCCCAAACTCTCTTCAGCTCCAAAGAAGGCGCCCGCCTTCTCCGGGTCCGTGCAGCACTCCACGGCATAGCTCGGGGACACGGTGAGGACCTGCGGGCTTTGACTTCAGTCAGCTGGCAAAAAGGGCAGAAGCCGTTTGGCCGGGCCCTGTCGGCATATCGAAGACCAGCCGCCATGGAGTTCACACAGCTGACCTGGCGCTGGGACAGCGGACATCCGTAAGATCGCTGGGACTGGCTCATCGCTGCGAGGCGCCACGCCTTTTCGTTGTACTTTCCGATGCGAAGGGGCATCTTGAAGGTGATGCTGTCGATGTAGCGCTCTGGCACTCCGAAGATGCCCGCCAAGCCTGACCAGCGAAGATCTGATTCACAGGAACAGGAGAGGCGAGTAGCGGCCTTCTTCGCGCACGAAACGGCCCTGGAACACGGCGTTGTGGTTCAGGAAGGCGGACTTCGTGTTCTGCCACTTGCCTTACTCTGCTCCCAGGCCGCTGCATCCGCTACCCGCTAGCCGCTGGGCGACTCCGGCCTGTGGCTTTCTCAGCGTGGATGAGCATCGGAACAAGGGCGGAATGCCAGTCGTTGCAGACGACCATGCAGTCGCCACCGTACCTCAGATATCTATGGAATCGGTCTGTGCTGCAGAGTCGGATCGTCCGGGGCTTTCGGAACGGGTGTTGCGAATACGCACGTTTTTTGCGCAGCTAGCCCCGATCCGTGGGTTTCACCACATGAACATGATGCGCAAGAAGATTTCTGGAAGCCCCCCCTGGAGCAGAAACGAAGCGCCCATGGTGCTCATGATGCTGGCTCCATGCTACCCAACAGGTCCTCATGATGTCGGCACTTGGGGGTTCTCGATGTCTCTCGCCGTCACAAGAGCAAGTTGGGCGGCGTACTGTGCGCTCAACTGAACGAACAGATGACACCTAACGAAGCCCTGTGTGGCGTGCCTCTGTGCGCAGCCCTCATTATGCTCTTTTCAGCTCGATAAATGCCGAGGGCCGGGCACGGCGCCGCCCAGAGGAAGCTCCTGAATGGCCTTCAATGCCGCCTTGCAGAAATAGGCGAATCGCGCCTGATTGTCTGCGAAGTCCTGTAAGGACCATGTCAAGTCTGCGAGCTGAAACCTGCACAAGTTCCTAAGCCACTTCGGTCCTGACCCCACTCCGGGCCGTACAACTTGGCTCCTACCGGGTGCAACACGGGAGGGCTACGGCTTCCCGGAGCTGCCAAGCGAGGCAATCCTGTCTGTCCGTAGACCCTCTCTAGGAACGTCGGGTGATCGACGAAGACATAGTCCACCTCTCTCTTCGGGGAGACACTCTCTTCACTCGCATGGCATGTAGCCGCTGGGAGCCGCCTTCTGCTTGTAGCTGTGAAAGAAGTGCACGGATTCGTTCTTGCCACCCATCGGCAGGGAGCTCCAGTAGCCGGTGTCCCACGCCTCCTTGTACTGGTCGTAGCCTCACAGCACCACTTTCACATCTGCGGGAAATCTCCAGCAGACGAACTTCTCAACCTATCTGGATGCTTCCTGGCCGTGTGCTGCGTGCTGCGAGGGGCGTGGCGAGATCACCATGCAACGATGGCCCAGGGCTGCCAGCGCAATCGGCAAACCGTCCATGGCTTCTCCAAGTCCTTCAGCACTGGCACGGGCAGGTCTCCCCGTTGCAATCGTGGAGCCATGATGGCGGCATGTCCAGCACTGTGCACAACAGCTCACATCGTACTGAAAGTGTCCTCCGGTCTTGGAGAACGGTGCGACCTCGCTCGTGACGAAGACGATCCTGTCCAGCTCCAAATCTCAAACGTGCGCATGCAGGAATCTGTCGTGTTACGACACGCATTCACAGACATGACAGCTATTGCGACGGCTTTTAAGTCGGCTATCATGCAGCCAAGCGACTGGTACTTCTTTCCAATAGCCGCACGGAGCTTGCCGTCCGCCATGGAGAAGGCAGGGCTGCGGCCCTGGCAGCAAACTGAAGTCGCAGGCACCTTGGGGGGGGTCCCACGGCAAGAGCACTACGGTCCTCTGCCAGTGCGCGGCCCACAGCCACTGCAGGAGGTCCGGCCTGTGCCATTGGAAAAAGCTGTTCTTATCTTTAGCTACCGCACAAAACATACGGATGCGCGGCGAAGCTTGCGATAAAGCCAGACGTTCCAACCTTGGGCACGTCGAGCGCCTTGCCATCGGGCCCTGCCACTATTACATTTTGAGGTACGACAACAACACAGCGGCTATTCAAGGGAACTTCATGGGGACTGCCAGGCATGCTGTCGGAACGTGCCTGTCGCCGTGGCGGGAAGCACGGCACCAGCAGCCTGGCCCGAGCCCCGAAACGACTCGATTCAAGTCTGTGGCTGTCTTGGCCGATCTTGGCCGCGGCCTTGGCATAACCTCTGGCAGGTCCTACGGTGCTGGTGGCATAGGCTGTGCCACTCGTCTCTCCGGCCGGCACGGGCTTGCCACTCACGATGTTCAGCACCTTTAAGTTCCAGGAGCGAGGCAACTTGCGAACTCTTGACTGGCCATGTCGCTGAAAGCTGGATCTGATTTTCGTTCTGCTTGCCAGGCAACGCTTGCGGGTGCCACCTGCACTGGCCCGGTCGTCGTTGTGCCGGCGTACTTGGAGCTCGTGGGTGCCGCCGCAGCAGGCTTGGCCTTTGCCTTGCAGTCCATCACGACTCCATGCCCGAGGCTTTCCGGATTCCCTGCCAGTCCCATGCAGGCCTTGGGGGCCTCTGCCTTAGCACCAACACCTGGCGAAAGGACGTAGCTGCAGCGTGCACCGTCTTCCAGATCACGGATAGTGTCACAAGCTTCTGCGAACCTATTAGATGCCCTTGCGGGAGGATCCCTCTCTTGTTTGTCCGTCTCACGTCTTCTGACTCTGTGTGAGAGACAGAGAGAGAGAGAGAGAGAGAGAGAGAGAGAGAGAGAGAAGAGAGACACAGAGAGAGCGAGCTAGCGCGACAGAGAGCTAGAGAGACGTAGAGAGAACGAAAGAAGAAGGAAAGGATCGACTGTGTGTACCTTGAACTTTTTTGCAGTTGGTTTCTCTGATACTTTTGCAGCCTAGAAGGCTCATTCACAGGTGCAGACTGGTCTTAGATACACCCTTTGCACGGTGCCTCGTGCCAATGAGGAGCCTGTGGCCGCCATGCGCTCTGTTGCAGTAGCGGGCTTCTTGCCCTCCTGTCAGAGACTTGCAAGTGATGCCTGGAAGCAATTCTCGACAAACTCAAGCCGGCTTCATCAGTGTGAGTTTACTTCCACTGTTGGTATTATGTAGTTCGCTTGCGTTTCACCTTGCATTGACTATTCGTCTTGAGTCACTTGAGTTATAGCCCACCTCCATGACCGCCGCAGCAGAGGTCGGGGCAGCTGCTGCTTTGGGAGCAGCCGTGCTAGAGACTCCCGCGCTGGCAGGGCTGGTGGTGGTGACGCCGGTCCCAGCCGCCTGGAGGCACGAATCCTTACAACTCTGAATCGAGGAGTCGGGCCGTGTCGGGCCGTGCCTTGGGAGCTCCGGCCCCAGCCACAAGGCCCGCTGCACGGGACGCTGGAGCCTCAGGGGACTGCGTTACCGATCCTTGCAACAGGGACTCGAGAGCGATGCCTCCGAAGGAGCCGAGGCAGCCTTGGCCTTCTCCTTTCAATCAGTGAGGCGAACGTGCGGAGTTTTTGTGTACTCGGAGTCTCTGCAGCTTTCGTTGATACCCGTCCTCTCGGTTGGGTGCCTCGTCACGGCTCTTGGCTGCTGCGGCGACTTCCGGAGCCTGCATGGAGAGACGACAGCTTTGCTGGGCTGATGCACTCGAAGGGCGCCGCTGTCACTTCCACCCGCATGCAGGCCTTTGCCACTGGGACGACGCTGGGGGCCTGAACTGCAAGAACGAACAGCTCATGCGTCGGCATCGGCTGTCCGTCGGCCAAGCCTGAGCCGGAGTTGTTGCCTTTGAAGTCGACATCCTCGGCTGTGGCAAAACTGCAGAGTAGTCGCCTGTGCTTTCCGAGTGCACGCCGAGATTCGTTGCTCTGCTGGAAAGGGCGAGATGGGCTGCACTCTGAATACTTCTGCAAATGCCTGCGGATGTAGATGCCACCTCTGTCATCAACACGCCTTTGCTCAACGGCGTGACTTACACAGCAACTACCTATGCGGTTTGCTTTGCCAACACAAGCTGTATACTCGTACATACGAAGAACATCAGCCGTCAACATTCCTCAATGCAGCGGATAGGCCCAACTTGGCAAGTCTTCCTTTCACGAATCCGTCTGTACAGCGCACGGATGGCGGCGACGTTTCTTGTGAATTTGATAAGCGAATTACATGCCTGAATTCAGATAAGCTCCCCAGCTCCTCCAGTTTCAGTATCGGCAAAGCTTTCGACACAGCCGGTGCTTTGCACGACGGCCAACCCGTCAGGTCTCTCTCACCTTGGAAAGCGCACCGAATGAGCTGCCATATATCCGATGTGAGGTGCTCGGTGCGGAGCCATCGTTTGGCCGTGGAGGGACTGTCATTGGCCTCTGGCAGTGACTTGACCAACCAGTACCCACAGTACGAAACTGTCGACCAAGGCCAAGGCCAGAAGCAATCTCCTCAAGGTGGCATCATCCGCTGCGGCCATGGAGCGGTCATAGGCTGCACAGACGCTACGCCAGAAGAATCGAAAAGGCTGCAAAGGCTGCGAGGCCAAGGCCAAGAGCAGATGCTGCTTGCTGCTCCGCCATGAGCTCCTCTGGGAGAAGTTGCACCTCGCAGCTTTCGAGGGGATCAGAGTCTACGACAATACATGCGGCCACTGTGAAAAAATGGTGCAGTGCACTGCCCTCAGGCAGACAGGTGACTTCAGGCCTGGTACCCCGCATGGCTCGCTTGCCTCTTCTTTGGGCCTCTTGCTCAATTGGCAACGCGATTTCCAGACACGTTCAGAATCAATGAAACCTGAACTCAAGCATCGTTCTCTGAGAGGCTTGCTCCGTGAAGATGCATGACCGAAGAGTTCGCTGGGGCAGTGCGCAAACCTCGGCGAGCTGTGTTCATCATTGTGCCATCTTTCTTTGAGGCCCCTGAAGCAAGCGGTGTCGGCGATCCGAGTGCAAACTGGCGCCGCGGCGGGCAGGTCTGGTCAAGTATGCACCTCCCCACCTGCACAGATCCCCCGATCTCCAGGACCGAAGCATGACACATCTAATGCGGTGTCTGGCACGTGGGCCTCGAGAAACTGGGCGCACATCTCCCTCTTCTGACTCACCGGCATCTCGCCTCTGCTACGTTTCATGCCCAAAGTGTAGTGGCCGTGCCTCCTACACGTTCAAAGCTTCGAACACAGGTACAGCAACCGCAAAACTTCCACGAGGCCTGTCTCAGGTTCCTCTGCTGCCTGTGCCAGCAGCCGCGCCAATGCTACATCCTGAGGAAGGCTCGGTGCGACATGAGCAACAAGGCGAACTTTCGAGGCAAGGTACGCAGGCAGTGGTCTTTTCGATTCCATTCGTTCACACGCCGGCTTCTTGTGTTGAACATATCAATCCTACACAATCCTACAAAGTCTAGTCATGGCGGATGACCGACGAGTGATCTCGTCGGCGAGATCGTCGCGAAGTGACAGCGGGCAACCCGCAAGCTGCAGAAAAATCCAGCGTGCAGGCAGGCAGGCTTCATTGGCGCACAATCGGTTTCGGTGTACGCTCGGCGCTCCAGATGAAGGCAATTAGTCAGGTGCTCCGCCGGGACTCGCACGCCTCGTCGGGCTTCCACTGCACGAGCAACTTCTTGCTCAACGCTGGGCAGCAACAGCAGGCTCTGTTGAGAGGCCTGCTAGTTCGGTCTGCTGCACGTGCCTGACGTCCACCTCAATGTTGGTATAGGATTGCAGGGTCCCGGTCTCAAGCAGCGGCTATAGTCTGACCAAATTGCCAGTGGCACAGTCCTCCACCAGTACATGGCATCCGCTCGCAAGTCCAGGCTCACACATGCGAGACCGACGTTGCTCTCGAGCGAGGTGGTACTACAACAGCACGTGGGGATGACTCTGGGTCGAGTGCATATATATATATATATGTGATTCGGCCTGCTTGGAAACTTCAATATTTTCGTGCAACTCATTCAGAGTGATAAAGCTGTGCACGTTCTGGCTGCGCTTGCAGCCCGTGCTTGCGATAATGCGGCAGCTGTTCCAAAACAAATCTCCGCAAGATCTCGCTGGCACCCGGCTGCACGCCTCTCGTGTCCGACCGCGCAGGCATCGTAGTCTCCAGTGCAGGGCACTCCGTGCCACCCCAAACCCTGGCCATTGCCCGGATGATTTCCACAGCTTCCGAGCTCGACTTCAAGGCGTCGACTTCACTGAGATCCGGAGGAGTCAGCGAGCAGAGGCCGACCAGGGCCATCTCCCGCCTCAGCTCCGCAGCCGAGCTCTTCCCTTGCGGCTTTTGCGCTTTCTGCGCCTTTGGCTCGGTTGCATCCATGAGAGCGGGGCATCCCCACTTTTTGGCCGCTTCTGCATGCCGACGACCTGCGATGTGCGTCTCCACACTTGCAATGTCATGAAAGGGGCCACAGCCACAAGGCTGGCAGAAATACTCTCGCTGTCCCACACGTCCGGCTGCGGATGAGCAGAAGTCGTGCGTTACGATGCCTTGATTCTGTAAGTGCTGGGGTAGCAAGAGCATCTCCTCGAGAGTTTCCTTAACTGATATCCGTGTAATTACTGGCAAACAAAACTGAATCCCAGGTCTTCACTCACGATCAATGACGGCAATGTGACAAGCTTCTGGCGGCCTTGCTTTCCTCTGGTGCCTTTTGCCGATGACGTGACCATGCATCTGCTCAGTAGATAGAATGGGACCCGCGTTGCAAAGCTGGCAGAAGAGCCCATCGTGCCGCAGAACAATGCCTTGAGTGACGGGCAAATCGACACAGCACAGCACTTCGAACAGAATGCCCTTCGTGCTGCGTTGCAGATCTTAGTATCTAAACGGGCCATGACCGATGCTAGACAGGGGTGGAAGGAAATCTTTCAGCCAGCCCCGATGCCTTGACTCTCCCAGCCAGGTTCGATGGCGAAGATGCCTGTATTGCTCACCGCTGCGGCGGGAACACTAATTTCACTGAGCCTTTGCCAGAGGGTGTAAAGCAGGAATGGGAAGTCGACCGCTCCCTTTCTCTGCTCCGCCGTCAGGCGCCTTTGATTCCAGTCGCATTTCAGCAGGTCCTCCTGTAGCTGCACACCTCGTGATTCCAGTCCCAGCTCTTTCGCGATGCTTTCCACGTTGTGACACTTCAGCCCTAGGCGCTCGTCAGCCATGGCAAAGATGCTCACATTGTTCTTCATCTCAAGCCCAAAGGTGCTTTGCAGCTTCCTCTTGTGCTTCATCGAATAGCCATCACAGATCTTGCAAACCAAGGGATGTGTCAGAAGTTGTCTCACCTAGCAGACTGCGGATGGTGCATCTGGCCATGCTATGTCATGCAATGCCCATCAACTCTCAACCCGTGGAATGACGACGCCAAGTCGCGTGCTCCGGCAGCCACGTGCCCGTGCGATGAGTGCGCAGAATCCTGAGTCTCATATCCACACATGCCGAAGAAATAGGCAGCACGTGCAACACGAAGCAGCTGCCGCGAAAGCATGAGTTCAGACAAAGCATCACCACTCTCTTCTCGTCAGCAAACTGTAACAAAGACACCCGATTGTCATCCTCGTCATTGCGGTCCGCCGTCCACAACCTTCTGCTGCTTCTACATGAGCAGCATAAGAGCAGCAATAACAGTAAGGATTCGGATTCCTAGCATCACACTAATCAAGGATTTGGAGTTATCCTGGAAGATCGCGCAAACTCACTGCCAACTTTGCCGCGGCACATATTGAAGGCAACGGGATGGTGTTGTGCCATCTTGGACTCAAGCCAGGTGCGCGAGAAGAAGTCCAGGCCATGCTGCTTAGCGAGGTCGGTCGGAACCTCCGAGAGGTCCACGAAATCCACCTGGGCATTGAACTGGACCATACTGGACCTGACATGTTCTGCCTTGGAGCACTTCGGGCTTTGGAACTTGCAGCGCCTTGCCAGCAAAGTGCTCTCGCTGCACAGGTATGGTGGTTCGCTCGCGGCCCCGATTCAGCTTCCGGTGCATGGGCTTTGAAGGCGAAAGCAACTCTGCGCGAAGTCCTTGTACTCTGCAGCCAATTCAGGGCCATGTCGTTGCCGGATCCTACTGCTTTATGCAACTCCGTTCTTCATTCGCACATGTCGCACGCCGGAATGTTCGCTGCCTGATGATAAACAGCAACTTGCGCTGCTCTCTTGCAACAAAAGCACAAAACAGCTGCGCAAGTCCCGTTCGGCTGCGAGCAGATACTGCTTAGTTTCATAGACCTGCCTGTCCCCGGCGATGGTTGATTCTGACTACACGTCAAGTGGGTTGACACTGTACCCGTACACCATTGGCCATCTCTGCGAACACGCACAGACTCGCACTTGTGCTTTGCACTTTACCCCTACTTTCTGGGTGCAGAGGGCCTAATTCGTTGGTTGTCTTTTCAAACCAAGACCGAGGACCAAGACTTCGAAGCGGGGCCCCGGGGCCCCGGCATCTTCCAAGGCTCCAAGTCCTGGGAAACGCGAAGGCGATGTCGTGATTGGTGCCGACGTGACCGAGGCGATGCCTGTCAAGCCCGAAGGCAGATGGATTCCCCACAGATTTCCTTCTGCTATCTTCAGTTCGTCATTGCATCTACGATCGTCCGCTTGCCGGCCATGATCGCGATTTAACCTATTCCCTGCTTTGCCGCTCGGCGAATCCAGGTTGCACTCGAAGCCTGATTCCAGGAGCTATAATAGAGAGTTTTCCGGCAAAGATCGGTGGTCCGATGTGCCCTGTTTCAGCGGTTCGTTGCGAGAACGCTCTTCCAATGTTGTGCGAACACTCCAGCTGCTGTAGAGCCTAGTGTTGATGAATTCCTCCGAGAGCACAAGATTAAACTGGCCTGCAGGTGGTGGAGGTGGCGGCGGCAGCGTTTGCGGCTCGAACTTCTGCCTGGCCACTGCAGCAATCAGCAAACAGTGCCACATCGCTGTTCAGACATGTCTGATGGCAACAATCCAAGCAGGACGGCTCCACTTCTGCACCTCGGCTTCAAGTTCCCGAACTAGTGCAGCACTGTTCGATGGGTCACGTTTAAGTGCCTCTGTACAGGACGTGTAGACGGTTGAACGAGTGCCACAATCAACTTGCACCATTTATGCAATGCCCGATTCTCTTACAGCCACGGCCACGGCCTGCACTGCCGTCCGTACGATCCATGTTTGCAAATTGTGAACGCCAGCCTCTTCATCCAGAAGGGTGCAGACGTTGAGGATCTGCTGGGCCTGATTCGGTTGAGATCGGAACGGAAACCCCGCATGGGGCCGCGTTCTCAAAAACCCAGTGCTCAGACAACAGGTCAGATGGCTTGCGGTTGGATGCAAGCCGATGCAGTTTCTGACAAGACAGATTAGCCTCACAGCATTGACTGAAGACTGTCCCAGATTCAACCTCTGTCCATGCTGAAATTTCCTCGTAGCTTGCCTCCTCCTGCACCGCCATTCGCTTTTTCTGAACTTCCTGACAGACTTTGGCGGGTCATGGAGCAGGACGACCGACAGAGGGACCACCTCCTTCTCGGTATCTCTGAGAGGTCTCCATGCCTGAGCATTCGGGCAAGACGATGCAACTGCCCGAGCATGCTGGTTTCGCTGCACAGAGCAGTAAGCCGCAGGCTCGTCTTGCTCTCAAGCTGCCTTGCCGTCAAGAGGAGTGCTGCTTGCATAAACAGCTAGCCGAGTCACTCTACTTCGTAGCACTCATCGTCAGGGGCCCGACTTTTGCTCACCAGCTCGTCATCGTCTGCCGCGGCCTTGTTATCAGCTGCAAAATTCCACGGGAACAGCTTCGATCTGCAGCCGACCTAAAAGGAAGGTGCGAGTAGTATGGCATGCCATGACTGTTGAGCCTCCTCAAAGCTCTTCTGCGCGAGCTCCCTGGCCTAGCATGTGCCAACAGCTGCTAGCAGCTGCTACCGTGAGCACAGGAAAAAGGTGCGGCGGCGCCTCCTTCACGCGCAGCTCTGCTTTTGGGCTGTCGTTCTCCTGGCAAAGCTTCCGCCATTGGCTTTGGGGACCGGAGTGACCGAGCCGAGGGCCTCGAGCAGGGCTCGGGCTTCGCAGCAAAGCCCAAAAGCCTGCTTCAAGCTGAAGACCTCAAGGAACAGAGTGCTTGCGAGTCTGATCCCAGGCAGTTTTTTTAAACCATGCTCTACCCACATGCTAAATCGCGTCGGAAGCGACCCGCTGCACATCAAGTCTGTCATGCTGCCTTCTCATCCAGGATTCGCAGCAGCACCCGCTTGAACCGCTCCTCCACTCGAGGCCGCTGCGCCTCGCCTGGCTCTGGCTCTGGCGCGCAAAAGCAGTGGAGCTGCATCGAGCTGGGATTCTGCCCATTCGCCTGTGGGAGCCGGAGGCGGCGGCACTTTCTCTTCCTCCTTCTTCCGCTTCCTGTCACCGGCAAGGCATGGCCAGGCATTGGGCCATGCCACGTGTATACTGCAAAGCCTAAAGCAGCAGCGGCATCAGGCACAAAAAGCGCCGGCGGCGCTGGTCGAGTTCTCGCTCTGCCGCCGAGTTCGGAGCTGCTTCCAACTTCATGTCGGCTCGCCTGACTGCCTGGCGTCGGCTCCATCTACAGTAGTACATTTGATGTCCGAAAGCGCACAGGGCTCTCAAGGCACCGAGGCGGAGTGGGAAAGGTCTCAGCTAATAGACTGGAAAATGCTGACTGCAGTTCATGCATGACCCGTGGGCCTTCTTGACCCAGTCCATCCGTCGCTGCACGGATTCGCCCTGCCCGCGGCGCTCAGCAGCGGTTAATGTGAGCTGGTGGAGCGTGCAGCCGCATGTCCGTTCAGAATCTGATCCTGAGGCCTGAGACCTTGTACACTGCACACCATGTAGCAACACCGGCGCGCAGCCAGATCCGTTCGGCACCAAAGCCGAGAAGAAAAGCTGAGTTCGCAATGCAAACCGCGCGTTTGTCCGGGAGCCGGGCCGCTGGGAAGCGAAGTTCTGCGGGACTGTGTGCATTGGGACCTTCGGAGCCGAAGGAGCCCGAAGGTGTGGGTTACGTCGGGCTGGGACATTTCACTTAAGGCTGCGGCACTTGCAGTTCCCCTTGCATTCCTTGCAGGCTTTGCCTCGCGGAGATTCCCGGGCCCCAGCCTGCCGTGGTCTCAGCAAACTAGCTCAGATGCGAGAGAACTGTCTATAGGCTCCATGCCTCAGTGCTGAATTGCGATCCTGCCAGCCAGCGTGGGAGGACGTCAAGCGCCTGTGCAATCTGGCGAGCCGAAGATGTCAGCTTTCTGACGCCAGCCATGTCTCTTCCTCGATCTTTTTCTTTCCCAGGATCCCCGCTGCAACTTTTCACCCAACCCGTCGTTCGCCTGCAAAGGATCCGACCCCCCATACGGAGGCACCAGGCTCGAGCAGTAGGCGACAAGCTGTCCCCGGCCGGGGGGCCCGAGTTGTCCCAGGGCAACTGCTTCGGGCACACACACACACACACACACCTACACACCTCGCGAGTCCGTATCTCAAGCCTCTTCCGAGCTGTGAGGTCCCGTGCCAAAGCAGCTGCCAGTCCCAGCCGGAGCCGAGTGCGGGACCCATCCACCGTTTCCGATGGATGGGCTCAGCTTTGCAGCACCAACTCTTGATTAGACTTCTGCTCGTGCTTGCATGCGATCAGGATGTCTCGCTCTTTCGCTCTCTATCTAACTCCAACTCTCTCTTCCTTCCTTGCTTGCACTCAGCCTGCGGAAGGCTCTTCCTCTCTCTCCCACAAGACTGCAGCTTCCCCCTCAGCTTTTGCGACACATGTCATACTGGGATTGTTGGGCACAGGGGTCACGGTGCTTGACCCTCAGGCCTCAAGGCCTGCCCGCCCGCCCCACCCCTTGTGCTATGTAGTGGGGTCGCAATAGGAATGTCTCATGGGCTGAACTGTTATCATGGCCGTTGCTACTGTCCGTGGGCCTGCACGAATCCGACCTCACAGCCGACAGCGTGCATTAACGACAAACCACACCAGCTAACAGACATGGGGACTTTCGCAGCAAGGATGCATTTCTTATACCTAGAAGCGATTTTTGAAGCTGCCTCAGCGGAGCGAGCTCTGCGCTTCTCAAGGGCTTCCGGGCACATGCGCCGCTTGAACGGCCTCACATGTGAGCAGTTGTGTAGGCAGCGTGCAGTGCAACCACTGTACAGCGGAAAAACCAAAGGTCTTCGAAACCTGGCGCTGTTGTGTGATGGGGCGTAGATCCGTGACTGCATCATCGTCTGGCTGCTACTTGCATGCAGAATCACAAAGGATGTTAGATGCTTTGAAGGGCGCAGTCTGCCCTCAGCCCACCACATTTTCAATCCCCATGATGGCGATGGCCGTATTCGAGCCCGACATGCCCCAGCCTGGCCTTTCCATCAAGCGCACGGCGCCGAAGGATGCCAGCGACTGTCCCAAGCGCTCCAAGGAGTGCTTTTGCCGGTCCTACAAGGAGTTTGACTCTCCACAGGGCTTACAAGTCACAAGTATCAAGCTTTTCGGGCCTAGATCTCTCAGCCTCATGATCAGCACGTCTTACGTGCGCAGGTTCATGCAGCCTACATGACCGTCGGCACCAGTGTTGCTGCAAGGGACTGCTTGAAGTATCATCTGATGTCTCGCGGCGCAAGCATCGGTGTGGGATCGGGAATGTCAGGCAAGAGCTTACACCTCAGGCTCGGCAAGGAGGCTCGGTCCTTCTCTTTCAGTGCAGCCTGGATGCTCTCCGCCAGCTCATGCGCCTGTGCCGGCCAACTCTACAGCACTCGGCGGGCGGACGATTGGTTGTCCATCGGCAAAACAAAGCACAGAACCATTCAAGCATGGGTTTTTGTTGGTTGTCCCCACGGAGCTGTGAAGCAACGAAAGGGACCCCGAGGTTGAGCCCGGCTCAAGCCTCCAGGAGGAGTCCGATTTCCACTTTGTTGTCGAACTTCTCCTCTTGTCGGCGGTAGAGGATACTCAAAGGAGACTCTAGGGCTCTGCTTGGACTCGCCAAACAAAAACACCGAGCACTCAATACGAAACGAAGGTATGCAAGCTGGAATTCACACAAGCAAGTGGTGGGAAGCTGTGCAACAGCTTTGCTGCCAGAATGCGGGCCTCTGGTGGTGGGTCTCCCCCCTCCTCTCTCAACTTGATCTCCAGATCCTTGGCTTCTTTCGCCTGAAGGCCGGGAGCGTGGAAAACGGTGCCAAACCTTTTCGGAAGCCTTCGTTTCCAGGATCTTCTTCATCTCCTTACAGTTGTGGACCTGCCGGGACACTTCTGGCCAGCGAGTCAGGGATGAGCTATGCGACAAGACACCTGGCCTGAGGAGGCTTGTGGATGTGACAGTAGAAACCGGCGCACTTGCATCTCAGCAAGAGGATGGCATGTCAGCTTCACAAGGTCAAGCATCGATCCGTAGAGCAACAGGGGCTTCCACTCGATTCGTGTCAACACACACACACACACATCTTTCTGCTCGAGCTTGAGTGGTCAGGCTAGACGCAGGACGCTGAAAGTGACGTCCAAGCAAGTGACCCTTGGGGGCAACGGTACCTCAAAGATAGAAGAAGACACACACACACACACAGACACACGAACAAATGCTGACACTCACTCTAACACAAACACGACGCAGACACAGAGACAGACACAGACAGCCAGACAGACAGACCGACGGACAGACAGACAAACAGAGAGACAGGCAGAGACAGAAACACAGACAGACAGACACACACACACACACACACGGAGAGACACATTCAGGCACGGACTGTGCTCTTGTTGGGAGGGCTGGCCCAAGCACTTACTCCCTGGAGTCTCGCCACGAGCTTCCTCTGAGACACATGTTCCCCGAACGCCCAGCCCCACGCGTGCCGTATCTTGCATAGCTCAGGGAAAACGTGGGTAGACAGAAGGCTCCCTCCCATTTCCTCACTAAGCTTGCCACATCTCAGCATGATGATCCAACTTGCGCCCACAATTCTTGTGATAGCATCGAAACCGATCCAGCATCTGCTGCACCTCCAGTCTGCAAGCCACATTCAGTAGGGCTTAGGGCACAGAATCTCCGAGCCCAGCGCTCCGAAGTGGCCTCGCTTTCAGTCACGTTCACAGACAGGCCACACAAACAGATGCTGCCGGGTGGCGTTGAAGCTTCTCCATCGCACCCTTGAGATTGCCTCTGCGAATGCCGGCAAGGCAACTGCTCTGGAACAGTGGGGTCTGTAAGAATCTGTTTGCCTCGTACGAAGTCACGCTTTGCCTTCTGCAGCATTGCCCGCCGATGCCTCAATATTCGGGAGTTGAACCAAAGGGATCACCCCTGCCGCACGTGCCAATGCTATCTTCATGCAGGACGGGTCTGAGACTAGAGCACCTTCCAGTAGTTGGGGTACTTGTGAGCCTTGTACTCTTCTCCCAGTTCCTGTTTGCCGGACGTATCTTGTCCCTGCGCGGTGAAGCATCGGATCTGCAAGCGCGCCTTGACAAAATCCTTAACGCCAGTCACCTAGCCGGAAGATGTGATGCCATGTGAATGTGTGGAAAACTGACGTGCCAGCAAGCGCATGCAGGCAGGCGATCATGTGTGTGGATGGCGATAGCTGAGGATGATCAATGGTATCAACGATGGTGATCATAAGCGTCATCATCGCAAGCATCAACAAAGGTCGGTGGGGGCGGGGGGGAAGCGTATGGGAAGATAAAACACATTAAACAGCTCTCCAGAGTCTGGCGCCTTTGATGCATCCATCCTTTCGGAGATGCGCTCCCGGAATTTGTACACGTGGCCCGGCACATTGGCGGCCTCAGCGAGGCTCAAGATGTCGAGAAATGTGGCGAGCCTTCTGCCCACAAAGTGCAGCCGATACAGATCTCCCAAGGGAAAGGCAGTTCTCGGATGGAAGGTGCATTCGAGAACGTCTTCCTCCTGGCAATCAAAACACTTCTGGCCGGTGCTACAATACAAGCAGTCGCAGGCTGGCGCCAACTACGGGATGCAAGGGTGTGCGGGGGTGTGCGGGGCTGGCCTTAGTAAAGATGCGCTGTCTGAGGGCGAGCATTTCGTCTGACCGCAGGATGTGGAATTCCTTCGCGTGTGTGGGCCCGGGCGGTCCGACCGGGCAGTGGCACAGCTGCAAAGCTCGGGCCCTTGCCTTCCTGTCGCGCATGCACATCATCTGCAATGCCTCGGAAACTTGTATATCTTGTATACTGTACCACCGTGAGCTGCCACTCGGAACATTCACGAATCCAAGATTCACTTCAAACGTTGGCACGTTTCAGAGTATAGGTTCATGATCTTTTGCAGATATTTCCGAATTGTCGGCAATCCAGGCTGCAAGGCGTACAGGCTGGAAAGCACCGTACGCTGCAGCACATGGGATAAGCTCGTCAAGCCCTTGTGATGATGTTCAAAGTTGGTCTCCTTGTTTCGAAACCTCACCTTCGTCATGTTGGAGGCGTCCAAACTGTTTGTCACCTGTCAAAACCTGTTGCGGCACTACAGGTAGCCAAGCCGGAGATTTATGCAGACTGATATGCGCAAGCACATGCAAACACCTTCTCCATGCTGCTCTATGGATCTCTTATATTGCCTAGGCCGCCGACCAGCATTTCGTCACCTTCGCTGTCGTGGCTGCGCTTGACTCGTCGGACCTCCGAATGAGAAGACAAGCCATCTATGCTGCTGTATGCCAGAATGAGGCAGTCACGATGTCCATGTTGATCATCATATTGAAGCTTTGTCGTTTGACTGAAGATGCCCAGAACCATTTCCTCAAGGCGGCGCAAGACTCAGGTCGAGTCAGCCAGTATGTGTTGGTCCCTGCCTTCCGTCAGGTTGGCGAACAAGAGCATGGCCTTTGGCAACCTGCCTCAAGCTTGTGAAAGCACACAAGTTGAAACTCAAGACTTGTTGAAGATGCCTTCAGTGAGCCAAAATTGATCGTGTGATAGATTGTTCTTGCAACGACGGGCTCTAGAGAGCTTGGGATGCCCCCTGGCGCCTCTCCACCTGCCGAAGGTTTTCCAGAAACTGCTGCCGGAAGAGTGGCGGCGCTAGCCTCCAGACCTCACATCAACAAGAAGCACATGCTATTTGCAGGGCAGGCCGCACTGGGAGGTTCACCAACCAAGACAACCAACCAACCATCAAGCCGACCAAACCCCGCCCCCAGCTTCTCGCAGGCTCGCACACAGTTCCGTTCGAAAAAATCGTGCAAGGCCCGGTCGGGCGGGAGGTTTTTTGAATCAGTTTGATGTTCAAACCGCTTCGTTGAAGTACTAGACAAAAACCAATGATGCCTCTAAGGGCTTCCACGTCACAAGAGCTCGATAAGGATCCTGCATGGCAACTGTGTGCCGCTACATGCATTCAGCCTGCTCAGGGCTCACGCACCGCAGACGAAACATGTTTTCCATGACCAGCTGCACGTCGTTGCTCATGGGCGGGAGTGGCGGAGGAAAAGGAGGAGGAGCAGCTGCCTTTGGCGGATTCATGAAGCCTCCCCCACGCGATTCCATCCATGAACATCATCTGGTTAGAGTTGGGGGCCATTCCATTCGTCATCGGAGCCCGCGCTGCAAATCCAGTGTTGTAGAACGCCTCCTCCAGGATGTAGTAGCTGTGAACAAAATCCTGGGCATACTTCACATCGAGCCTGCCGGAGTCTGCCGGCCTCCACCGCTCCCACTCGCGGCGCCGGCGTCGGCCACCGTGGCATGGCATCGTCTCAAGGCGCTTGGTTTGCTACTGGTGAGAGGCTGACACCATCACTTTCCTTTGAGCAACACTGTGCAGCTGAATATGCACAAGGCCCAAAACTGGCAACTCTGATGGTCATGCTTTTGGGTGTAAGGCCAGCGCAACTTTCGGGCTAGGGGTTTTAGGCGTTACTGCCTTCCCAATGTTGTGCACACTTTGAACTGCCGTTAATGTTGTTGTTGCTGTTGTTGACGAAGACAGCCAGCTCACTCAGAAGCTCATCTATCCCCTTCCCTTGAACATGCCGCAACCAAAGAGCCACCCTGCCTTCATCACTTTCACGGATACGGCCAGGGCCTGCTGCTCTTGCCGGACGTCAGGCGGTCGCAGGGGAACGGGTTCCAAAGATGTGCTTACAGACCTAGCTAATCCAGCTAGCCGGACAGTCGACGTGCAAATTCTGCAATTGCACGAGGAACTTGCCTCGTTGTCAAGTTTGGGCCATGCGCTGTCGAAACGAAGCTGCACCTGGGACTGCGGAGCTCATCACTGGCTGTTGCTTCTCCTCTTGAGCCACCGATGCCTCCAGCATCAAAACTGCATCGCTTCAAAAGCGCCGAGGAAGCGGCCCAACGCGCGACAAAGATGCTGGGCACCTCCGACTACACACGTCTGGACTTGCAAAACGTTCCGTCTCAGTCAGTCGACATTGACACCGATGCAACCTGAGGCACAAACGATACAAGGATGCTGCGTCGTCGCGGTAACTTCCTTCGGCACGGTCACAGGACATTCAGAAGGCTTCAGAAGGATGTAAAATAAGTCTATGATTGCCTGATGGTGCGCAGTCCTGCTCTTGAACTTGCTCCCATTCCTCTGGAGCGTCTGTGGAGGGTGCGACGTGCTTCTTGCTCACAAGAACTCTGACCTGCGCCGGGGCCGACAACACTTGCATGCTCGATGTCACTGGGGCTATGGGGGATCCTTGTCACATGTCTTAGGGAGCAGCTGGTGCAAAGCAAGTCGTGACGACACGTGCATGCAAGAGAAGCTTGCTCGTGATGTGCCTTCAGTGGCTGCTGCAGCAGGCTCTGCAACCTTCGGTTCTCGCCGCTGAGCTTTGTGCCCTGCACCGCCACGCTCACGTCGGTTCAACGGTCAGATGACACAGAGGTCTTGTGCAAGCAAGCACTGGCTCCTGCAAGTAGCCCCGAAACACAACACAAGTCCAAAGTGGTTCAGTGCAAGAAGTCTTGCAGTTGCCGTGGTATTTTGTGATGCGTACCCTGCCACGATAGCTGGTGCTCAGCGGCTCAGCAGAGGCTGCAATTTGTGGGGCTCAGCCCGACTTCAATTTGGGCAGGCCTTGAAGACTAATGTCAGTGGCGGCGTGAAGTCCTTCACGATCTTTGCCATGGCGTCTGCTGGTGAAAGCCTCAGGCTCTCAGGCTGGAACAGCAGGGCACTCGTCCAGCCTTCGTCGGAAGTATCTACATTTCCACTGCATGGACTGTGACACGCACCCAACGAAGGCAGCATCCGTACTTCCGCCAGCATTCAGCTGCAGGACCTGAATCCGCAGCTGCGGCTGCCAGTGTGAACATGCTGCTCGACAGGCTCCTGACGTCCCCAGGTTTCACGCCGGACAGGAAGGCTCTGCCTCCATCGCGCACCTCGTCTCGTGTCAAAGTCTTCGGAGTCTTGCCATCTGTGCCTTCCCCAATGTGGAGCACGAACTCAAACCGCATCTGTTCGAATGCAGGTCCTGCTTAGCGGCTTAGCGTAATGTAGAAGCATCATTTATCGGTGGAGCCGTCGCGCATGTTCCGATCAAACTTTGTACATGTCCCTTGGGCACACTGGACCTGCAGTGATTTTCTTCTGTTGACCCCGGCTTCGATCCATTCAATTGGTTTCCTGCTGCTCTGGCAGGATTGTTCTTCGCGGCTCGCGAGCCATCGGGCGCTCTTTCCGATGTTTTCGAACACAGTATGGTTTAGGGATGAGCGATGCGGGCTTGCATGTTACAAAGAAATGACCAGATTGCCGTCCAATCCGTATCAATCAGCAATCAGTGTCAATCAGTGCACTCTCTGCTGCTTTTCCCGTGAGTGAAATCAAGATGCGAGCCCTTTCTGAAACGCTTCGGACTTCATTCTTCGGTTCAATTTCGAACCAAACACTTGAAGGAAGTGCTGCGCTCGATATGCTTGTGTTTGTACCTTTGCTTGAGCAGACGCATTCCGCTTGAAACACAACAGAGATGAATCCTTGTTCAGACCTACAACACACGGATTTGAGACATGTTGATGTTCCACCGGGTGGTCTCTGAGCTCCGTACCTGAGTTACGACAATTTGGTGGCCATCGCCTCAGGCTGAACTGACATTTTGTAACTCTGGCGACGGCTCAACGGACCTCCAACGAACATCCAAGGCGAAAACCAGTTGCCAGAAACAGGTCCGACTGGAATTCAGCATGGGTGGCATAGGTGACCTGCAATTCTTAGACTTGAGGGTACCCGTCACCAACACTCAACAGAGCAAGATGCCATACAAAAGGATCAGTGCGGTTTCATCAGCTGGCCGCTGCTAGCCGTTGGTAGCCCCACAAACCCCACCACGAAGCCCAAACCTTGCACTCGGACACAGCAACATTGTCCACGAGAAATCACCAAGCTCTTCCAGAGCTAGCTTTCTCGCCAATACGAACAACGCATAATACGGCTCTGCTTCCGTTCAACAGCGTAAAACCTATAATCTTGGCATTATCCGTGCTGTTACGCGGATTGGCGAGCCTTCTTGATGGTAGGCACGCACCATTCCAATCCTCGTATCATAGCATCGCGGAGTGAAGGGGCCAAAGTCGCCATGCATCCCGGATCCCCCTTCGGCCCTTTGGCCCTGGGGGCCGGGCGTACTCCTGTGCAGCTGTGGAGTCGCCCGAGGTCCATCTGCCTCCCGGATCCGGTCGCCGCATCGCAGAACATACATGTCTCGCAGCAAACGGCGACGAGGCTCGAACCACCAGGACCCTCCGGAGCTGAATTCGGGGCTGGCGATGTTTGGATGCCACCTGCCATGGAGCCAACCCCCACCCCCCCGAAGAGGCCCGCGGCACGACTGTGCTTGCAAAAGCGGAAGCTGCGAGAGCAGACCCAGTCTTCTGGTCGGGCTCCGTGGCGGAAATGCGGGGCCCGCCTCGCCCACACTGCCAGGGGTCGCGAATTGAGAATTGGTCTGAGCTGGCCACAGGAGACGCCGTGAGTTGGACAGTCAACGACGGCACCACCTGAAGCGAGATTCACTGATCGGGCTCATCTTGCCTGGCTAGGTCTCAGTACCAGGCCCGTTGTTGAATCAGGTATCCTTGGAAAGTGTTGGAAACATCCAAGGCCGTTTCAGGTCAACATGCGGTCCACATGCTGAGTGGTGAACTCCTCAATGAGGGGCTTGGTTTCCTTGGAGTCGCTGACCGTGCGGCACCTCTGCAAACAGTCATTGCTTCTCTGCAAAAGAGACATGTGCATGCAAATTCTTAGCCCACTGCAGATAATATGGGCCAAAACGAATGTAGACCTGTCATGTGAAAGCAGGGCCAAGCGTGACCATCGCATGTCAGCGCGAGAGGAGCTTTGTTTTGAAGCCTGACGGTTCCCGCTTCGAGTGTCACATGGCTGGCGGCGACCGTACGCTCCCATTCTCACATGCCGGGTAACGAGGCATCGTCTTTGCTGCCAAGTTTGGAACAGCAGTCTCACCGTGTGTCGTGAGGTCGACCACCGTCGCGCACAAGAGATGCCCAAATGGCCGCCCATGCTGCGAAGCCGTGGTCCACGGATCGTCGTAGCTCCACTAGTCCTCCCTGTCTCTGAAGCTCCAACAGTCGGCTGCTGCAATCAGCAAGGCACGCAATGGTAGCCATAGTAGTAGCCGGTCAGATGACAGGGCCCATCCTGTTCGAGGGAGCAGTGCAGCGCCTCTTGCGCAGGTTGCAGCTGACATGACACATCGCTCGTCCATGCCATTGATGTATACCCCCGTCCCAGGTCAATGGAACGGACGCGGCTTACATGCATGCCGCCTTCGGGGCGGTACCAGGAGACACGGGGCGGTGCACTCCCGTCAAGGGCCTGTTGGCATCTTGGATACCGTTTCCGAGGCAGGACTGGTGAGTCGAAGGTGTAGAAGTGATGCGCCACCGCTCAGTTCTGTAAGAGAGAGCTCGAGGGCTCCCTTGCCTCTTGCCGAGCGGGCGCTTTCTTGCAAAAAGCTTTGCGAGGACGCCGCCACTGGCCGGTGCGCTGGGAAGGTCCAGCTTCGAGCGGATTGCTCCAGTTCTCTTCGTAGGATCTGCTGCATAGAAAGTCCTTGTGTGATGAAAGCATCAGGCGAGCTCGCAGCTGCTCTACCGTGCGGTCAGCTGGTGTTTCTTTGAGCAAAGTGAAGAACGCGTACCCCGTCATGTAGGCGTCTTCGGCAAGCGAGCGGCAGGGGCGCTGATGCGCTCTTTCCGGGCTTCGTGCGGCCAAGTTGCCGGGAAATCGTTCCAAGAGCTCGCCAACCTGCTTCAGCTCCTTTGCAGCATCGATGTCAATGTGCTTGACGTTGCAGCTCAAGGGACGAGCGAAACAGAGATTTGCCGGCTTGATTTCGACGTGGGCCGACCTGCGAGCACATATCCACAGGAATTCTCATGCTGTGGATATGCGCCACGGCCTCGCAGGGCGGCCTAAAGGCCTTGGCAAGGCCACGGCCACTCAGCTGCATTGTGCTACAAGCCTTTTCAAGGCTCTCCCCGAGTTGCTCCATGCCAAAATCGGTGGTTTTTCCATGGTCAGCGACGACGCAAAATACCTTGACCGCGTTCGGATGCTTGACCCTTTTCAGCAGCATTGCCTCAGTACTCTGTACCTATCCTCCTTCGGGACTTGACAACAAATGCTGGAATTCTTCTGGGCAAGCCTATTGCTGTATTTTACAGCAATAGGCTTGCGCAGAAGAATTCCAGAGAGGACCGTGCCAGGTCCACCACGGCCCAGTTCCTCGGCAAGTTGCAGATGTGCAACAGCGACAACTGGCAGCATGGCCGTGTCCCCTCTCCGAAGTCTTGATCGCGGCCCAAATGCAGCCTCGGGCTCGCTCGGAGGAAGCCCGAGGCTGGCCTTTGGGCGGTAGGTGCCCGGTCCGGGAGTGGAAAAGTCCCGGCCGGGGAGGCGGAGGGCTCTGCTCCATTCATGCGACATGCTACCAGATCCACAAACGGCCACCGATCATGCTCGGCCACATCACGAATCGTCCCGCATCCGAGGATCTGCCGAATGGCAGCTGATGCAACTTACAGCATTGGCGAAGCGGCTGATGCTTTTGCTGAAGCTGATATTGGCAAAGCCGTTGATGCTCATGTTGATGCTAATGCTCATGATGCTCGTGCCTTTGGATCTTGCTATATTCAGCTGCTACCTGAAAATCCAAGCCTGATGCGAGCACCAGCCGTTTATGGATGGACCATTATCCGAGGCAGCCCGAGCATACGAAGAGTTTAGGGTTTGCACCAAGCGCTCGAAAATGCCCGAACCCAGTGTCAATCTTTGTACGGTCCTGACCTCGTTGGCCCCAAATCTGCGACAAAGATGAGCGAAGGTGTCCTGTGCAGATGATCAGATGGGCAAGTGCATCTCAGTTGCGTTCAGATCTCGTCTACAAGCTTCCAGATGGGTACACTCGAGCATACTCGAACCGATGCTCCCAAACAGCAGGCCGGCCTCAATGACGTACAAGGCGGGAAGGTCTGCCTCTGTCCTGTTCCTGGCAGGTAGGCAGGCCGAGCCCGTCATAGCCTGGTTTTGCGCGAGGAGCCTGGCTGGAACCACAGGTCCGGTTGGACCAAGCCGTGCGCCACGTTCCAAGCACCTCACACCACTCACCCATGCTGTGCCTGCTTGATGCCTCCCATAAACAACTTGTAGCGCTGTGAAGACAAGGAAGGTGCTGCTTGGCACGGTGGCGCATGTAGCTTCGGATCTTTCTGGAGACTTTGCTGGCGTCTTGCAGCAAGTTGAGAAACCTGCCCACTCGAGAAGCGTGCCTTCTGTGAAACGGTGTCCCAGTATCATGCCCAGCCTCCCGGCCCTGTCTGCGTCTTGGCTCAACCAGGTCTGGAAAGAACCCTGGCAAGGCCAGACGACGGCCCACCAGCTCTGGCGGAGATTCCCAAAGGAACGCTGACTCCCGGGCCTCCTCTTGAGGCACCTTCCTGCAACCGTCGTTCAAGAGGAGCAGAAGCTAGTGCAGGCAGTGCGAAGCTTGGCAAATGACTAGGCCGACGGCAATTTCAATCGAGCATCCAAATGTCCGGCAGCTGGCTTCGGTGTCCTCGAGGAGAGCTAGCAGCTACCATGCGTCGACGGCAGCCAGTCTCGATGCTTGACTGACAGAACGACCGATCGTGAACCAAATTGAAAAGAAGAGCTGAGCAGAGATGAAGAGCAAGGGACAAAGAGATACAAACAGAGCCCGCGAAGCAGGGAAGGAGGCGGAGGGAGAGCGGAGAGATCTGGGTTCATCCAGGGCTGTGCGCCCAAGTGTCCACAAAGACTACAACGTGCAAAGCTGGGGGGACCACTTGTCACGGCTTGCCTGCTTCAGAACCTCCAGCAGACTTCGACCGATTCCAAGCATGCTACGAAATCCAATCGCTTCCTTTCAACAGATGCTGTAGTTTCAGGCAGCTCCGGTCCAAAGCTTGAGCGGATCTGTTGGCGACCACTGAGTCATCGGGCAGTCGTGTCCACCAGCAAGTTGTAGGCGTCTGTGTCTGTAGCTGCAGCAGTGGGATCACCTGCCGTCGCACAATCAGGCGAACAAAGGCTCCTGCACTCGCTGCATGCTGTCCTTTCTTCCTGCAGCCTGCTGAAGCCGTGTTTCCTTTGCCTTCCAGGCACTGCTTCAGCATGTGCTTCAAGGTCTTATCCTCCGGAAAGCGCTTTGCAATTGCCTGGGACAAACGAACGCGCAATAATTCTTCGGAATTGGCTTCTTGCCAACATGTGCCAACGTGGACGATGGTTGAGCTGCCCTAGCAGATACGGCTACGAAATCTCAACGTGCTGCTGCCCCTCAGGCCATAAAAACTGACCAAAATCGCTCGTGCATATTTGATGCCAGGCAACTCGGACGAAGTCCAGTGCGTCCACGCGGGGTCTTGAGCGGGCGAGAGCACTGAGGTCTCGCCTCTTGCCTCGACTGGAACAGGAACTGTTTTCGCTCTGCTGCAGGAATGCATATGGCATACGCTACCACGACAGGCGTCCCACTGCGGAAGTTTGCAGACAGCAGAATGCACCTTGGCCGCGTGGAGTCGTCGCTGGAGATGTCAAAGTCAGTGTTTGTGTGGCCTGTGATCGACGGCTCCTCTTGCAGTCTCTCTGCTTCTCCTTTTGTGAGCACCAATTGCGTATCACTTCTCGTCGACTCTGCATCCTTGCGCTTTCCTCTGTTGCAAACTGTACACTTAGGTCGACTTTTAGCTAGAGGCACTCATCCTGCATTCAGGCATCAAGTGCACGAGCAACCGAAGCACGTGCACTTTTTTCAAACTGCATCAGGACAAATGTTGCGAAGGCGGTGGAAAACTTGCCTCGGCACAGCGGCACTTGCAATGACGATTCCGGACAAGTACACGGGTGCAAGTACTGGCAATGCCCTATCCAGGCTGAGCCAAGGGGCATGAAGATAGATACCGCTCGCAACGAGAGGCACAGCGGCAAGAACCAGCCACCTGGCAACACTCATAATGGGACGCCTGACAATGCTTCTGCATTCTGTCTAGTTGTTGATGCAAATGTGGTCATAGAAAAACTACCCTCTTCACTCGACGTCGTCTTTGGATGCGCCAGCCGAAGCGGGACGGGTCCACGTCAGGTGCATGCCAAGTAAAGCCTGCTGCAGCCTCAGCGTTGTGCATCCAAGACTGGGACGCCGCAGCGCTTTGCAACTTGTCTTACCTTTGGTTAGTAGGGATTTCAGGAATGGGGTACAATTACAACTACTAGTTCTACTACCGTTCTTCCATTCCCTCCTAACCAAAGGTAAGTCGGAACGTCACAAACGCCGTCTGCTCGGCTCACTCGGCTCTCGGCACGCAAGTCAAGATAAGACCGCAAATGGTGGCCATGACCTTCCGGACACCACCAGCCTGGACTTGGACTCGCAGATATATCGTGAAGCTGTGCCTGTGTCTAGGTAGCCTATCATGTCTCATCAGTTTGGCATGCGCAGCACGTGTTGAAACAGATCTGCCCGTCCCGCTCCCCTCAGTGCCCAGCCAGTTGTGTTATGATTCCGACGATGATACCGCTCAGGCCTTGGCAAAGTACCTGGCACATGCAGTGGCTCATTCGTGTTCTTCTTCTTCCACAGCGCTCTGCGTTTCGAACCACGATGCACCGTCTAAACGGTCTCACATCGGCGGGCGATGTGCTGAAGTGCCATGCTCGCTTCATCTATCTAGGATCGTCAGCTGAACAAAGCCGGACGCTCGCTGTTCGGATGAATAATCCTTTCTCGAGCGCTTGTGCGAGCAACATGGAACCTTCAGCTGTGCTGACGTAGGTGGTGAGCTGATGCAATTTCAACTCTCTTCGTGATACCATCTAGCATGCTCAAAGTGCTGGTGCAGAGGCCGAGTTACTGAAAGCAGCAATCGCATGGCGCCACAATCATAGATTATGATACGCCGAAGTGCCATGAGAGCAACGTCTGTGCTTCAGCACGTCGGCATAACAAAGCAAATGAAAGCTCTTGACAAGCCAGCGGGCACAGGAATCCAAGTCCACAAAGTCCAGCCAGCAAAAGGGCCGCGTTCTCGCATCCTGCACTCACACAGCATCAATCTGCAGGGTCCGAGGTACGAGTAGTGTAAATCATCACAGCGTGCTTCGGCTTTGTCCTGACACTGTCGGGCGAAAGACCCAGCAAAGAAGTTGTGCCAATAATCGTGCCTTGTCCGCAGACGGAGGCAGTGTTTTGTGAGCTTGAACCGCACAGAATTTTCTGGGCTGCGAGCAGCCCATCGAGGCCAATTCCAAGGAAAGGAGGAAGCTGTTTCGCCCTCGCCTCTGCAGTGCCCATTCCTGGCACGATACGTAGTCGTATGCTCACATGAGAGGATCTAAGGCTTTAAGAGGGCTCGGCTCGGCTCTCGTAAGCGTTGCCAGCTTGGCCGCAATGCCGCTGCCGAGGCCGCTGAGCGCGGCGCCCACCACGGCACAAACGAGGCCGAGAAAGCGCCGTTCCTCCTGCCCCGGGCCCCAAACGCACTCGGACTCGGACGATGCGAAGGCGACCACTGCTACTGGAGTGTTCTGGTATTCCGCCCTGTGCGCCGAACCTGCTTCTCTGTGTTCTCGTCCGCCTGCGCTGGCGGACTGTCGGGGATGCTCACCTGGTAATGCCGAGACACGGCAGGTGCGTTTTGGTGCGAGTCGCATGTGCCGCAGAGGTCCGAGTCCGAGTCTGCGTGGCATGAAATCAGCTCACTTGGCAACTAGTAACTACGAGGCAGTGAGAGCAAGTGCACAAGCTCGGGGCAGCCTCACTGATGTGACTTGCGTGATGCAACCATTGGGGTCAACATGGGTCAACATATGGGATGGGGTGCTCTGCCAGTGTGCACAAGCTCCCTCGCACAACACTTCCCTACTTGCCGCCTTCCACACTGCTGTGGAGCGACTCGATTGCAGCTGAGGCTTGTGCCAGGATTCCGCCGGCGGTGACGAGCACCAGAGCGACGCACTGTTGCAGTGATTGCCTCCTGACAGGATCAGCTTCTCAAGCGTCCGGAGAGAGGTTTCACAAACACATTATATTGCAAGAGCTCCTTCCACTGATGAGGAAGGAGAACAGAGCTGTGAACAACACTTTGGACTGATTCAGCACCTGAGACACACCATCACCAGAAGGAAAAAGAGGTCTTTCGCGTTCTGTTTCGGGCAGCTTTGCTGCGTCTAGGCCCAGGGATTCAGATCAGCCCTGCAGCTCTGAGGGACTCTGACGCAAGCTTGATCCAGGAAATCCTTCCTCCCTGCCGAAAGGCACAACTGTATCTTCTAGAGGTCGAGCCGAATAAGCCATACACCCTACAGCAGGAAGCCATGCGCTCGACCTTAAGCTCCAAGCATTAAAAACCACCGCATCCAGGTTCTGGTACGCGACCTGCTTCACTGCAGGCTGCAACGGCGATGCGTCGGCATAGCCGTCATCACAAGGGTGCTGCGCTCACTGGAGCTCGCCAAAGTGACCGTCGGTCAGCTACCGTTGGTCCGGCCTGTACGCAAAAGTTCTGCACAACGTAGGTGACGGAGGGGATGCCTGGCATCCGATTAGGAGAAACCTTCGAGAACTCTGGTCAGATCCCGACCTGCTGCCAGCAGGCAATCCTGGAGTTTCCAGTTGCTGAAGCACCTCTTGCCCGTGTCGTCTAGAGACCTCGCAAAGCTGAGGCAAAGGTCTCAGAACTCTGAAATACGTGAGGCGCTGGGGCACCATGCATAATCGCAAGGCAACCAACCTCGGAGCGCCGTCTATCATTGCGGATGCGACGGGATGTTGGATGGCACTGTGGAGTACGGACCGCAAGCTCCTGGCGACTTTGGCCATCTCGGCACAAAAGACCAACGAGCTTGTCCTCAGCGGGAGGACCAAAGGCTCGAAGCTATAGTCGGCAACGTGTCGAATTAACCCAGTTGGCAGCTCCACGTACGGCGTCGTCGACGTGACAACATTGACATGAAGTCTGAGCTTCTTGCACGCACTCACGATGGATGAACTGCTTCGCAAGCAATGGCTGTATGCCTGGCTTGCTTCAAGATGTGGCAGCAGCAATAACACCCACGGCTGCTGAGTCACGTTGCCAAGTAATTGCAGCTGCTGACGAAAATCAATCTAAAGAAGGCAAGGGAGACCAAACTGTATCGAGATGATCATGAGATACCTCAAGACTTTGGAGTCTGCTGCCATCACTCTTAAAATTCACCTTCAACACGTCACGGGCTGCACCCCATGTGCCACCACTACAAAAACTTTCCGGAATCGGGCACTTCTGAGGCCAACCAAGTGCTACGGTGCGGAGCAGAGTTTTCAAGCTTTCACTGCCGATTCCGCGGCGAGTGTTACATGGCTGGCGGCGTAGCTTGCCCCGGCACTCCGAAGGGGTTCACGGGACAGGATACGTGGCGACATGCGGTGACGTCGGCCACGGCGTGGGAACGTGGGAACATCAGCTTCCGGAGATCATTTTTTCTTTTGGGCTGAACTTTGATCCCATGTCAAGGTTGTGAAACTGCTGAAAAAGATGTGCGCATTCCAATCTGCTTGTGCCCTGTAGCTCATGAAAAAGCATCGTTTTTTGTGTCGACAGGTTCATTTGCTCCTTTTCCTGTGTATGATTTTCGCCACTCTGCTGCCAGAGCCGTCTGAGCAGTCAACAGAACACTGACAGACTCTGCAGTCGGGCATGTGCTTGGAACCTCAATGCAAAACTGCGAGTCGCATCTTCTGCCGAGTGGCCCAAGACCATTCTTGGCACGAAGCAATGACCTCTGCAGCCAGCTCTGCATGAGATAGTCGACTTGACGGATTGCTCCACTTCAGTGCGCAACGAAATGCGGGAGATCACCATGGCGGAAAAAAGAAACTTGCCAGGATGATCAAGACATCTGATGACGAGTTTTATTCACAGCAGTCGTCCAATTCATAAGCCGATAAAGACAACTGCCGTCTACAATGGTAACTTGACGAAATGTGGATGCAACTCACCAGGAAGGCAAACAGGCGCAACAGGGTGAGGGTGAGACGGTGCTTCTTTGTAAGGTTGCCTAGCATGATGAAGCTACCCACGGATCCAACTTGCTGCTCGTCATGGTAGAAAAAACAACAAAGCTGAACAGCAGGTGCTCACTACGCCCACTGCGACTACGTGCTGCTTGAGGCTCAAAAGCCTGTGGCCGGCGAAGCTTGATTTCTGTCTGCGTCGCAAGTTCCGGATTCGCCTCGAGTTGCCAACTGAAGGAACATCACCTGATACTGCTCAGGCCTCCGGAAGTTCTCCAGCTGGTCGCCAGGGACTCCTACAAACATTTAGACAAGAACGGGGTGTTCGAGGTACGGTGCACTGGCTTCTTGGTCTGCGTCTGTTCAGGTTACCAGCTTATCCGGCTTCAGTGCAGCTTCGCGTCCAGCGGCCTCTTTCCATCCCTAGGTGACTTCGGAGGAACCTCAGGGTGAGATGCTCATGAAACCTGTTCGGGCGGCCATAGCAAGGATTTTTTCAAATTTCCTCAGTTCAGCGCCGCTTTCTCTTCGACCCGTTCTTGCGCGTAAGCTTGAAGATGCATCCAGGCCTACGACGTCGGCACCCAAAGCTTCATGCACCGTGGTGCTGAGAAGCGGCGTGCCTCGTGATCGGAGTAGCCGCGGACCTGTCAGGGTTATCATGCCATGCCATCTCGAATGTCACTGCGGTGCAGGTTCATGAGACGTTTGGACATCGTTCGCCACGGCATCTCACCACAAATTTGCACCTGCAGACCCGCCCGGACTTTGTTGGGCATGGACTGCCAAAATCTGAACCTTTGGGCAAATCAGGCACAGCCCGTGGATGAACTCCAAGATGCCGAGACCCCAACAGAACAGTCACATCTCGGGTCTCGTAGCCGAACTTCGCAGTGAATGCCCGGGAGACCTTGATGTGGGGGCAGGAACAACGCTGTCCCGTCTGGCAACAGACCACGTCGAAGCCGGGCTCGAAACTCTTTCCGCCGCTCCTTTCCCAGCAACATACTCCTTCGGCACTGTTGTCTTGTTCCGGATCGAAGGATCGACCACTTGGGCACCCCAAAGGTCCGGCCTGGATCACCTTTTGTGCCTGCTCTGGCTTCATCAAGACGCCGAGCCGCGCCTTTCGGCTCATCACTACCACCCGATCACTCCAATCCCGAATCCCGGTTACAAGCTCCCTCTTCCTCTTGGGCCTTGTCCGGCAAAGCCAGCCAGAACTGCAGCAAGTCTAGGTCCTGGCCAGACCGGACCCACGATTCTCGGACCAAGGATCCCTTGACTTGAGCGCCTGCACAGGGCTGACGCCCTCCTGCCAATGGCCAGGAGATCCTAAAACCGGATCGCAGCCACACAGGAGCAGAACGCAGCACGTGGAAGGCTTCCCTCCGTGAAGCTCGGGCCCAGACCATGCACCTTGCTCAGTACCGATGCAAGCACGACAAACCCGTGTGCTTTGATAGCAGCTTCGAAGGCACAGGCATAATCGCTGCTGTGAAAACGAGCTCACCCCAGAGCAGTCCGGACCTCGAAGTCAACCTCCTCACGGACTTGGCCTCTTCGCAGGTATCTTGGCCTCGGTGACCGAAAGCCGCCAGGACGAAACCAGGCTTTGAATCTGAGAGCCTTGGCCCCGAGCCCTTCTCTCGATGCTGTCGCTGCATCGCCCTTGAAGTCAATCGCCAAGTTCACGAGCAGAGAGACGAAGGTATCCTGCCACGAGCCATGGGGAGAGGGAGCAGCAAACAGGAGCGAGAGCAATAACCACGACTGCTAGCAGCAGCAGCAGTCGCAGCAAGTGAGAAAGATGTAAATAGGAAAGCACGAGAACGAGAAGGAAGAGGAGGAGGAGGAGGAGGAACACTTGCTTCAGCTTCAGCTCACTGCAGGGTGCTGCCAAACGTGCTTGGTCCACGCTGCCGGCTGAAACATGCCGACTTGTCGGTGGAGTCCTCGGCTCGCAGGAAGTTTGCAGGGCTGAAGCGTAGCGGTGTAGCGGCGCATCTGAGTGCCGGGCTTGGGGTACAAGCGAGCTCGAGTCTCTTGGGACAGTGCCTGGCAGGGATCCTAAGCTTTGCCGGTCTAGGATTTCCTCGTGCCATATGGTCGGGGTCTGCTACAGCCACTTTTTGCCTTCCCATCTAAGACATGCAGTGACTCGGGATGCCTGGAGCCAAAAGGCATTCGATCTCCGTGCCACCGCCGCCGAGGCGCGACATCACGTCGTGAAGCCAGGCTCGTCGCTACCGCTACGGCCTACGAAACCCGACGCCAGGCTCAGAGCTTCGTTGTTTCCTTCACCGCCTGAGGAGTGGTGGATTTTCGACACCACTCGGCACAAGATCCGGGGCCGGCTTCGCCAGCGGGAGCTCTGAACTCAATGTGGCAGGGTCTTCGTGTCGATGAAGCCGGTTGGCATCTTGCTGAGTTCAGCCTCAGAAAGCTTGAAACAACGTCGAAGAATCTCCTCGCTAAACACACTGATTATCTAGCCAGTGACGTCGACTTCACTGTGTGGCGAGGACCTACTCAACTTTGCCCATTGTTATGCAGGGATGCAGACATGTGCGACTGTCCAGTGCAGTACGACGGGATGCAGCAAATGACGCTTTCTTGTGTCTAGGAAATAGCGCAACATGTGCATCTGAACGTGCAGGGAACAGCTTGCATGCCAAGGCACCCCGGATTCGAGATCCAATGACTCAAGCGTTACCAGGACTTGCCGATGGCCTTCCGTGCTAACGCAACTCCGAACAGTCAGTTCAGGCACAGTCGCTCGGCTCAACCAAAAACTTCCTTCACATGAGAATTCCACTTTGCCCGAGCCTTGATGCATCTTCAGATTCCTGGCGCGAGCAACATTGACATGAATTTTCTCCATTATCCGAGATCCTCTTGTGGTAAGCTGATGGATTGTGCTGCTCCCTAGCTCTCTCCCCGTCCGTCGGCGAAGCGCATAAGAGGCCGGCAAACCGGCACTGAAAATATACAATTTATAACATTATGATGATACGAGCGCACGAGGTACAGCTGTGCGCAGAAAGTCACACAATGCTAGATCTATAAAAGCGAAGAAACTTCACGAGGGTCACACGCGTGACAGTCAAAGGTGTCTGCCGTGCCTGCTTTTGTGCACCTGAATTCTGGTGGAAGCTGATAGGCAGATTGCCGACGCAATCACTTGGCAGGTGCTCCAGCTGACTCGCCAAGCTTGTGTATCCGTGCAGATGGCACCTTGTGTGCTTTGCTTGCGTTTGATTGAACTTCCACTTCACTTTGTGAAACCATGGCATCCTAAACGAGGGCACCACACCACCAGCTCGGAAGGTAAGGACAAGGTCAGATTGACTGGCACCTTCACATTCCCCCCCGCTCGCTCACCTTGGGGTTGCCCTCATCGCTGTGCCATTACATTGCCCTGCTGGGCCTCACACGTCTGTTTGCCTATCTGTCTGGTGCCCTGCTAGGTGTCGCAGGTCTCTGTCCACCTTGTTGTTGAGTCATCTTGTTGGGACTTTGCAAATCTCTGAAAGCAACAAGTTACAAAGCTGTTGAGGAGCTGGAGCTGCCTCCACCTGTTGAAACGATCCCCTCGCCTTGCGCTTCTCTCGTTTGTGTTTTCCGTTGCTGTGCGCTTGATATACTCATGCAGGTCCGGTCTCCGTCCCATCGCACACGAAAAGGTCCTGGTGTCCGAAGTAAACTCCATCATGCAAGCTCAAGTCCTCCGTTCCTGTCTTCCTTCGTCTCGTCACTTTCACTTTACGAGTTGGCGGCCTTCCCTGCATCACCGTATGGCGCTTCGCTTCATAATATGTGCTCCTGGCATTTCTAGCCTTCTAAACAGAACGTCCATGTCTACGTAAGCACTAGATTCACCTGATCGCTTATCCCACCTGTTGATGGTTTCTCTGCGCTTTCTCAGCCTCGGCGAAAATCACTGGCAGGTCCTGGCAGGACTTCTCTGCATGGCTTGTGCTGCGCAACTTGCACAGGTCGAGCGCCTTCTCTGGCTCCTTGACCTCGACATTCACCAGGTTTCGCAGGTTCACAATCAGCTTGCACACCTGCTTAGGAACACCGTCGGCGCATCTATCAGAACTGTCAAGCAAAGCAGAAGCCCGCACCAGTCTTGGCCTGCTCACGCAAAAGGTCTGTTGGGCAGGCTCTGCACAGAGCCTGTGCCATGATGCTCCAACCTTCGAAATGAGTCGAACACTCTACGTGCCTCGTCCAAAACTTCCAGGGCTTCCGAGCGAAGGTTCGCAGCAGCGAGGGCGGCCGCTCGGCGTATCCACGCCTCTGCCAAGGCTGCAGTACGCTACTAGATGCTACTCGTAGGCTGCATTGCTCCACAGGTGATGCTAAGTGCGCCTTCAAGTATCGGGGCTCGATCTGGCAGGCCAGCTCAGCATCCTCTGGGTCGCGATGTGACACGACGGCCTCCCGCGACGCCTTAAGAGCACCGCGTCCTGTGCTGCGCGGTCGTAGGCATCGAGGCGAAGGAAGGCCAAGGCCTCACGTCACGAGCACGTGTTTGAAGCCAGGGTGGATACCGCACAGCATGCATAGCATGACTGCAGGACGCTTCATGCGGCTGTGAGCTCGGAATAGCTGGGATGCATGCCCGGCTGGCCAACACCACTGCACGAAATGGCTGCAAGGCTGCCGGCCCGCGGCCAGGAAGTGGCCTGGCCACTTGCTGGAATTTCGCAGTGCTGTTCGGAGGGTTTCAACAGGTTTCAACCCTGATCCCCCAGCGAGCTGTGAAAGCTGAGCAAACGCGGCAGCTAGGCACTCCCTTCGCCAGGGCTCTCAATTGGTATCCATTCATAGGCTGAGACTTCTCGACCTGGGCTGCTTCAAAAGGACGGCCGTTGAAGGGTAAAGAATTCTGTGGCCTCCAGGAAGTCCATCATGTCCTGGGCATGGCTCAGGGCCTCGTCGCAAAAAACTTTGAGAGCTTACAAGCCTACTGTGTATATACTACATATATATATATATACACACTTTTTTCCTTACATTTATTTTCTATATATAATTATGTGCTGACTGATATGGTTTGAACCATATCACATCATATCATATCATATCATGTGATAATATGTCATACCTTTGAAACAATGTATTCCATGTTCTATGCTCTGTACTTGGGCTTCGTAGCATCATCCCCCTGCATTTTGGTGCTGCGGTACTATTGTGGAACCAGCAACTGTTCTTTTGTACCCATAAGAAAGTCTACAAACTCAGGCAGCGTTTATAAACCCTTGATATCCTTGAATCTGGCAAAAGCATATCAGCAACCGTGAAATCATATGTCGTTGCGTCCAAGTCGATGCCAACATAAAACACACCGTCTCTAAATCTCTATGGATGACCGTGGTGTTTCTACATACATCACGAGGAATCATTTTCTGGACTGGGACGATGGGTTCTAACAGGGCTCCAGTAGATGCTCACAAGGATACAAACATAAATGCTGCAGGGCACGGGACTAGCAAAGTCGACTGAACATGACACGTGCATTGTCTAACATGCATGCTCTTACGGAGTAGCGGAGTGCCTCAGAGTGTCGTTTACCCTACGCAGGCTAGTGGTCTAGTTTCTACACCGTTTTAAAAATGAAGTACTTTTTAGTTCCGGAGGAGGCCCCAGGGCTCACTTGTTTTGAGAGTCTATGGGGAGGGTGGGGAACTGGGGTTCCAGCATGTTTAAGCTAGTGGGTCGAACTATCGGCCCGGTGCAGTATGGGCTGCTTATGCTCTCACAATTCGGACCAGCTGGATGAGGCCTTTGGTTCCCAGTCGGCTCTACGTGATGGTCCCGGTTTTCAGCACTGCAACTCTCGAAAGTTTGGATGTAGGTGTTGATGAAGTGCTGACGAAATAGATTTTGCTTGTGGTCAGAAAACCTTTTTGCTCGAACCCTGGATTTTCGAACCTTCAAAAACCCAGTTACCTAAACACAACCATTAAACCGACAAACACCTTCATCGTTTCAGCAGTCAATTTGATCCTTCGGTGGCTTGGTACCCAAACCCCACTTTTCACTCATAAAACGTTTCACCAATGCTCCGTTGCACCATTTCACCAATTAAATTACCTGGGTCTTACGAGGTGAGGAGGACTAACCATATCGAACCAATTCACAATTTCACCGATTAGCTGTATGACATTGAGGAGCCTGACCATATGATAAGGGAAAATGACTGGTGGAATCGTGAAATCACCTGACCGTATGGAGCAAGCGAGAGAAGTGAAATGGTATATGGGTTTAGACATAAGGCCAAACTAATTGGTGAAATGGTGTACGGGTTTTGACATAGGGCCAAACTAATTGGTGAAATGGTGAATTGGTGAGGGTCCCAACCAGGGGCAATGAACGGTGAAATGCTGAACCGGTTCGGGGGTTTTGCAGGGCAGCGAAAAAATCAGGAGGGTATATAACATTACCCATACAACTATACCATATTCTCTATCTATATATTATATAATATGCATATGGTACAATTGCTTTTTACTTTTTTGTACAGGTCTTGGTCATGGATCCAACAATAACAATAACCAGCTGGGCGGGGTCAAGGCTGAGGCTGCGGCATGGCTGTACTCCTTGACCGCGTGACGGTACTCGCTCTTCTCCATTGCCAAGTTCCCCTGTCAGCGCATAGCACATCTCTTCACAAAGGTCCACAAACACACATATATATATATATATATGCAACATGAGAAAATCATATAAGATAATACAATAATACAATATAACATAACTCAATAATGTAATATTATCAATGTTGTGATATGCATATACACATGCTTTGAGCTTATACAAAATATGTACAAACATACTATGTATGCATGTTATATGTATGTAATAATGTGTAACATGTACTAAGGAGCCATCGGAGAACGACACTCAGAGCCTGCTCTTTGCGCCTCACAGCATTGGCCTGAACAAGCACACAAGGGGTCGAAGGCGCTCACCAAAGCCAAGAAGCCAAGCGTAGCACCTCCATGGAACTCAAGATGGACTTCTGATCGAGCTCATGCAAGGCCTGCGAAGAGAAGCACCCTGGCCCAAGGCTGCTTTCGGGCGGACTCAGCGGCCTTCAGCTGCGCCAGCGCTGCGGACTCCGGGCCCAAGGCTGCCGAGGCTGGCCTGCTTAGACTCTGAGAGTCTCAAGGCCTCAGGCCTCCTCGGTCCTCGGTCCGGCCTGAAGCCGTTCTGGTCCACATGGAGGATTGAGAGGTTCTGCATAGCCCGACAGCCGCCAAAGCCGAGGTCCGCTTCAGTTAACTTACAGCTGGGGAGACACAGTGAACCATCTCAATCTTGAGGGTATGAGGGCTTCGGACCATGACCCTCTATCTTGATCCATAGCAGCTGCGGAGCAAGTTCAGACAAGTCGGCCGAGTCCTTGGCAGAGGGCGGGTGCTACAGTCGCAGCTCCAAAAACACAAGCACATACGCAGAAACGTCCCCGTCCATGCGATAACTGTACCAACTGTGCGACGGACTTACGCCTGCATACTGTACTTGCTTGCACATCAACACCATGGCTCTTGTCGCCGCTACAGCAAGCAATAGATTGACAGACAGATAACTAGGTAGGTAGGTAGGTAGAGAGAAAGAGAGAGACAGAAAGAGAGATGTACATGTTGGATGCATGCATCGAAACAGCTCGCAAAAGTGCAGGCCACACAACGGGGGATGTCTAAAAGTACATGTGTTTGTCTTCATACAAGTGCTGCAGCATGCATTCATCAACTGCTCTAAGATCGGTATATCTTGAGGTGGCTCGTTTATTGACGGTTTATCCGCAAACTAGAAAATGTTGGCGATACCCTCACCACGCGAACATAAACCGTCACAAACCCTAGTGCCGAAATTGCAGGAAACGTGGCCAAGGGAGGCTGCCTTCGCTCGGACTGCGCGGGCTTGCGATCTGGCAGCAGGGAGTTTTCATTGCTGGTGGCGTTAAGTCTGCTACGGACGATCCCTGTCTCGTCGTTTCGAGCTGAGCAGCTGCGCCTGCTCCTCACTGCCTGCCACGACTCCGAGCATTGCAATGAGAGAGCGAGCAGAAGTATCCCATGCTCCATTGCCAATCGAAAACCACATCCGATGCTCTCTTGCCACTTTGAAGCCCCTGCCAGATGCCCTACGAGGAACCGCATTAATTATCCCATGCTCCTTCCCAAGAAGAGCATCTGGCAAAAAGGCCCACTGCGCAATCTGCAGCACTTACATACAGGCTTGCAGGTGTACAGGGAATCTGCACTTGTCTCGACAGCGTAAAGAGATGCTCTCCGGAGCTGCGCCTCGGCTGGTCTGCCTGCCGGGATCCAGGCCCTGCGATGGGAAAAAAGAGCGCACAGATTATTCTCTACACTACATTACTTCCAGGAGTTCACTGGCAATGTCCTGGAAGACGACAAGGATCGAAAAGTAGCCGTAGCCTTCGGAATCGGAAGCTGTCGTTGGCACTTACCGAGCTGTTGCTTCCGTTTCCAGGGCAGAAACAGCATCCAACTCCTAGAAGTAATGTGATACAGTATACTGTAATGATGGTATAGTAAATATAGATTAATACTAGTAATATGATAATATGATACAGTCTCCGCGCTGCAGGCCGAGCCTTGCCAGTAGACAAGTCCTCGCTCGGAAGGATTCTGTGATAGTCTTGGAGAGACTGAGATGGGCAGAAAACTTATCCTTTCTCCTACACCACTAACTGCTGATGTTGAGATTCACCTTCATCTCTCTGCTGTCACGTGTGGTACATGCCTGTCCTCTTTGCGGTGCAAGCGCATTTGCTCAGGCGAAGTTGCTCTGCCAGTCTGCGGAGCATGGTGCATCGCAAGGTGTCAGCTGAATAAGCAGGCGGATTGACAATTTCTCTTAGCAACACTCTGAGATCCAAGGTCGCTCCACCTTCACGTAGTGCAGTCGAAGCTCCTTCAACGGGACAAGGATTGGCCTGGCAGGGAACAGCAGGTTCTTTATCAACAGGTCCCGGTCCCGGGATTTCAGGCGCCCGCATGCTGGGACATAGTTGCCGCTTGAGCTCAAAGAAGTTGGTCATCTGGCCTTCGATGCTGAAGAAGGCACTGCAGTACATGGCCTGAAGAGACTACGGAATCTGCGAGGTGTGCGGCTGGGCCGCGTGATGCTGAGATGCTTAGGAGCTTTGCTTGGGTCGCCGCGTTCGACCTGCTCGAGCGTCCAGGTGCGAGCTTGACGCACCTCTGGTGGGGACGGTGCTCTGGGATTCGGAAACTCCGCTGGCCGGAGAGAAACGCGAGGTCGGCCTCCTGCTTTGTCGCTGGAAGCACTGGTTCGTCTGCAGTCCTGGCACAGGCATTTGACTATGTCGTACCACCGTCATGCTGTGAAGAAAGACGTGCCAGGAAGACGGCCACAGCCAGGATGCGGGCTCTGAAGGTGCTTCGGCAGCATGGCGCTCGCCTCAAGGTGCTGCACATCATCCGACGGTAGAGGAATGAAGAAACCATAGACGAGTTCGAAACTTGGGTCAGCAGAAACATAGCCATAGCGCAATCGTGCTAACTATGGTCCAAAGATCCAAGCCTTCGAATGTATGTGGGCCTGGGGCGTGCGCCAGGATCTGGATGTGATGAGGATGGTGTAGCAGTTGCAATTCTTGCTCGCGCTGATGCTGTTTACGAGTGGGGTTGGAGTTGCTTGCAAGCGAACTGAGGGCCTTTTCGAAGGGTGGTCGAGATCAAGACACGATAAGGTTCAAACCGACCTCATGGATTCTTACAGCTGGCAACTTTTCAAAAGTCTATTTCAGTGTGTGGGGCTGCAGCCTGGCCTTGCTGCAAAGCAATGGAAGTTGCGAACCAGTAGGGTCCGGGCCAGGGGAAAATTGTCGGATCCAAAAGCGGATGCCAGCCTGTCATGGAGAGGCGATGCTGCAGTTCCGAAGCAGTCTCGGGTCGGATGGCCTCCTCATCGGGTGTCTCGTAGCCAATGCGCAGCCGGAACTCCTGCCAATCGGAGAGCGCACTGTGCCACGAAAAAAGCCAGGTTTGTATCACTTTGCTGGTGCGTAAGACTCTGTCGCAAGCTCAAGCATCAAAGAAGGCGATTGGACTCGACCATTCGGCATACCATCTCATAATCTTGTTTTTGATTCCCGACATGCCTCCTTCTGCTAACGTGAGGAGTACCCAGAGCCAGCACATGCAGATGATCAAATAGGAATCGACCCCCCACCTACTTCCGGCGAGCCGACAGGGCAAACTCCAGAACTCTGCATTCCCAAAGCTCCCAACCTTGATCAGCCATTTCAGAGCTGGAAACCAGCCACCCAACCGCAGGTTGAACTCGCGGGAGATCACCTGCATGCTTACTTTTCGCCCTATAGGCGCTGCTTACTATTTGTCTTGTTGCCCGCGGGTGATGCTACTACTCGCGAAGTCTGTTGTTCCTTACCCTGCGCCTATGAACGACACAAGCGAGCTGTCCCGACCTCCTTGCTTTGAGGCCGCTGGAGGGAGCTTGTGGCCTGCGACGGCACAACTCCGTGATCTTAAAGCCCAAATGGCCCTTAATGCCCCTCAGGCCCCAGTTGGCCACCTCGCCCTTCGCTGGGCTCTCGGATGGAGGCCAAAGTCGCGACCGCTCCTCCTTGGGGTGTCGTTTGTGGCGACTTCCAACTTGGCCACTGGCCAGTCCCAAGGCATCTGCTCGGAGCATATCACGCCAGCGCAAGATCTTTGGCGCAAAGCATGATGAAGTCTGCTGTAACTGCTACACAATAGCCCCGGACCAGTTTGCCAATTCTTTGCAAGATGTGGGAGAGGATCCAATCGAGGGCGCTACAGCGACTTGGTAGCCCATACTAGCAAGGCTCCAATCGCGGAATGACAAACAAAGGCGACATGAAGATGCTAGAACTACGTGTGCTATGCACACTAAATACGTTCCTGCTCAGAGCCATGCGACAAGCACAAGACTGCAGAGGAGTTGCACGGCAAGCTTCGGTGGCGCAGGACAGGTATTGTGGGGCTAGTAGTAGTAGTAGTAGTAGTAGTAGTAGTAGTAGTAGTAGTAGTAGTAGTAGTAGTAGTAGTATTAGTATCGGTAGTGTAGCAGTAGTAGTCGTAGTAGTAGTAGTAGCAGTAGTAGTGGTAGTAGTGGTAGCAGTAGTAGTGGTAGTAGTGGTAGTAGTAGTAGCAGTAGTAGTAGCAGTAGCAGCAGTAGTAGCAGTAGTAGCAGTAGTAGCAGTAATAGCAGTAGCAGTAGCAGTATCGGTAGTGGTAGCGTAGCCGTAGTAGTCGTAGTAGTAGTAGCAGTAGTAGCAGTAGTAGGAGTAGTAGTAGTAGTAGTAGCAGTAGGCGTCATATCATTGAGCTGAGTCTTAGGTTTACTTCCTCGGGGTTTAGATCCTCTCTGTCTGTATACCACAAAAACAAAAAAGCCAAATACAAATGAATAAGGCCAAATTTGCATGAAAAGTGAGTCGGGGTGTCAGCCTGTTGCGTATATCTCGAACGACCAGGGAAAAGTCAATCGGACTTGCAACACAGTCTGATCCTGCCGCTTTGTGGCATGGACGCGTTGGCTGCACCCTGTGCAAGACCGATGTAATGTTGCCCCTTGGCGAAATTCAGTAAATGAGGTGGCCCACTCGACGAGTGCATACCATACAGTCATTGCTGGAGGCGCTGCTTTCTGCACTTCGGCTTCACGATGAGAAGAATGGGCGGGACATGGTGAAGCCCGAGCCGAAGGTGTCCAGGTGCTCGTAAGGTGTCAGGTTGATGACCAGTGTGCAAGTAAGTGTGTAGCGTATCTCGGCCAGCCTTTGCCACGATCGGCGTAGAGCCAGTGTCCACACTGTGCGAGGACAATTGTAGGATGTCGTACTTGAGCCCAACATTACTGTGATCCTGTTTAGAGATTCTGACAGTAATTTTGAAGCATTATGAATCAGGAAGCAACTAAGCAACTTAGGTTGCATGGTTCTGCTCACAGCTCGAGGATCTTGGAGCTCTTCGGTGACAACTTTGACAATCCATGTTTTTTTGCGCGCGGAAGGCCACCTTCTATCGAACCTACAGGCATGGACGCGGGGACTTGACCATCCCGTGCTGGCGCTCTGCTCCCAAGCCAGGCATTTCGTAACTATGTACATATGTAATTATGTAGGCAGGCAAGAAGATAGGTAGTTTTACAGAGCGGCTGGGAAAGAATACGACAATCTGAATACTTGTGTAAGATGATTTGGCGGTGTGAGCTGCAGCACCCACTGCTTCACTTGTTGATTGATGGATTGATTGTTGCCTAATCTTTGATGCTTACGTACATCTGCTCAAGACCTGACCAAGATGATGCCCTCGTATATCCTCCGCACGCGTTCTGCTTGGGCTCAGGAGCTAAAATGTCCCGGAATCCCGTCGCACACATGATGCTCCAACAACAAGCGCACTATTGCTATTGTTGAACAAGGAGCAATTCCTGTGCTCAGTTTTTACTTCAACTATCGTATCAAGTTCTCGATACTCTCTTTGTGGGAAGGAATTCACGGGTTTCCGTGCAAGAACTGGATCCGAAGAGGTTCAAAAGATGCCAAGAAAGTCGACGGATCAAAGCTTCATAGCATCACTGAGTGATTCTCAGAGGTCAAGGCCATTGGATCTTCGGAACCAGCTCAGTTGTGGCGCGCTGCGAGGGCCTCCACACACCAGTACCTCCGTATGGAGGCCTCAAAGTGACACCGCAGAGATGCAAAGGCCTCGGCTGCAAGACTCTGGCTGAACGAACACAGAACGGAGCAAACGGACTCGTCGGCCGTGCCGCCTGCGCTGAGCCTTGGACTTGCTCCCTGCACTAGGCTTCCTGCAACATGAAAAAATGAGAACGGTCTCAAGTCAATTATCACGTTGCGCGGCGTCTCCTATGAACCTAAGGAATCACAAAGACGATGAATGACACGGAAAGCTGGATCGAGAAAGCCACCAATGATGAATGACAACATCATCGATCGTCTGTCCTTTTTCTTCTTCTTTTTCACAGGTGCCTGGCAGGCTGCAAGATTGCCGCGGCGTGTCGCGGCGGCATTCGGGTCTTGGGGCTCTGAAATGACTTGCAACGGCCGTCCCGACGTGCAAAATCACGTCGAGAAGCGCCGGAGGGTCACTTTGTCAGCTTCTTCTTAGTTCATGCTGCCCCACCAGCCCAGAATCGCAGAAGGGAACGAGAGCCAAGTTCGATGAGCCACATGTGTGGCAACGCGGCACCAAGGAAGCTTTCACTGCAGGACAAACATCTGAACTTCACGTGCTCGTGCAATTTCTTGCATCATGGCACGGTTCTGGCTTTGCCGCGCCTCTTCAGCAGGCTCTTCTGCCTGCAGGGCCAGCAGTCAAGGCGATCGAAGTGGCCCTTCCGAGTCAGTTTAAGAGAGAACAGAACATAGTTATCTGTGCTGCAGGCCAGGGTTTCTTTTTTTTCGCGGTGACACATGCGAGCTCCGCTTCGGGAGGAAAGGATCCACACTGCAGTGGTCTGCTTTCAGCAAGGACCATGCAGCATGGCGCCCAACTCTTGGACTTCGTCGAACACTCTTTTGATCTCTTGTCGAGTGATCTTCGTTTCGTATCTCATTCTCGCAAGCTGCACGCTTTGCGCTGGACCTTGAAGCTGCATGCAGCCTTCCACAAACTCCTCAAGCGAAATTTCGCCGCTTTCATCCGCATCCAACACCCTTAGTGTGCAAACTGCATGGCAGATGACAAGTCGTCCCGCAGCGGGCATCCACAAGAGCACAAGGAGCACAGCCACAGACAGCGGGGGAAGGAAGCACGGGAGCCCTGTATCAGACACTGACACACTCTTGCTGCGGCTCCAGGCGGCATGAACAGAGTCCAGATATCCTGTGTGGAGATGTCCATCGATTCCATAAAGCTCGAGAGCTTTTTTTGCGACAGCGCCTCCTGCGAAAGTTTACCCCACATGCCCATCAGAGTGTAGTGCACATTATTTGCTGCGCCGAGTTCACTCATCATTAGTCACACAGCGAGCACAGATTTCGGATATGGAATCAGGCCAGGCAAGACCACCCAACACAGGTGCTTGCATGCATGCATGCATACATAGCTATACTTTACATACATGAAAACATTAATGCGTGCATGCGTGCGTGCATCCATACATCCACACATACACATACATATACAAATACATATACTGGTGCAAATACAAATACATATACATATTATACAGATACAGATACACATACACAACTACATACCTACCTACGAACGTGCAGCGCATGTAGGTACATGACATACACACATACATTCATGTATTACATGTGCGTACATGTGACAGATCCCCTATAGTTAGCTAACTGGCTAGGTAGCTGGGTAGATAGACACATGATTACACACGACCAGTACAACGGCAGGGTGGCAATTTAGGCCTCCGGGGACTCGCGCGGGAATACAACAACAACCAAACGGTTCTAGGGGCGACAACACTGTGCCTTGGAGAGCGGCAACCCTTAACTTCTCGTGAGTTGCAAATTCTTGCGGAATCACGGCAACTCTGCAAGGCTCTGTGGCTCCGTCAAAACCCTACGATACTAAGACTGTCATTCGTCCTCGAGCTCGAGGAAGGTGATCATGTTCGACGTGTCTGCGTCGATCTCTCGGAACACACCTGGGTCTATTGAGCGAAATGCGATATTGGCATGCATCGCCCTGTTCAACCGAGGCAAGGTGCCTTTCAAGGTGCGCAGCTGGCTTTGATGCCAGTGCATTTGCTTCATGATAGCGATCTCCTGCCATGGCGTGCCCCTCTTGACGCGTACCACACCGTGCACACTCGGTCAGCAGAAGGTCCTTATCAGCCTTTGCGCTCTCGATGGCATTGTTGCAGAAAACCTTCGGGCCAAAAGTGATCCGACTCAAAAAGAAGAGCATCCTGCGCCAAAGCAAAGCGACGGCACAAGCTGAGGCAGCTGCTCCAGTCACCACATTCAGAATAGCAAAGATGGTTATAAATATATATAGGAGCATGAAGGCCGCTGCAATCGGAGTGGCATCTCGCAGCGGCTCCAACGCTTCAACCCAGCTCAGGCCACCAGTTATGGACATGAATAAGGTGAGCCTTTGCTGAGAAACAAGCCATAGCAGCACAGACCGTCTTTACTACGGAGAAACTTCATCTCTAGTTGGCACAAGCGGCGGCAGTCAGTCGGGAGATTGGAATAAACTATCCCCATCCGCACGACTGGGCATTGACGTGACATGACCGTGACGAAGACATTTCAAATCCATGCTTGTTTAGGTTGTTCTTGATGCTGGCACAAAACTAAGGTCTTCTATCGCAAGTGCTTGAAAAGAGTGCCTAGAGTTCCTTTGTTGAGCTCTGCCTATTCGGTAGGGAATTTGTTCTCAATAGTCAACTTCACCAAGGAGCATGCTCTCCGGGACGCTGGACCAGAACCTTCGGAGAACTGGTGAACACTCCTCCGATGGATCCTGGTATCGACCTCAGCCACTGCACTCGACTCGAATTGGGAAAGCTTGGAATAAGCCCGGAGTTTAGACAATTACGGCATAGATCATTATAGATACCTTCTAGTAGCCCTTATAGACCCCTTTCAAGGAACCCTATTCTAGTTATTATAGAGGCTTCAGCTCCCAAGCTGGAGCTCTGGATGTCGCAGCGCACCTGACCTGACTGGTGTCATAGTGCCATGGGCTTTTCGTCCTCCGATCGTGTTCTTGCGACCCTGGAGTGCTCTCGGAGCATCGCGAGAGAGACAGAGAGAGAGAGAGAGAGAGACAACAATATACACACACATATGTATATATATATATATATACACCTGTGTAAATAAATATATATATATATATACACACACATAATACATTTGTGTATTCATACGTAATTTTTGGTGTTTACCAATAGATTCATGCAGGTAGTCACGCATGAATATGGATCTACATACGAGATATACCTGTAAGATGCGCGCGTGTGTAATGTGTTTGCATGTATGTGTTTTTCGTGTGTATACATACATACATACATACATACATGCATGCATGCATGCATGCATGCATGCATATGTACATGCGCGCTGTTTGATTCGTGCATGTAGTGTGGCATGTCCGATATACCTGTCAATGTTGCAAACGCCGCAAGTTTCCCTGCTGCAGGGGACCGCAAGAATTCCAGCTAAGTGCTGAGAATCGACAGTGGTCAGACACGAGCTGGGCAAGGATGACACCTTGGCCGAAACAGGGCACAAGCAAAGCGAAGCAGCGGTGCAGGCCGACCGGCTGCAGCTCTCGAGTTCCGCTGCAGCGGGCAAGGCTACCTCTACTAAGGGAACGGACTGACAGTTGATGCATTTTAGGCACCAAAGCAGTAGAAGAGCAGAATCAGCAGAACCAGGGTCCAAACCAGCGACCACAACGTGCTCAGAATCGCAAAAACGATCGACCGAAGAGCAGAAATGAAGCGAAGCAGTCGCATGACACGGACTCCACGAAGAGCTCGACCCAGCCGCACGAAACGCATTATTCGCAAATGGCTTGAATCCATGCTGCCCACAGATATTGCAGATGCAATGAGCTCCATAGCAGTCTCGAAGACGGACGCAGCTATAATTGCCAAATCGAAATTGTTCCACCACCTGTCCGGACCGCAGAAGAAGTCTCTGCATCCGTGCGCGACGAACTTCAAGACAATCTCAGTGACGAAAATGAGAACGATAATCACATTCACCGTTTGAAACCACGGGGGCTCTTCACCGGGTGGCAACGTGGAAGCTACATCGACCTCAACTCCCAGAAGTACAAGGTTGATCAGGATGAGAAGCATGATGCCCGCCTGGAAGATATTAGAGGAAACAACCATGTGCGCAATACCACTCAAGAATCCTGGTTGTGGTTGAGGTTCGTGGTGGCCCGAGGAGTTCATCGTCGCAGACCTGGCTTTCGCGAAGGCCTTTTTCTGATGCTCATTCAGTCTCGTCTGCAACTCGTCGTCCCAGAATGGGTCGCCTGTGATGCGGATGCGTTGGACTGCCGCATGTAATGCATCAAGAGTCTCCCCAGGTGCTTGCTTATCGGGTTGAGTGTAACATGCCAGGCGTCTGGCTCAGGGGCCAGGGCTCTGGGCTTCATATTTCAGGTGTAGGGGATTCCAGATTTAAGGTTGGAGGTCTCGGACGTAAGCCTGAGGACTTGAAGATTACTGGCAGAGCGGGTTTAGGGCGACATCGACAGCTACAGGCTCCCTCTGCGAGCACGTTGGCAACAAACAGATGCACTGTGCTACCAGCTACCTACTTATCTCCAGTTTAGGAGCGACAGGTCTAACTCGAACCAGCAGGAGAGGATGCATCATCTCAATCTCAATGCGTGACCGAACCATTCAGTCCGTACAACCTACTGCAGCACCTATGGCAACTGCGAGACCCATGTTCGACCAGCACCACGCAAATCTCCCGGCCCCTTCCGTCTCTGGGTCTTTGGAGTGTTTGAAGTTTGAGTTTTCGCAGTCGGTAGCCGAGACTCATCTAGGCGTTGGGTGGCATGCGGTGCAGCTGGTATCTCTAGTTGCAACAGAAGACGTCGGATACGGCCACAGGCAAGTGCATTATTCCAACTCCAGGGTTCAGGGCAGGACAAGACGGAGTGCAATAAACGCCAACCGTAACCTTCGCGGCCACGGGGCAACTATCTTCTTCACGGCACGAACATGCGTGTTAACGGTGTGTAAAACAACAGCTTCTACTTCCTTGCGCGATTGTAATTTGGGAGCCAGGTACGGGAGGATAGTTCTGGTGGAAGCACAAAGCATGCGAAACCCAGCATGCCCGAGCATCGGATGAGGCTGGGGTCTATTCTGGGAGTTCTTTGGAGATCCCACCTGGCTCGTAGAACTTGTTGTGATCCTTGTGGTGCTCCCTCTTGCCTTCAGCGCTAGTCTTGGCATGTGTGTCAGAATCATCAAGACGCGGATCGTCGCCAGCAGCTTTGGGGGCTTTCTTAGCCGAAGGAGATGGGCGGTGCGCAAAGGAAAACTCCCGCACATGTCCACGCTGAGCCACGCCTCCTTCCACTGCAGACCTGATTTGAGAAGACAATTCCTGAAGCAAATCAGCCTGCTTGCCAAACTCTTCCTGGATAAACGAGCGCAGATGGTCATCTCTCCGCGCAGCCGTGTCAGTTGCACTATTATGAAGCTTCGCAGCCGCTGCATCCGCTGCAGCAGTACCGCCATCCATGTCCAGACATTCTTCGCGCTGCATTATGAAAACTTCACTGCTCTCGAACCTGAATGGCTTGCGAGTCCCTGACCCTGAAAGACCCCTGCCTGACAGTGGAATACCTCTGCTGCAAAAGCACACGTAGTCAGGCGACCTTTGAATGGGGCTCCGCAATGCTCCGCACGTCACCAGCCTCTGCTGCGCGCTTTTTCTTGCCAGCTTTGGCTGCCTCAAGGCCGAGGGCACAATCAAGTCAATTTCCCAACATACATGCTTGCGAGCAGACCTGCCATGTCTCAGGCTCAAAGTGCTGAGGTGGCTGCGGCTTTGAGCGCTTCGTCCATCTCCGCCTGAGCTTCTTCGCTTGTGAGCTTCGGAAGGTAGCTCCACCTGAGCTCACGTACAACTAACAACCATGTCTTTACCACATTGAAACAGACTCTCACATCCGGTTCCGGGCCTTCCTTGGCCCAAGAGCCATGCCTTCGGTGTGTTCTCGTTAGGCTTGCCCTGGCCGTGCAGGGTTCCATGTCAGAACAAGGCTGAAGAGTGCCAGTGCTGTACACAGAGAATCACAACACGGCCTTTTCTGTCAGCTTTCCGGCAAGGATGAGCTTCTTCTTATCACTTGAACGAGGACCATAGCCCCATCGCCTTCGGGAGCATGTGACACAAACAGATGATTTCTGGAAGAAGCTGCCAGGTCTCAAGCATGTTGTATGTGTCCCGCTCCATAATGACGCGCTTTATCACCTGGGACACTTAGGTTGCTCCGAACGTCTGAACCGATGCTGGATACTGTCGTGGCTTAGCTGGGCTCTTGCTTCGAGCAAGTCGCCGCTACAACACCATGATCCACGGAAGCGATGACTGCCGTAGTCATCTGGGCAATCCCAGTCGCGATGGCCTGATGCAAGCTTTGCCATTAAGCCGACGTGCGGACAGTGTCCGGCAATCTCCTCACTGAACTACAGAACTTGGCTACCTGTCAGCATTCCTCGATGCTTGTTTTCTGGGTCACAAGAAGCTCAGGTTCATGAACAGCGGGTGCGCTCCCCAGAAGCCCGAAGCAAAATTCAACTTCTCTTTGACATCCCATTGCCTCTCCCTTCGTTGTCATCATGACTATTTCCGAGCCGACCTGCGTGCCAGCAACGTACGATCCTAAAGCCTGGGGCAAGCACGGAAGGTTGAGTCAGACTCAAAACTCTCAGAAGGTAAACCGTGGGGATTTGGAGACACACTTCGTGGAAATGTTTGTGCATGCAGACACCGCCAATGCCATCTGCACTCTCTCAAACAGAACTGCCTCAATCTCTTGCTCGAACCGCAGCACCCCTGGGATCATGAGCTGCGCCCCGTAACAAATGGCGTTGACGGCACTGTCCTGCGACAGCTGGTGCTCTTCAACCCACGGCAAACTGTTGGCGAAGGGTGAAATTTTGGAGGACAGTGACTTGGACAGCAGCTTACTCTGGGAACCTCAAGAAGCTTACAGCAGTTTTTCACTGCATGGCCGGATGCCTTGACGACAATCCGCGGGTAGTTTGTGAGAATGAGCTCCAAGGGCATCACGATCCGACGCAAGTACTTTTCGTCTCTCATGTTGTTATACCTGGCCAGGTTGGCGCCCAAATACACCCATGGGTCTTCAAGTTCCCAAGACTTCTGCAAGAAGAACCGAACGACCCCATGCTGTGACGACGTGGCCACCTATGGTCTTTGCTTTCATCTTGCCACCCCTTGCCAGAAATACAAAGGAACTGGTGTGAGACCTTCGCTCTGTCTCCAACAAGCCTCCAACCCACACGCACCCCCCGAACGTGGATCAAAAGGCACAGGTCCGAGCAATGATGGTTCTTCCAAAGCCCCCGGCAACAGGTTGCGGGAGTCTGGGTGACAACCATGAAGTCCATCGTTCGAAGTTGGTATGAACAAGTCTGCAAATAGGCGGTCTGAAGCCGAATCCCCGCATATCCCCGCATGTCAAGGCAAGTGCTCCAAGCTCAACTTAATGGGGTGTGAGAAATCGGAAGACATGCGAGGGTCACATGTACTGCGCGTCTAGGACGTCGTGCATCCTTGGCTGCACTTAACATGCTCCTCTTCGTGCGAACGATGTCACAGACACACCGGAAGAGCAGGACTCGATGCAGCCTCGCTTCGTGGACATGTATTTATGTTCGTCCAGGACGCCAGACCTATTTCGCCGAAGCTCCTGGCAACTGGTGCTTTGAGGTGAACACTACCATGCTCTTCTCGTGTCGGCATTCCGATAGGAATGATAGGAACACTTCAACATTTCAACTACTTCATAACATAGTGCCCGCGACGTTGGTCCCACTGCCTGCATGTGTGCGCCAACACCCAGCATGAAGCCGAGATGAACGCAAAGAGTTCTGATGTAGGTTCCGGCCTGCACTGGCGAGAGGTTGTGCGCCTACCGCCTACCACAGACCTGATCAAATGGCATAGCAGCATACGAGTAGCACGTTAGGCGTTGCTGGCAGCTTCCCCTCTGCAATGCAGCCTCGCAGGAGGCCCAAACAACTGCCATCTGTCCTCAGCTGCAGCAAGCGTCGGAAAGCTGAACATCTCCTTCGCAGGCCATGCGACTGCGCCCTACGTCAGACTTCTGCATGCATCCGCAGCCATAACATTGACATACAAATTCTGCACAGGGCCAGTCTGTGTATCAAATCACATTGGCCTCGAGCGCCTCATCTGGCTACCGAACACGTTGCTGAAGGACAGCGAAGCGTGCTTCAAGAATTCCAGCCAACTGCTTTCATTCTAGAGATCCATCAGACGTAGCAAATAAGGAAGAGCTAGCCAGGGCACTTTTCGCATTGTACTCAAGCAGCTTCGCCTGCGTTTCATGACTCGCAAAGCGGCAGGAAGACCACTCTTCTGGTCTCAACGCAGGCACTCGATGGCACTCGCCACAGGTTGCAGCTTGCTATCAACCGGAATCTTCATGCACTCTGACTCTCAGCGGCTCTCACACCTCGTAGATGGTACCTTGGGCGCAAGTATCAAGAGCCAAACTCCAACAAGAACTAAGCATGTGAAGCCGAGCCCGCAGCGAACGCGCAGCTGCCTTTTCACCGCCGAAATCACGGGAGGCCTGAGCAGCACTGTGCGCTGTGGATTCTGGAGGCACCAGATTGAACCTTACAACCGCTCTTCTGGCTCTCCCTTCGACGCCTCTGAAAACATGCTCCGGTCAGTTCGTCCAAGGCCTTCATGCATCAACCAGTGACCGTGGTCAGTTATACTTATGGGAAGCACTCACATCCCAGTCCCAGTGCCTTCTGGACCTTCGACGCGCTGCCAATGTCAGAATGGAATCGAACCACGGCAATGTACCTCGTATTGTGCTGCAAAGCTCGCGGCATCGCTTGAGTTTCGGCATTCAGCACACTCAGACTCAACCACCAGAAGTGCTGCTGCACGTAGGCGCCGCACTCTTTGCCCGCTGACTGCTGGGCTTTCACGAGTCGCGTTGCTCGGTTTAAGCACACGAGAAGGCATCCGGAAACCTGGAAGCAAGGCAAAGGCACCCTGGACTCAAACCGAAGTATGAGGAGAGTTGCAATCAATTGAGGCAGCTTCTGCTCAAGGCCCTTGGACCCGGGCCTTGGGATCCAAAGTGCCCGAGTGTCCGGTCTTCTCGCAGTTCATAATCCGCTTAATCCAGGAGACCACCTGACATGAAGGGACCCCCATGGTTCTTAGCAAAGAAAGTTTGCTTCATGAGCCTCATGGCTAGAAGGGTTCACAGGCTTGTCCAAGTTGAGAATGCCGTAGAGCAGGTAAGCCTGCGAAGGGCAAGGCATGGACGCGAGCTCAGAGCTCGAGCCAAGAAGTCCAAGGTTGGAACGTCTAGCGGCCGTGTCATCGGTGAGCATCCGAAGGGCAAAGGAGTGTAGTGACCCGTCCTGACAAGAAGCCAAATTCAGCGCGCGATGGCGACACAGCAGTGTTTCTTCATAGGACGAAGCGGGCTCGGGACAGGTTTTCAGAACACAACAAGTTTGAGCTCTGCTCTCGAAGCTGCCACTGTGAAGGCTGCAACTCGGTCGGGAGCTGAACCGGGCCAACCTGACCAGCAGCTTCGAGTAGTTCTTGAGCAGCAGCGGCCACCTCGAGAGCCAAGAACTTGGCGCTTGGCGACCGAAACCGACTTCATCTCAAATGGGTCCACAGAGGCACTGAAGCTCCTTGTCTGTCTTGCAAGTCTGTCACTGGGTCGCTGGCTTGGACGTGTCAATCGGCTTCTGAGTCTCTTCCGGCTTTATGTACAGCTCTTCCCCCGCCTGCCATGTGTCCCTTTGTGGCGACCGTAGCCCCTCTGACGAAGCTCCGCGTTCCGCCTTCTTTTTCTTCTTTTTCTCGGTGTCTGCCATGGCTTCGTCAGTTTGCCAGCCCGGGCTGATGCCCCAGGAAGCTTGAGCCCGTGTCAGAGGCCACCCTCCTGTAGCAATCGCTTGTGCAACGATAGGCAAACCTGTGCGCGTGCTCGCCGTGTTCTTGGTCGCGGGGACTCACGTCATCGTTTTCAGTACGACCCTCGGCTACTTGCCTGATTCCACGTTACGTTTCTGCGATCATACCCGTGATGGGGTACACAAAAGAGGAAATGTACACACAAAAACGGAGCGGTCTCTCTAGCCTCTCTAACTGATCATGTTCCCAGCTTTCGTCACAACGTGTCTTGCGCCCACACTTTGCTCAGGCTAGACTCTTGATGTCTGAATCTTTTCTGGCTGGCAAGCGATCTTTGCCTCAAGGTTTGACTGAGCCTGCAAGCGTGTGAGAACAACACCTCCAGAATCCTCCAGATGCTGTGGTTACCTCCAACATCCTCCCACCCATGCCCAGGCTGTCAAACCCGACGAGAGACCACACTTAGCTCTACATCAAGCGGCAGCAGCATTCATACATGGATGTCCTTTATAATATCTTATATAAAGGCCACTGTACGCATGTAGACGCCTCTACTCAGCTCTACTCCGGCTAGGGATGTAACTTGGTACAAGCAGGCCATGAGAAACAGAACCAAGCATCACACCCAGCATCGCATTGTCTAGCATAGAACCCCGATGGAACCCCATCGTTTTTGTTCCTATATTACGATGCAGACAAGGAAAACTCTTCGTGAAGCTGCCACTCCGCAGAGCGCTACTCTGGCACATCACGTCTCTGCACTCGGTACCGGTGCGGAGGCGCCCTGAGCACTCGCGCGCAAATGCTGCAGCTCTGCAGCCGCACAAAAAGTGAGAAGTCAAACGAAGTATCTTAAGCTTGTGGCTCGGAGCGTGTATTGTGTCGTTGGCACCTGATCAACGAAACGGTCGCCGGTATCACTCGATGACTACCTTGAACAGTGCGGGTAGCTGGGGGCTGTGCAAAAGCAGCTTCTGCAAGCAGTGGATCTGGATTCATTGGCCTTGCAAGCTTTGCAATCTCATAGGACGCAGACAAGTCTGGAGCGAGGATCAGCGCCAATATCAGCAAACCGCAGAAGACTGGATGCAAAGCCGCCGAAAAGCCCACATCCCAAAGAATAGACTGTGGTCTGCCTGAAGCTCGAAGAATTCTGAGGCAGGGACCCAAGTTGTCGAAACTTGGGCAGGTTCACGCTGGCTCCCAGGTGAATGCGAATGATGGCTCCAGCAACCTTCAGGCAAAGCCCTGAGCACAAACTTACAGCGATGGTCGATTCCCACCGGTGTAAGGTTGAGATGAGCTCACGATGCTCGTGCAAGACGATTATTTGGGTGCAAGTGTGGCTACGCGCAAGTTTCGATCTAAGCACAGGGCCAACCTGGAGACATCCACAACCTTTAGCCTCACGGCCAGTGTAGGAAAAACTGTGCTCTCAGGGACCATTTTCCTGCCTGTCTCCAATGCCGAGCTTCTGGAACTTCTGCAGTGGCCTCGAGTTGAGTAGACCCTGGGCCCCGGGCGTAGACCACAGCACAATGGAAGCGCATGCACTCGTGCGCTCAGCCGCGGGCATTCTCTGGGAGATGCAGTTGGTGACTGCGATCCACTGACAGAGTGAATTCGTACGCTTTCATTGCTCAGCATGTCGTCTCGGCATGGCTAAGCCGCACAGCTAGGCAAAGCTCTCCACGAATAGAACTAGTAGACCCGTAGCTGAAGATTGGGTGTGGCTTCGCCGCGGCCTCCAGACCGAGGTCGGTGATCATTTTCGCGACTCGCTCGCTGGCATCCTGTGCAATTCCCGGGTAGTTACAACTACTGCAGCCTGGAGATGATATCAACTATCAAGCTTCAGATCCGCTTCTCCAGTCGCAACTCACCCTTGCAACGGCACTCTCGTCACAACAGTTCCTAATATCCAACTGACCCGGATGCACACTGAGTCCCGACCTCAAGACTCCCCTCCACTCACCTCCTACCCTGATGCAACAGCTGGACCTTGGAGAAGTAGCCATGCGTGCCCACAGCATAGATCCGAGCCTGTCCGAGTCTGGCACTGTGCACCGCTTCTCAGCCTGAATCGCACCACATGTCAGGGTTGTTCTAGAGGACCCATGCGCTCGCGCTGAAATTAAAACCTTCTGAGCACATTATCATGTTCAGCAAGCCATGCGCCCTCGACATCAACGAATGCACAGCCAGCTTTAGAATAGAACAACCCTGAAAGTGCTCCTCGCATGCATGCATGTCTCGACCTGCTAGTAGAAGGGGCAACAACTCTGCAGCCAAACGAGCATCATCCCGACTGCATTCCGGCCTCCGGCGCAAAGTGCCGGACCGCTTCAACGACTTTGACCAAACTGCCGCAAGTGTCAAACCTTCGAGTTGGGCGCTTAGCTCTGAGGTGGAGGAGAACCCACAGTGTGCAAGACCTGTAGAGCCTAATCGTGGCACTTGTGCTCCTTCTTGGAGCTAGGAGCACTTCACGGAGGCATCAGGAGAAGGGGGTGAAGGGCCTTCCCTTCAGCACGCTCTGTGACGGCATTCCACTGTCAGTTTTCAAGTCGGTTGTTGCACATCGAACTTACACTGTCTCCCTGTCCTGGTCCTGGTGTCAAGATGGCATCTCTACTGATGTGGCCCGCTTCATCCAGCTACCCGAACGCAGCGCCGTCTGCCTATACCAGGATGGTTTGATCGCCCGAGTATGGAGAGCCGGTGGGTCGCGGCAGACTGGATGAATACGAACCACTCAGCACTTTCAAGCCGCCGTCGCCTGGTTCCAATTCCAAGCAATCACCACCTACGGATGATTCAACGCCAGATACTCTTGGCCCAAAGGTGACGTAAGACCTACTACAGGGACCCAAACTTTAAGTGGCGTTTCCTGCTTTTCGCGCTGGGCGTCCGCATGGAGACTTAGCTTCCACGCATCTACCGCACCTTTCAGGGCAGCGCTGGCGCGTGCTTCGCATCTGGACAGGAGGAGAATGGAGTGTTAACATGCCCAAGGCTGGCACATGTCATCCACAATTATGACGTTCGACGGGTTCAGGGATGCATCAGAAATGATCTTCACCTGCATGCAGCTCATAGAGTAGCTCTTGCGGCTCTGCTGCACTGCATCCTGTCTGGCCTGACGCATGCCTGGTGCATTTTGCGGTCTGCTGCTCATGAGTCTTGATTATTTCAAACACGTATCAAATACAAGTCATAGGCTCGGCCAGTTGAGAGTTGTTTCTACGTCGAAAATCTGAGTCCACATTAGAACAGTCTCGCGCTAGAAGAGGTTTGGAAACCTAGTTCAAGTTCAGAAAAACCCCCACTGCACCAACCAAGCCGTTGCACTTCCTGAAAGGTTTGACTCCTTTTGGAGGCGAACTCTCCATGTTTCTTCCCCTGTCAGGGATGGGCTGCGCTTCCCCACACCCGAGCAGCAAGGAAGCTGGCTCAGAGATGATCTTCGACTCTGGCACAAGAATATTGAAAAAGGAATCAGTCTCCGGCAGAGATGCCGTCGACGGCGTTGCATGCGAGCGCATGCGACAAAAAGTTCTGGCTCTTGACCTTTGAAAGCGAGCGCAAACTCGTGCAACCCATGAACACTCTTGGTCCTGGGTACACAGCTAGTCAATCCGAGCATTTTAATAGAGTCTAGAGCCGACCAATATCAACAAAATCATCTGCATTCTAATTAGCCGCCTTAGAAGCTGTGTAGACTGTAGAACCTCGCACCGTGCCTCTACTGTCTCGCAGTGGCTAACCGGAAGTTCGGAGAAATGAGTTTGCAGAGAGTGCCCGCTTACGGGCGGCCTGAGTCTACCACACCGTGACGGAGCATCACATGTCTGGCGTCTGGCGTCAAACGACTGACACATCATGGAAAAACGTGGGTAGTTTTCCCCACATAGCTTGACATGGCTACAAGTCGTTACGACAAGCAGTTCTGCTGTTGCATGCAGCACCAGCCTTGTCGTGGTGGCTGCTGCGGCAACGAAGCAGAGATGTAAGAAAGAAAGCAGCATTCCTCCCCGAAACGTGGTGGCATCCCCCGGACCCGAATGCTCCTCCGAGCTGAGGTCCGTTTCAAAGGGCGGGGTCTCCGGTCCCGGTCCGGCCAGCGTAGGCCGGAGAGTCACAACGGGCGCTTCCGAACATCCTCCATTGAAATGGGGAGATCTGTCAAGTCATCATCTTCCACGCCATTCAAGACTTCGACGAATATCCTGTCAAAGCCGACACTCCCACAACGACATGAAACTCTGACAGGGGAAACAGCTTCTAGTCAGGAGATCTACGAGCTACGCTGACATCTGGTAAAATTAGACAGGCTATGCTGCATGCCACACAAACATTAGAGCCCAGTACCTGTCATAAACCTCCAAACCGCAACATGCCAGCATTTCTCACGGCCTGCAATAAATGAGAAGTTCGGCCATCACCTCTTTGTGCAGACCAGCGTACCGCATCAGTGTCTCGTCAGCAAGGCATAGAACCGTGGCTCCTGTCACTTGGGACACACTCGTGAATCGCAAGCTCCAAGAGACACTCTATTGTTAGGGAGGACTACTAAGTCAAGCTTTCTTCGGGGCATGATAGGCGAATAGTTTTATTCAATCTCATCGACCCCTTTCGTGCCCAAGTGCTTTCTCAACACAGGCTGCAAAAAGTGATCCTGCTTTGAACCGTAATTATACTGCCTTCCCATCCAACCAATTTTATTCCTTCTTCCCAAACAACTCAAGTCGGTACTGTCATCGCCCCGTGCGCAAAACGCTTCCGGTGACACTAGAAAATGCAGGTGCCGGCGTCCGGTATACTGCGCCCTCCCACGTCTGAGTATACATATATATATATATATATAGAGAGAGAGTTGTATATCGAATGAGCAAACAAGGAAGACCAGAGAAGGCATTGAATATCGGCACCCCTTGCATTGCAGTACCCTGCGCTCCCTGTGTCGACACGGCCCTGCCAAGAAAATGCCACTCCGTCCACAGACCTGGGTTGGCCAATTGCACACACTTCCACCAAAGCCGTGATCAGGACCGGAAATCAATGGAGGCAAGCAGCACTGCTCGCACATCCAGTCCCCAAAACCGAGCTTCTCCTCGACGATCGTCACAGATGCTGCTGTCGGCAGCACAAAGCTCAATTCATTCCGAGCACTCAACGGTGAAGTTGCAAACTCCGGGGGGAGCTTGCGGTAGGCCACCTCTCCACTGGCGACGAACATCATGCTCTGACATCTTGGGCCATTGGAAAACAAAATCTCTTCCGACGCTAAGTGCCATTCGATAAGGCATTCCACGCAAAGGTTCATGTGGAAGGAAGCATAGCGGGACTGGAGGCCGGAAAAGAAGTCGTGTTTCGCAATGACCGGCGAAAGTGCTTCACGGCACAGTTCACGGTACAGAAAAGCTGGAAGCAAGGATGCCATTTCTTGCTTCTGCGGCGGCTGAACCATCGACTGGTTTCGGTGAAGGTATGCCTGTGACAGCAACGACAGGAAAAACTGGCTTGGGTGTACAACCCGTCTGCAGCACTTTTGCTATTCTCACGAAACCAAGACCTGTCCATCACAAGGACCCAAGACGAATAAGAACCCAATGCCCTTTTGAGACATGCCAACAACAGTATCACGACCGCCAAAACACAGACAAATACTAAAGACCTGATAGAGCACAACAGAAAGTCTTGGTCAAAAGCCGTGAACTAGAGCATTTCCGGAAGACTTCCAGAACATTGCTTCTGTATATGTAGGTGATGTAGGTCTTGTTCGTCCTGTTGCCTTTTGTCAGGTTTCTACTTTGTTGGACTTTTTGTAGTTTGATTTTGGTCTGTTGGCTTGTTGTTTTGGGGCTGGTCTCTGCGATGTGCGGGGGGAATTCAAACGAGGTGCAACCCTGTCTTGAAATTAGGTCCAAATTCTCCGCACTGTTCACTGTTCCCCAGGACAGATCTGCGAGGACACACAATTGTATGGCATTGCCAGGTCGTGCTGCTTCCCCTGCGAAGCAGTGGCGGGATAGCTAGGTTTGCACTTGCTTTCGTAACAGTAAAGTTTGACTAGTTCCATAGTTCGATACGGCTATGCGACTCTACAACGAAGAGATGCTGCTTATTTTCGGGATCATAGCAAGACACCATGCAGTATCATGCTTGACACCTGAAATGCATTGTAAGTGGTTTTAACCTTTAACAAAGCTGGCAAGACATAGATTCACAAAATATGATCAAATGCAAGTCTTGAACGTTTCTTACACAAGTCATGCATGAAAAATACCAAATGCACACTTCGACTATCACCGCCCACAAATACGACTGGGGTACTCGAACAGGCTAGCAGTGAGAAGTCCTGATCTGATGGTGTGAATTCTGTCCCGGCTGAAGATTGATCATCGAGCGAGATAGTTTGACAGCGGCGTCTCTACAGCCTGGTTGCATCTGGTGAACTTATCGCAGAGTGAAGTCAACAGGCAGCAAGTAGTCAGTCTCACGAAGGCTAATAATTTCGTACAGACTACCTCATCTGACGTAATCAAACGACATGAAAGGAAAAACATGGTTGACGGGGCTAATCGTGGCTAGCCTCCACCTGTTTTCATTCTTTTTCTCACGTACATGCCCTTTGCTCTTTGTCAGCGATGTGGGAAAAACTTTATGCGCGCTGCCTTCCTGATGTAGTATGCACACGCTATAGAATCTACAGCCTTGCGTCCGTCCAATGTGGAGACTCGGTTGAAGTAACCAAGTGCGAACATCAAGCAAGCCAAACCATTTACATGTACACACACACACACATGAACAAATATGTGTACTTTATGTGTATGTGTATATATATATATATATTTATATTTATTTATTTATCTATTTTTTATATTGTAAAAAAGCATACACACAGGTTTGCTACTCCCAACCTCGGCAAGCGATGTTACATCCGCTGCACGTTGTTCAGCAGCCAAGTTACAGTTCTGGCTGCCTCAACTGCTTTATCCTATCCATTACATGTGAAGAAATCGTGGAAGATGATATGAGCTGTGCGATGCTGAGCGTTAATCTTTTTTGTGTGAAGAGCAAAAGGGAAACCCTTCCGCCGGACCCTTCCTGCGCGGGCATCAACTTTTACATCGCTTCCACATGCTTCCACATGGCGCTTCCGCGGTGATTTTTTCGATGAAATTGCGGGGTTTGAAGCAGGTCGGGGCTGGAGACTTGGGGGGGCTGTTTGTAACCCACGTATAGCTTGAAACACAAGCAACAGAGAAAGATACGGAATGTAGATGCAAGCTTGCATAAAGCGTGCGAAGACAATCGCAAACCACATCTGAAGAGGCTTAGGTGGCTTATGGTCGCTTTCGGCTTCTGCCTCCAATCCAAATTCTGGTTTGAGCCCTTGCTGGTAGGGACTGTCGGTGGGTGCGCAATCCATGTTTGGGTATAAGGCACCATTGTGCCAGCAAAGCACCTGGGACCAGGTGTCGCCTCGAAAATTGTTCTCCGGCTTGGTCGGCGCTTTGGATTTGTGCAGCAGTCTTAATTGCAGTGCATGCTAGCTCCTTGGTAGGAGCATGTGCATGCTTTGAGATGCATGTGAGATCTATGTCTGCTGGTAATCGCCGGGGGTCTTGAATCTTGGGTCTTGGTTCCGCGGGCACCGGCCGGGCTGCATTAAAATCTGCATTAATATTTAATTTTTAATGCAGATTTTAATATATTTTAATGCAGCCAGGCCGGTGCCCGTGGAACCAAGATTCAGGATTCAAGACTCCTGGGCATCTTGGTTCTTGGTTCTTGGTTCCACGGGCCGGGCTGCATTAAAATGTAATTTTTTAATGCAAATTTTAATGCAACCCGGCCGGTGCCCGTGGAACCAAGACTCAGGATTCAAGACTCCTGGGAATCTTGGTTCTTGGTTCTTGGTTCCACGGGCCGGGCTGCATTAAATTTTTTAATGCTGGTTTTAATGCAGCCAGGTGGCTGGGAACCATGTAAATATTCCCGAAACATATCGGTTTGCCATTTTATGTGCCACATGGCCACTCCTGCAGTGAAGATTAGCGAACGGATTGCTGTGCTTGACAGTTTGATCGCATCTGTACTCCTAACTTCCCCCTATGCTTGTGATCATGTCGGCGCGCCGCTCCCTTGTAAAAATTTAGGGCACCAGGTATTATACAGCCTGTCAATATGCACCTCATAGAAAATCTTATATAGGATACTTCGTAGACTCCCGTATTAGAATACCCTATAGAATACTTTACAGATAGATGTCAAATATGGAACAACAGTCGGAGCCGAAGATTTGCGAATGTTCAGCTGAGTTGTAGCTTATTGAGTAACGGCTTCCCATGATGGAAACCAGGAACCTACTTGTAAAAGAATATTTTTTAAAGTTCAGTATGGATTAGTGTCTTATCCCGTCCAGAGTTTCATAGAAAATGCTCAGGTCGTACCATATACAGTTTATGAAGTATATGCTTTGTATATACCTTATGGACTACCCTGTAGCTCATAAAACACCGCATAGAAATCTGTCCTATATATATACACCCTATATAGAATACCTTTTATACGTTACAGCTTGGGATACCCCAAAACCTTATACAAGCCTTTTAGAACACCATCTGGAAAACTTTACAGATTGTCTTATAAAAACCCTATGAATGATACTCCCCTTATACCTTGTATATGCTCTTGAGAATCCCCTTTGGGATATCCGACAGAAACCGTATAGATCAGGATTTACTTAGGGTAAATCAGAAGGAGCCCAAGCTTTATGCAGCTTATTGAGCAAGGGATATTTATGAAAGAAATGAGGAATAAGAACAGCCTGTAGAATACCTTACAGAATACCCTTTCTACAAACAGTAAATAAACTCATGTAGAATACGATAATACCTTATAACATATTCTATATTCCCTATACACCTTGTACACCCAAGATCTGAGAGTTCCCCAGTTGAATGTGGTTTATTTGGCAACGGATTCATATCAAGGAATTGCGGAATAGAGGATCTAGGATACAGACAGAGAACAAAGCTCTTCTGAAGCACATGCTGCACATATCCTATAGAATGCAACTTTTAAACTGCCTTATAGTATGTTTTCATACAATTCCACCGATTTGCCCTACATACACATTATAGAATACCATCTGTAATGCACTGTAGGATACTTTGAAGAAGAACACTTCTATTTGATACATCCTGTGTACCTTATCTATGCCATATAGAGTACATATACGGTACCATTTAGGATACCCTTTAGAATCCTTTATAGAAAACCTTAAAAGGTACCTTATAGATACGGACTTTAAATATGGAAAGCCAGCCGGAGCCCAAGATCTGAGAATTTCCAGTTGAATTGCAGCTTTTGGGCAAGGGATTCCTATGAAGAAATCAGGAACCAAGAAGACCATCCTTACAACTACCTTATAAAATACCCTCTCTATGCACCTGAATGATTTTCAAATAAAATACACTATAGAATACCTTCCTACCTATAGGCCGCAGAATGCCTTTTGTACAATACCTTATGGAGCACCCTCACACCGTATAGAATGACCTGTAGAATACCATCCTTACGGAAGACCGCCTATGGAGTATATCCTCAGAATACCTCAAATATCCTCAAATATACCTCGTAGAATATCCTCTAGAATACCTTTTAAGATACTATTTAGAATAACCTTTAGTATACCCTATAGATCACGGTTCAAAAAAGGAACATCAGAAATAGCGTAGCATACAGAGGACAGTAGACAATACTTCGTGGTATTGTCCTGGTTCGAACGGTGTAATGTCGTCGTAGACAGGGAAGACTACGCCGTATATAACAGTTTCGAGGTAGGTCCTGGGGGGGGGGGGGGGGGGCATATATATGTATGTATATTTGTATACTACAGATGTATATGTGGATACTTGTATGCTTGTATATTTGCATATATGCATATATGTATGTAGTAGCTCAGTTTGCTTACTAACTTGCTACTCATGTCGAACTGTCTATGAAAGGCGAGCTTATAGTGTTATTGCCAGTATCACACGTGTTTGTCGACCGCATTTTCGTTGAGCATGAGGGTCATCACGACGCGGCTTGTAAAAGACAACAACTGCAGTGGACAACTTCTAGCTTATAGCCCACAACCGAAAGGCTGCAGCAGATGAACATTATACACCATTTACTTTCAATGTCTTGCCTCATGCGGAAAATGGACAAATGTCTGGAGTTGGGCGGGGTCTTGCTTTCTCTTGCCCTGCTCCATGGCTTCGAGTGTTCATGAATCACACTTCACGAAAGCGTTGTGGTATGCCGAACCGTCTATTCACACCTCAGTAGACTCCAACTTTTGGCGGACAGCTACATCAAACACCGGGGCTCAAAACTCTTCTGCGCGTGCCTGCAGCTCCTTCTCCAAGTCCCAGGGCACCGGATATGTCGCGAGGTAGTTGGACAGCTGAACATGCGACTTCCTTTGCGCTTTGTGGGCACGGCGGATGTCGGACATGTCATTTGTGACGATGGAGGTGAAAATGGAGGCAAAGACCATGGCCAAGGTCGTTATCAGCACAGCCACTCCTCGCTCCTCCTGCGTATTCAGCAACATGTTGTCAGGCATTCGTGAAGGCGGAAGTCGGGAAAGTGCCCACTCTGCAGCAATGCGATATTGGACCGGTTGCGGAAAGCTCTCGAGGCCCTGATCTCGTACCCATCCGCCAGGACGATCTCCGACTGCATACCAAGTGCATGTCACAATGTGGAGCAAGAATGCACCAGCCATCACGGCAAGCCTCACAGTGTTACGGTCGGGACTGGCAGACGGATGGCGTGAAGGCAACCGCTGGTAACTAGTGGCAAGGTTGTTCTTGTGAAGTTGTGCAAAACTACGGGCAAGCCAGAAAGACGTGGGATGACTCGTGAGACTAAAAATTTTGCAGCTGATGGCGGCTAGCTCTACTTCATGATATGACTCTGCCGTTTGAAACAGTGGGAGGTGCAAACGACGACAGCTGCTACGACACTTCAGATCCATTTGCAGCCTGTCGCATGCCTAGGATAAGGCATGTTTAAATGGGTGGTTGTGTTCGTATGTGCAGGCTCAGCGGCAGTAAATTGCCAATAAAGCGTGCTTCCAGGCTGCGTCTCTGGATCCAGGGTCGGAGATTCCTCAGGCGTCAATCGGAGTCCCCAAATGCTTCGGACGTCTACCTAAAACTCCTTCAGCCCACTGGTGCCAGGTTGTGCAGAGTTGCCGAGCAGACAAGCACTCCCACAACGTCTGGATGTACAGAATGCGCATCAAAGACAGACCTGTACCCGTTTTGCTTGGGGTTGGGGTTTAAGCAAGTACCTGGAACTTCGAACGGGGCAAGCTTGCTGGCCTCTCAGCACCACTGCAAAGGGCACCGTGCTGGCAACGAGAATGTATGCAGTGGAAGCGGCAAGGAGGGTCTCGAGGGAAAGCCATGCCAGCCACTGCGTACTTCGTGGCTCTGCCCATCGCTTCAGAAAAGTGCCCAGAACACTGGTGATCCAGAAGATGAGAACCAGCAAATCCAGCAGAGCCAGAGCATTCCCAGGAAAGGCCAGCAAAGGAATCCTGGAGGCAACGGCAGCTACAAGCGCTTATTGCTCACGCAGCACAGACAAGACCGGAGCGGGAAGGCAACCCAGGCCACACCAGGCCAGTCCAGACCCGAAACACACACACACACAAGCAAAGAAACAAAAAACAACCACACAAACACACAAATGCACAAACACACACACACACAAACACGCACACCTGGCCTGAATCCCTCCATGAAGATCATCAGAATCGCTACGGCCGACCAACCTTCCAGTACGAGCGGGCTGATGCGACTCCTGCGCCTGGAATGGACAAGCAGGTTCATTGTGCAGACGCTTCGTCTGGGGGGACTGCGGAAGGAAACGATGTCCTCCTTCTCCTGCCAAATCTGATGAGCCTGGAACTTTGGGACGTCAGCCTCGTCATCGTCCAAGACCAAGGCTGCCTGCGTAGTAATGTTCCTGGACGTTTCAGCCATCCATGACACTTGTCTGGTCCACTTATTCTGTTGAGACGCGATGCTGTCCACCGATGCCTGCCTCTGTTGCCCAGATGAAAGGACACTTAACACCTTGCTGTCCACCGATGTCTGCCTGCCTAGCTTGCTCTCGACCGTGGACTGTTTCTGTGGCTCGCTCAATAGCTGTGGAATGGAGCCAGGTAGGGGAATCCCCTCGCTTCGGCTCCGGGGAGGTTGAGCGATCTCGTTTGAGGAATCGGAAGCACTCGATGCCAGTGTCGGATTCCTCGGCGGCTCCAAGTCCAGTCCACACTCCGACTCCTGGCCATCGACGAGATGTGCACCATCGTCACTGAGACTGAAGGTGACGCGCGGAGTGTGCGAGGAGATCGAGGCCGAGGCAACCTCTGCAGCGTCAGCATGCCCGAGGAAGCAGCACTTTTCAAGGGCAAAGCATTCGGCCAGAAGCCTAAACCCTACGCTCGCGTCTGTCTAGTGCAACAACTGCTACAAGTATGCACCGTCGCAGATTGAAGCTTCCATGAAAGACGCTACGGTTCGGCCTGTACAACATTCAGGAGGAGGTCTCCCACAAATGATGGCCGTGCCCTTTCGGAGGGAGCTTCGTCAAGCCACGACTGTGAGAGGCATGAGAGGCATTGGAGGCAACATGAGGCAACGCGGACTGCAACGGTGACTACAACGGTTTTGTAGTGCGGTCCACCGATTCCTTCAAACTGCAACTGGCATCTGAAGTCGCAATCGGCACCAAGAAGCTTGGGAAACATCCTTCCGAGTGACGAGGTCCCGCAATATGTTCTCGACCCGTGCGAGGGCCTCTTGAAGAGCGGCCTCCGAGACGATCATCGTCAAGGCTAATTGCGGCACAATCGGCCGGGGCTAGCGGCTAGCTCAATAGCGGGCCCCGCTTGAGATCGTGAGCAGCGATCACCACACAGCTGAGTTTCCTAACATGATTCCACTGCACACAGTGGTGCTTAAGATGCACGTGAGAGCTAAAGTCTTTGCTTCCTGTCCTGGCCTGGCCGACTTCGCCTGCTTTGGGCCTGAACTTGTCGGCCATCATAAACCCGACCTGCAAGCCATGGCCTACACTTCTCAGCTCCTTGACGGAGTCCATCTCCCCCCTAGATGTGCTCTAGAATGCGCGTTTTCTCCAGCTGGCGCAGGAGCATCAACTTCGGCTTCACGCCTGCAGCTCATCGGCCATTTTCCTGGTCCGCTTGGCGCCGCCCGCATCGGTGGCACACACCAATGTCTCCTGCGGCAGATGGGACTCCATGAGTCAGAGCCAAGAACGTGTCTTCCAGGGCTCCTCTGGTTTGAAGCTTGGGATCGCTTCCCGAATAAATGCTCCGAGGTATTTCCTGAGAGCCACCGTGAGTCCCTTCCCCATGTGCCTGTCAGTTCCCTTTCTTGGGGCTCTGGCTCGCAGGTCAGCTCATCAAGCGCAGCCTGTGCTGGGCTGAAGCCAGCTTCGGCCTGGCACAGAGCTGTGAGCAGTTTTTCTACCTCTCTGCCCTGCCGCCCTGCCTGGTTGTGCAAGTCAATCGTGACGAAACGGTCTGCCCCTGCAGTTGCCATCAGGTGCAGCCTTGGTCGGAAGACACAAATGCCGAGCACAAGAGGAGTTTGTCAAACGTAAGCCTGCAGCAGGAGCTTCGGGGCGATGGCTTCTCCAGCCTCGAACTTTCTATCCTCGGGTGTTGAGCCATCAAGGCTGTCTAATGCTTTTGCCATGTGACTTGCAGCTCCTGCCGGGCATACTCAACGCAGGGCAATACCACGGTGATACGGTGCGGCGACTCGGACTTCAGTGCGTCCAGCATGATCAGCAACTGCCCCGGCACGTGGTATCAACCATTCTGATGAAGGCCCTTGCACATGAACTGACGATCTACTGGAGTATCTTGCTTGACGGACCTGCATGAGCATGAAGTTGATCTCGCACTCAAAGTCATCTCGCGCACAAACCTGCTGCAATTACAGGAAGTGGGGCTGGGCGATCGCACCATCAGAGTCACTTGTATCGCGGCTTAGATGTCTATGAAAGGAAAAGCATCGTTCTGATTAGCAAAAGCTCTCCGCATGCGGTCCAAGGGCCACGAACACATCATAATTGGATACAGATTGCTCCAGCTTCACGGAGATCTCTCCATTCGCAAAAGTGCGGAAGCGGGCCTCCCCGGCAGAAGACAAAGATTGAGTGATGCAACTCACTCAATTCGACCACACCGAGAACAAGCCCTCCTACAAAGCCCTCGGCGCAGATGATGTTTCTTTTCGCATAACATAACCTCAGGGTTGTCATAGGGGATTGATGGCTTTTCTGCCCAGAACCTACTGCAAACTGTTCCTAAGGAAAACTGATAAAACATGTTTTTGGAGGTTGTTCAAGTTCCACAAATGACAATATTTTTGTGAGTTTTATTTCCAGGACAGGGTTTGGTTTTCCACCCGAAACCATCTTTTCCTCGGAAATAATCGGCTTTCCAGCCCACTGCCATCTTCTTCCTGGGAAAACGTGTTTTTTCAATCCAATTTCATTTCTTCCTGGGAATAAGCCGCTGTTGGCTTGAAAAGGCGTTTGCTTCCCACCTCAGTTTGTTGTTTGTGCGCGTTGGAAATGAGAGTTGACAACCAGGTGCCACGATACATGACTATACTGGTTGGCATGAATATGCTGAGTAATAGCCGGGCCATTATTGGAGCACTTTTGGGGTTAATACAGAGCTGGTGCTGCAAGTTGAACACAGACCAGGATATCAGGGCTAGCACAGCTACCTCAAACCGTACCTGTAAACCTGGACCATACACCAACAGCCCACATGTTCGAGGATTGGTAGCGGTATTGCGGCGGCATCTTCCGGGGGGGGGGAGGGGTTGGCATAGATATACATACATTGCCAACTTCTGTTTTGACACCCCTGTGCGTGAGTTCGCGGGTGTAAACATACATATCTATATACATATATACATATATATATATATATGTGTACGTATGTATATACACATGTGTCATCAGCCCTCAGAACAAAAGATGCGCAGGTCTACAAGTCTGTACGTGTCTTGACCATCCACGTCTCTGCAACATCACGGCGCAGTCCCTGCGACAACGTCTGCCTTCCCTATGGTCCAGCTCAAGTGGGCAACGGTCTTCTCGCATAAATCCCTGCCGAGGCAGTGACTTGCAGCAGTGGATACATGCTATGAATGCAAGGGCTGGCCAGTGCATAACACCGACAAGACGTAGCAGCAGCAATAGCAATAGCAGCAGCAGCAGCAGCAGCAGCAGCAGCAGCAGCAGCAGCAGCAGCAATAGGAGTAGGTAGGCGAGAGTCTTGGCGCGGGGGGGCTAACAGTGCTGCCCCACTTGCCGCTCTGAGGCACCGCACTTGCCCCCACTCGGCAGGAAGAGGAGCAGAAGGAGCAGCAGCAAGCAATGACAGCAGCACCAGCAGCCGCAGCATCAAGCGGCGGTTGACAGCATAACAACTACAGCCACCGGCCCTCTCCTGTTTCCTGGCGTGCAGAAGACCACAGGTGGGTGACCGACCTGGTATGCACATCATAACTGGATATCACCAACGGTTTGGCTCTGAAAGAACCGCTAACGAAATCATGCCGGCAGGTCTGGAACATGAACCCCTGACATGACTCAAGCTGGCTGCCACATGATTCTCGCATACACTCGCTACAGGTGTAGCTGCATAGGGCTTCTGTTGCGAAACCCCATGTCAATTTTGATTTCCGGCTGGCAGATTAGCAAATGAAGCATACCAGACGTGTCACGAGATGAATGATCTGTTCGCCGCATCTTCATGTGAAGCTACGTCCGGCCGTGTGAACATGAAACATGAGCTGCAGCTGTTGCTTGCGATTCTCTTTCGAGGTATGCTGACTTCACGTCGCCGAAGAGACGACAACATGGTGAAGTCTTAACTATGTCACAGCAGCACCTGCTTTTTCTGCGCAGGCAAGTCCCGCATCCGAGCTGACACGAGAAGTTTCCTTTGGGGACGGTCCTCTAGTGCAGCACTTTAAATCCTCCACTTGCCGGGCATGCACCACGCCACATTCCGTCTTGCACAGTCTGTGATCGTGTGGTCTGCCGCCCAACAGCCGTAGCCGCACGCCATATCCAATTTTCGTATGTACCAGGGAGAAATCTCTGGCAGGATTCTTGGAAGTCTACACTCTACAGGCAGATCGCTGCAGTGGGGCATGGCAGCTAGGATGCGGATAACTACCGTGCTGACAGCGCCAGCTATCAAATGTTCACGGGCTTTGCCCGGTTCGTTCACACGGACTTCGTCCCGGAGCTGTATCGAATCTACATCAGCTTGTTATCCTGAAGCTTGAAACTGCGCTGCATGTCACTATCATCCGAGGCTCCGTCGAAAGCCAGGGAGAACTGGAAAGCATTAACTGAGCTGGCAAAGCAGCGCGGCTGGGAAATCTTGCTGCGGGAAAGCAGGAAAATCGAGCGATTCTCGACAAGCACATCCACATCAGGCGGCTCCGCTTCTTGAACCGCTCCAACCTATCTGATGTTGACTAGGCTTCAACCGGCTTGACAGACAGACAGAGAGCTTCAAGCACCAGGACCTCGCGAGGATGCATGTCAGGAATCAAGGGTCACATGTGCACTCCCAACACGGCACATGTCCACTCCCTGCTGTCAGTTTTGCCCGGCTGTTCCTGAGGATGCACCGGAGCTGCCGGCGGACTGTTGTCAACTTCTTTCGGTCTTTTGAATCGTGTTTCCCTGCGTGCTTCCATCCATCATTCAATGGAACAGCCAGCAAACTGATGGCAAATGCCGCGGGGGAGTGTGAGGCTGCTTGAGCTGTGACTGTAGAGCCGTACCACAGCTCCTAGCTGACAGCACGCGTCACCTAGCAGCGGACCCGTACCACAGGTCAACAGCAGCTCGAGGCAGAGGAATGCCTCTTGGCAATGTCACATCCGATAATTCGTTTGATATCATAATGTATCTATGTACTTATATGTATATGTATACGTATATGTATGCGTATATATATATATATATATATATAAATACATGTATATATATATATATATATAATGGCATATACATACATATGTGTATGTATATATGCACTATATAAAGAATTATGCCGATTGTCAAACGACCGAGATCTGGCCGAGTCCAAAGATGCCTGGATTCTGGCTCTTGGGTCTGCCTGCACGCAGACCACGCAGAACAGAGGAAAATGCACCTCAAACCCAGGCTGCCGCAGGAATTACCAAGACATAACTACTCAAAGGTCCTTGCGTGAATCCATGACTAGAATACTAGAAAATTCAGTTGATTTGGTCGTTGGCTCAGCCAACAGCGCTGGGTGAGGAAAATCCGAAAAGCAGTGGCCTAGTGCTGGAACAAGAAGCGCAGGTCCTGTGCTACCACAAGGTGCTGTACTTCAGAGGTTTCAAGAGACTTCTGCCATGTCCTGTTCTGTGAGCTTTCCGAGGGAGGTCGCGGAGCCATCGATGGAAGCATCGAAGACCAGCTGCTTCTTCTCCTCAGGCGGGGCACGCTCTCTTTATCTCAAGCTGCTTGAGCCGCGAGCGTCCGCTCGTGTCTTGTAAACCCGGACGAAAGGATGCGCAGCAAGAAGCCAAGCCTTGAGTCCGAATCTCAGTGTCCTCGATTTTGGATCCCGTCTGAACCCTTTTCGGCGTAAGACGGCTCTACGTGGCACCCCAAATTTTAGCAGGCCGCCTGGAGCTTGATGATTTTCTCCTCGATCGTATCCGTGGTGATGAATCTGACAGCCTTAGCTGAAAGTGGCGCAACATGAGACTGACGACACATGGCGCGCGGCACGAGCTAGAATGTAACCCTAAGGCTGATGAAGTGACAGGAGCAGCGGCGCAAGGCCGGGTACTTGGATCCGACGGGAGTTTCGATGACGGGGTGCGGGTGTTTCCCCCCCACCAATTGAGCAGTAACTCCGGGTGTGGAGTGGTTGTCGAAACTTAAAGTCGAGTGTCGAGATTGACGGCTGCCCCGAATCGAGCCAAACCATCAAACAGAATAAGTCCTTCAAAAACCAAAGGTTGCGGTGTGCACAGCCGTAGGATGCCGAGCAGAGACCGGAAAAAGCCTTGAACTGTCTGCCTCAAAGTCTCCTGCAAACGAATCTTAATTGAACAACGGCTGTTGCACGAAGTAGCTTTCACCGGTTTGGTCTGTCCAATGCGGTGTGCTCGCTGGATGGCCTCCAAAGCGCTCACTTGATCTCACATGCGATGTCTTGCAGCGAATCCATGTGCGTCAAGATACGCAAAACCACGCTACGACGTCTTGCTGTGGAGCAGCCCTGTGATATGAAGCCCGTGCACGGCCTGCATCTCACTCGCAGGGTTCCACCAAGGATCCATGAGGAAGACATGATTGGCCACCTGCCCGATGGGAGAGGAAACCCTAAACCCTAAACCCTCCTGCACCGTTTAGGGTTTAGGGTTTCGGGTACCTTAAACCCTATACCCTAAACCCCTATTCGCTAAAGCTCCAGAATGCAGAGGATGGCCCGAAGACGGCGCCTGAAGATTGAGGCCTTCGCCTCCTGCCTTCAAGGAGATAAGGATGACCTCGCAAAGCACAGCGCAGCAAGAGACTTACCTTTGTTTAGTAGGGAATGGAGGAATGGGGTACAATTACTACCACTCTTCCATTCTCTACTAACCAAAGGTAAGGCAAGAGAGGGTCCAAACCGTGGGCCGAGTGCAGCTGCCTCGAATAATTTTCATTTTGGTAGGAGTCTCGAGGATTTGTTGCGACTTCAGGCATCAGAGATGATCCTGCAGGGTTTTGCTTCCTCGGAGATATGTGAACCTCTCGCGGCCGTGAGTAGTACGGTGTGTTTGTTGTCGGCTCTTTTCCTGCTGCTCAGTCGGAATACCATGCGGAGAGAGCTTAATTTGTTCTTCGGTTTAGGGTTTGCCATTGAGGCGGGGTCGTTTGCAGTTTGAGGATTGCCCGATGTTCAAGGTTGTTCCACGCCAGTGCTGCGCAAATGACAGGCCTTCATGTTGGGATCCTCATTGAAAGCTGCCAGAGCATCTTCCCGCGCCTAGAAGGAAAAACTGCGTCAAGGCACTCTGGAATGGAAGGGACGAAGGGCCAGCCTGCATAGACATGCCACCTCGGAAGATGACCTTACAAGAGTGCACAAGCTGGCGCAAAGCAACCTTGCAAAGTTTGTCCAAGCCGCGCAAGTAATGCCGGCTCGCTTCAGGCGAAATTCCAGCAGCCTGGCGATTCACCCGAGTCAACGAATGTCGACAATCGAAGGCTAGCTGCGGCTAGCTGACCATCTAAGTTGCACCTTTTGGCGCTTAGCTGACTCTGGAGGCGGCACCGAACTGCTGCGGAGGTGCTCAAGCATGGAGCCGAATTGCGAAAACACGATGCCCTGGCCAAGCAAGGACAGTCTAAGAATGTCTATTAGCGACATACATGTCATGCTTCTGGCACTCGTGGAACTCTGCACAGCTCCTTGGCGCCGTTGTCGCCCTGAATCATCTTGTTGATCTCGTCTACGACCGCCTCGATCTTGGTACTGCTTTGGAACTCGGAGGCTTTCACCTGCGAAATCAGTATCAGTGCGCAGGCGCGAAGGCCGCAAAAAGGAGCACCGAAGCACGCACCTTCTTCATGATGCTCCCGGGCCCGAAACCGCCCTTGGCGACAGACTTGGAGGTCTCTTCAGCGGGCGCCTGCAGTGCAAGTCCACTGCGCGAATGAATCAAGCAAGACAGACCACCGAACCAAACCTTTGACAAAAACACAGGAGAAGCTGTAAAATGCAGGAGAGGTGCCGGCAGCGCCAGCTTTGCCGTCTTTGCCTAACGAGTTGCCCGTGTTAGCCCATGATGCGCAGCACGGCGGCACAGTCCAGCAAAGCACCAGCTGCACATTGCAGGGTGACTGGATGCCGGTGCCCAGAATGCCCATGCAGCCCTGTGTAACGTCCCACCTTGGCCTTGGGTGCGGGGCCCGCGGGGCTCGAGCTGCGTGGCCTGAAGCTCCGGTCGCTGGATTCGCGAGTTGCACTTTCCCCCAAAAAAGCTGAGTGCTTGGACTTGGCTGTCTTCACTGGCGTGCAGTACACAGCTTTTCGAGACTTCTTCTTCGGCGTCTCCTGCACGATGACTACTCGGGATGCTTCTGTTCCATACGCCATGCTGTATCGCATGACTGTGTTTGCCTTCCGGCTCCTCATTCGCAAGACGCTAGCTTCTTGGCAAAAGTGCTTACATTGCCTACGACACTTGTCTGGAAGAAGGGTTTCTTGCCTGCCGACCACGGTGTCATAATCATTCAACCCCCGGCTGTGCTCAAACTAGCCTCCGTGCCGTCACCTTCTTCGTCTGCATCCTGCCGTGCGACAAACGATGCTGATGCGATCGATCAGCCAGGTCAGTTCGAATGCCGAAGGAATCGCAATCAGCATGTAGCCGCAAGCATGAGGCCTCAAGGTTGACTGTCAGCTTTGTGAAGCAGACTGGACATCCAACCTCAGGGCTGCAGAACCACGAGGACGTCAAGGGTTATTCTGGCGGTGCTACAGGGGGTAAATGCTCACGGTAGCATGCAACAGCGGCTTTGCAAGCTTGGGCGGCATTGGTCTGCAATCTCCCGATTCACCACGAGTAGGCAACTACTGGCAGGTGCAGGTGTCACCATGTGTTGTACCAGAGTCTTGCATAAAGTAGGCTCAGTAGCATTGCGTGTTCAACAATGTCGCAGCGTTTCTGCAAGCATAACTGTCACTTGAGACAAGGAGGATTTTCATGAGGAAGCGACAATGTGCATACGGAGGAGGAGGAGGAGGAGGAGGAATATTCATGGTAACGATGACGATGATGATGATTATTATGACGAGGTTGCTGCTGCTGATGATGATGAGATCATCGATCGTCAAGGGGAGGTGAAGACGACCACGATGTCGACGGCAGTCTGCGGTCAAAGCACTCCTCCGGACTTCAGAGCTGGTGCGTCGGCGATGTAGGCCCGGATGCACTCATCATGAAAAACCTCGGAAGCAAAGGCAAAAAGCTGAATCCACCCCCCCCCCCATTCTCACTGCGAATCCAAACACCGAGGCTTGCTTGTGACGCACCACATCTTGCTGCTCTTGCGCTGGGGCAATGTGCGAGCGCGCTTCTTTTTCGTTTGTGTGTGTGTGTGTGTGAGAAACTTTCTTTTTATTTGTGTATGTCTGTTTGTATCTGTGTTTGTGCGTGTTTGTGAATATGCGTATCTGTCTTTGCGCAAGCACGCACGTACGCAGGTAGGCGGGGAGGTAGGAGGGTAGGGAGGGAGGTAGGCAGGCAGGTAGTAGGTAGGTTCGCAGCTCGGTGGGTCGGTGGGTTGGTGGGCGTGTAAGTGAGTTTGTTTGCCTGCTTGTTTGTGTGCTTGTTTCGGCCTTGTGTTTTTAAGAGTGTCTGTCCGTCTAGTTGTTTGGCTCCCTGCCTGCCTGTTTGTCAGTTCGCTTGTGCGGTTGATACAAGGTAGATGTAGAAGAGAAAAAGAGAGAGGGAGGGAGAGAGGTCTCCATCTATTCTCTACTTCTGTTGCGCTTGCATATGTGTCGATGTCCATGCCTGCTTCGAACAGCCAAGGAACATGCCCGCATTTTGCCTCACAAGTATGGGCTTTGCAGCTTTCGAGTCTGGCGAGAACATGAAAGCTGCCGGCCTCTCGCATGGTCTCCTCGTTCTCGTCTATGTCGTCCTGAAGCATCAAACTGTCGCGGCTTTCTTCGTGGGGCTCGATAATTGTATCTGTTGTCTGGTCTCGCATCGCAGGTTCCAGTCACCCCTGCCTGGCAAAGGCCACAAACTTTTCCTGCATTCGCAGGCAGTAAGGCCTTGCCCGCAGGCAACTTGTGCGTCCCCTGCCGTGGCTGAGAGACACAGCGACTTTTCACGATGGACATGGGAAAGTGCTCGCATACATGGGCCACTCGTGGGCCTGCCCACCCCCGTACACAATGAGGTACGGGTGATCCACAGCTCGTCGCAGGGAGGTCAGCAAATCGAAGATGTGGGCATAGTTGTGCCTCAGGCCACAGCACGGGTCTGTCTTGGGCACAGCTCATGCGTCGGGAGGCTACGACGTCGGCTCGACTATTGCAGCCCTGCAGGAAAGGTGCAAAATGGTGCCCGAGTGCACGAAGGTGTCAAACTTGACCTCATCGGTAAACCGCCAAGTACTAAGTTCGTAACAGTGCTGCCATGGTCAATGCAACCGAGCAGCACAAGACCTGGTCACAGCGACATGCTTGTAACTCAACGCTATGTGAGGGCCACCATGAAAGCGCCAACAAACGACTATCAATCATCCGACCTTTTCGATGGTGTGCCAGTCTGTCCAGTAACCCATACAAACTAGCATCACTACGGGACATGGCATCGAAATCATTGCATATCTGTGGCAACGGTTGTTCCCGTGTGTTGCCGTGGTTGTTTGTGTCGCAGCTCTTTTTCCTCTGTCGTTCTTTTGCATCTGCCTGGCAAGTACTATTGCTTTTACTCTCACTACAGGTCTGATCACCAGTCTAAGCTTCGCAACTAGAACCCCGTAAAATGCCAAGGCTGAACGATCTCTGGCCTGTCCGCCAATGCAGACAAACATCACATGCCGAGTTTTGAGGACTCAGGGTTTGCGGGTCAAGGGTAACCGAGGGCTGCTTTTGAAGCTTGTCAAATGCATCCTTCCGGAAAAAAACACGACAGCCAGAACAGCGTCATGACCAGCTTGGTCAGAACTTTCGTTTTGGGGCTCAACACCCTGCAGCCGGGAGGTAGTAAAAAGAAAAACATCCTTTACGCTGTACCCGGTGGATCAGGTGGCAGGGCTTCAAGCCGAGTAACCCATTGGCTTACAATTCTTCCGCATCTTATAGACCCCGCTAGGCCTCAAGTAGTTTTGAACGCCCAGCCTACACCAAACACATGAGCCGCAATAGTTCTGACAGTTACTCCTTGCAACCCCACTACACATGGTATACAGGGTGCAACAAAAGCCTCGTCTTGCAGGTATGTCGGTCAGAGTCTCCAGTAGATTTTTACCAGCATATTGTGCCTTGGTCTCGTTGCTTGTGCATCTGTTACAGTGTGTTCACCCTTTGTATCTTATGTTTATGATGCCATATACATATGCCACTGGGTAGCTTCACACTATGATGTGTCATGCATCATGAAAGCATAACGCGAATTCAAACCATATTGCATTCTTGACGTGCTCGGCAGCACGATACTGCATTGGACTGAAGCCGCTTACATTGACTTACTATACGAGAAATGTGTAGCTATGTAGAAGCTCTCTGTGTGTGTGTGTGCATGCTTTCGTGCTTGCTTGCTTGCTTGCCTGCGGGATCTTGCAGGGTGCTTACTTGTTGGCCTTTCTGGGAAGACCGAGATGGAAACAGACGACAAGACGTAGAAAAAGAAAGAATGCGAAGCAATAAGAATTCAACAGGACAACCTTTCCAGTCATCGAGCGAGCTCAAATCAGCTCAAAGAACGTTGACCATTCAGGGCCGAGTGACTGCATGTATATGCTGGAGTAGAAATCCATTTCCTGCGAGGGCAGGTCATGCTGCATACCGAGTTTACCCGGTACCCCAATCGATGGAGTTGACGAGACCGCGCCTGCTTTGACAGCTTGTCCTTCCGAATGATGACCTCAAGGGAATCTGTGTTGAAAGTGTGACCGAGGGAGGTGTCTTGTTCCGGGCCTTGATCGGTGGCAACTTGAGATCTGCCTCGCGGGGCGAGCTTCCACACCCTCGATCTTGAGTTCATTGCGTGGGTTCTTCAGATCTCGCCAATGTGAGAGTATGCGCAGAGCGAAAGCATGGCAACGCTCTTGAGGACCCCAAGCAAGACTAGCTCTGATCGCCTTTCTTTCCTCCTTCGTGCGTCGGAGCATGCAGCGCTGCAGGATGTCCTGCACCAAAACTCGAGGGTACCTAGAACTGTCTCTGTCATTGAAAGCATTTCTGCAGCCTGCCTGTGGAAGTCTTAGGTGGATGCATTTGCCCATATCACCCGCTTCACGAACATCTTTCCGACCCGAAGCCTGCTGACCAAGAGATCCTGCCGGAGCTTCCCGAAGGCTGTCTTCCCTGCGCCCATGTAGCCGAACTTGATGATGGGATTGGACCTCCAGGCGCGATGGTTCCAGGCATGCCGGTTTCGCCAAGCTCTGCAGAGGTCACCAGCAGATGATGCGGAGCAGATTCAGTCTCTGAGGGCTGGGCACATCTCTCTTGAAGCTGGAGTAGTGCCTCAGAGGGGGAGCAGGCAGAAAAGTACAAAGTCGGACAAGAGGACGACTGTTCTTCAAGAAGCCACGGAGTTTGCTGCGGTGTTCACTGTAACCAAGCAACAGAAAGCGCACGTGGCCGCAATTCGGGCAGTACCGCTCCCGCATGAAGCAGGCGCATTCGCATTTGCAGCCCTGCAGGCGGAGCAAGAAAAGTTGAATGTGCCTAAGCTCGCCAGCATGCATCTCCCTCGCTTTTCTCGGCACTCCTCTCGAGGAAGATGCCTGCTTCTTGCAATAGTAGAAGGCATAGGGTCGGACACGAAGAAAGCCTTGAGCCGCGCTGGCAAGGATCGAGGTTGTTGCAGAGTCTTCGCGAGGTGTCTGAGCAGGCGAGATGCAGAAAATGAATCCCATCGTTTCACTAGTGTCAACTAGTGTTGTTACTTCTGCTGCATTGCCGTCGGAGTCAGCATAATTGTTGGTGTTGTTTCGCCATACCATCACCTCCTTTACCAGCTACTATTGCCAGTGCCGACCGCCACTGCTATCTGCGGCTTCACTGCTCGCGACAAGGTGCGGATGAGCGAGTAGAGCTCCCCAACCCGATTCTGCAAAGGGGTTCCAGTGAGGCACCACCTGCCAGAGACTAACGAAACACAACACTAGTTGTAAACCTAAAAAAGCCTTGTAAAAGAGCGTGACGCTGCTGATAAGCACTTTAACACCACTAGCATCACCAGCAGCGGTACGAATAGCAGTCAGTTGCCAACTGCTCCTCGAGGACAACAACTACTGCTCCTGCTCCTGCTACTATCACTATCGCTACTGCTGCTGCGCTACGACTGCGACCGAGAACGTGACTGCAATTGTGACTACGACTACCCCTTGTACGCGTAAGTGAATGACTACGACTAGCGCTGCCAATTCTCGTATTTCCGAAATGCTGGAGCTAATAATCATGTCGTTAGTGCTGCTACTGCTACTGCCACTCCAGCTGGTGCTAGTGCAAGTGCAACTGCTACTGCTACCGCTGAGGCTACCGCTATCGCTACCGCTGCCGCTACGGTTACAGCTACCACTGCTTGCTGTTCTACTGCTACTACTACTACGACTACTACTACTACTACTACTACTACTACTCCTTCTGCTACTACTACTACTACTACTACTCCTGCTGCTACTACTACTACTACTACTACTACTACTACTACTACTACTACTACTCACTACTGCTGCTGCTGATGTTGCTGCTACTACTACTACTACTACTACTACTACTACTACTACTACTACTACTACTACTTCTAGTACAGTACTACAGTACGACAGTACTACTACTGCTACTGCTACTGCTACTGCTACTGCTGCTGCCACTACTACTACTACTACTACTACTACTACTACTACTACTACTACTACTACTACTACCACTACCCTTCTGCTCCTGCTCTTCCTCCTCGTCTTCGTCCTCCTCCTACCCCCTCCACTCCTACTGCTGCACCGATAGCCGATAGTATTATCATATCCGCATTGCCAAAGTGACTGTGGCTTCCCTGCTTCCGCTACCATTACTCAATTAATGAATACTTTTGGCGAGGTTGCGCTGGGGATATGGTGCTGTGATTACCGAAATATCTCGTCTGGCTGAGAATAGATACCTCCTTCGTGCAGCTTTGCATGCTACAAAACTCCCCGCCACTCTTGAAGCAAGGTGCTTGTAGCCCTTCTGCACTTGCAGTGCATAGGCAGCGAGCGCCGTGCTGTTTGTGCGGCCCTTGATGCGATGAGCCTGCGATGCAGCTGGTCCAACTGAAACTCACGCCGCTGACATGTGAGATCAGGCCGACGTACCTCGCCTCGTCCAGCACGACTCGCGCCCACTCAATCGAGTGCAGAGGAGACTCGCTCAGGTCCAGCTGCGCACCCTCGTAGGTTTCCTCACAAGATGTTCTTCGGTAAGCTCACGACTCCACGCTGAGAGGATCTGTAGGGCTGAATCCTCACGGGACCGATCTACAATGCCAACATTTTTGCAGCCAAGTTGCATAACCTTCCTCAGATGTACCGTATGCATGACCGGACGACACAGGCAACTTGTGTTACCAGTATACAGACCTTGCAAAGTAACTACCGCCGCTGCAGCATGCTGCTAAGTGTTTTGAGCGAGCATCATAGTTGTTCCCTTCCATCTCGTCATGCTTGCGCTTGCTGCCACTAGCGATTGCCTTACCTGAACTTCAGCATCAACACGGCGGCACGGCCCCCACGAAACGAAGGGGAGGGCCCCGCCTTGCGCCACAGTCCGCGCCAGTCCGCTTCGACTTTGCGGAGGCTCGGCACTCCCCTGGTATACAAGCAAGGATACGCACAGAAATCAGAGGCAAAGCTCGGCGTTGACACCTTGGCAGCCTTGGCCTTTCCCTTCTTGCTCTCCGATCTATCCGCTTCTTCGGCCGCATCGCGGACCGCTTGAGCAGCCTTCAGCTCCTGGCGCACTTCGCTGAGCCGCACCGCACTTCCCTCATGCCGCCGTGCAACCGCTCCGACGCGAAGCTGCCCAGGCGCTGGCCCTGGCAGTCTCAACGCTGGTGACTGGTGTGGTGGTACGGTTCTGCCCGTTTCTAGTGCCAGTCGTGGTTGGGTCTGTGATACATGGCATGACAGCTGTGGCCTCAACTACATGGAAAGTTTGCCCCACATGTCCTTGTCTGCGGAGTTTCGGGCGGGTATGTGTAACCGGTGCAAGCTGCCTTGTACATGGCCTGCCACTTGCCACTGGCCTTCACTTTCGTGACGCCTTGGTACCTGAGCAATCACGGATATCTCCTAGAACTCAACAGCCAAGTGTTGAAACTCGTCCGATCCAGGAGATCAGGGTCCAGGCTTCGAGGATCCACATGCGCTTGTGCGGAGCAGCAGAGGCCTTAGGACGTCCCAGCTTCGAGTACCCCACAAGGCAAAGCCAAGCGAGTTTCGGTGCGGTGCCGCTTCTTTCCAGGCGGGCTCCCCGGCTTCGCAGCCTGGGCTTTGGCCTTCGGGCTGCTTCCGGCAGCGTTGCCACAAGGACTAGGACCTAGGACCTAAGGATATCTGCTCTCTTCGAACCTTGGGGGACACGGACACCATGAGCTTCATGGCCAGGGTCGCCTCAAAATCACAGAGACAGAGACCCACGCATCCCTCAGATCTTAAGATACATCAGAGTTGAAGTACTGGGCATGGCCTTCTTGGCGGGAGCCTCCGCCATGCCGGTGACCGCGAAGTCCATGAGACGATCCACGAGCTCCGGCTTGCGCCCCGCGGAATCCAGGCCTGGACTCCGCACAGAACGCTTCGAATTGGGCGAAATGATCCTGTCAAATGTAACCACATGTCACCACTACCAGGCCGATGCAAGCGACTCATCTTCGAAGACCCTGTGGTCCGATCACGGTGGCCGATTCTGGGAACCTAGAAGCCCTGGTACCACTTCCCCCGGTTGGCGTAAGCTCTGTCAGCTGGGGAAGGGGTCTGAAATCGCCGGGGTTCGTCTTCCCAAGCCTCGCTTCAACACCGACCGGAAAGCTCGAACTATCTTGCACTGTGAGGGCCTTTCTTCACGCACAGGTCAGTCAACTCCTTCGAGGTATTCAGAAAATGTCCACTTGAGCAGCCGGTCAACTTGCGGATCGTGCAATTCAACATGCTCCATCCTTCTTGTCGAGGAGGTTCAGTCGTTCACGGCTGAGGCTATCCTCGCTCGTCTTGGCCTACCGGGCTTCACATGCAGGCATTTCCATCTAGGCTCGCTCTCAACTCTCCACCATCGGAACCCTATCTACAGAAGATTCTACACTACGCCTTCAGGCAGCAACCTCAGCAAAGACCGCCAGGATGCAATTTCGATGCCTTGGACGAGGACGAAGATGATGATTTCTCCTCACAGGCATTCCCTTGAATTCACTCTTAAAGTGCTTTTTGCGCAGAGCAGCTTGGCCAGGATGAGGAAACTCAATGCATTCAAACACCGGCTCCTGCAACCTGTCTCGAGTCTCTTTCATGACCTGGGCCGTCAGCTTTCTTGAGAGGTTCGGAGCGGCTGCTTCGGACGTTTGCAACATTTCGGGGCTGATGTGTTACTCAGATGACAACCTCAGGTCAGCGGCGTTCCAGTAGCCTTTGGCTTTCACGTCTACCCCAGCCTGCTTCATGAAGTCGCCTCGGAGCGCATTGTCGCTGCATGGCCACAAGCGAACAAGTGTTCCACAAGACCGCTGTGGACCGAACGATAGATGTTCGTGATGGTCGGCGGGGTATCCTTTGAAGAAGAAGAGTTCCCAATGCCCATGCTCTGCATAGCTTTCTTGGCTGCAGTCTTCCTCAGTTCACATACAAATCGTCCGCAAATCTGGAGTCTCTATGCGCTTCACACGAATTTGAGAAGCTGAGTGCTGTCAGGTATCTGCTGCTTCTTGGTCTTCTCCGCATTGGGCCCACAGAAGTACCGCTGATGCACGGCCAGCTTCCTGCGATCCAACAGACTTTGTGGCTCCGAACTTGTGTGGTGTCGCATGTCAGCCGAGCCACTCGGGCATGAAGAGCTTGCCACAGTACTTGCCTCGAGAGCCGCAAGATAGTGCAAGTCAGTCCAAGTCTTCAGTCGCGACCGGTCTTGGCAAGGTGGCGAACATCGGTACAGCAGAGCTGCATTTCACCCGATGCTTGTGAGCTTCTCGGCGGTAATCCGACCTTCACCGGACCAAAGAAATCATTACAACAAGCTTTCTTTTGCGGTGAATCTTGGATCGCACACGGCAGGTTGCTGCAGATTATCAGGTACTCACAACTCACGTCAACACGCAGTGCTGTGTGGAACTCCGTTTCCAAAACTCCGCTTCCATAATGAAGCCGGGGGAACTCGAGGGTCTGATACGTAGTGATCACAACATCACCTTGGCTGTCCCCACTGCTCAGAAATGGCTGAAGCTGCAAACAGTAGACTCATTAGGCCAACTACAATGATCCAAAACTCGTAAAACTTCCAGGCAGAGTGGCACTTTTTGAACTGCGTGGCGACCTTGCCCTTTTCCGATCCGTGGTAGACCAGGGTCCGCAGTGTTCCTAGTCGGGGCATTAGCCCTTCACATGTCAACTCGCGTGCTCAAGGAGTTTGATGACCACCCAGTACTACTCGGCACGGCCTTTCTTGGTGAATTTGGCCTGAGTGAGCTTTTGCAGTAGAAGCTTCATGTCGTGTCGCGCAAGCATGACCAGTCTTCATGCCAGCCAGCGGCAATTTCCTTCACCCACTGCTGCACCGCAGCCATGGGGCACACCACGAGACACGGCCCCTTCAAGGGGCGAGCCAGCAACAAGCTGATAGCCTTTCAGGGACTCCAGAAATCCAGACAGCAGAACGATTCAACGAGTCACGACTCAGCCATTGCGGCCGGAAGCCTGGATCGTCTTGCCCATGCCCATTTCATCTGCCAGAATGCCACCACGCACATCGGAGTCCTCCTGGTGGCACATCCATGCCAGACCTGTGCCAGCAAGCCACCTAGCTAGCAAAATGGAGGCACTCTCACGGAGGTGTTACGCGGGCGCAGGAGCAGCGAGCCCTTCACTGGCCTTCTTTCTGGAAAGGCAGCATAGGAACGGCCAAGTCCTTGCATCCATTCCAGCTGCAAGCTCCCGTCCATGGGGTCCGGAACAGACAGTGCTTCAACCACGCATGTGTAGTAGCAGGCAAAAATATGTGTAAATGGCTTTAGCATGCGTCAGAGGACACCGACTAATTGAGACTGCGAAGGAGCGTTACACAAACCCGTGACCACACCGCGATGAAATTATTCCATGCACGCAGCACCCGTCCTTTGGAACAGCGACTTCAGGCAAGTTCTTTGTCACGATGCCCACTGAGCCACTCGAGTACTCTGCTGCGGCTTCTGCACCTGCAATCGTTCAAGCCAGCATGTTCATCTAGCCTCTGTCATGCCTTTACAAATTTGCATTTTCTCAACTGCCAGGCTCCTAGAAGGTGGAGTGTTGCACGCGCCGGCATCTCGCGAAAAGCACCCAGTAGCGTGCCATTGTTACTACTACTACTACTACTACCACTACTACTCTGGGGTGTTATCGCGTTCCCCCCTTAGCAGCAACCCGTTCTTGCCCAGCCTTCGCGGCTGGCCTTGGCAGAGCGGCCTTCGGAGCGCATGGCCTGCCCCAGATCTACCAGGGATGACCTCTGTCTGGGAATGCCTCATAGGTTCCAGTATGTATTTGTGTAGTTTCGCAGCGTCTATATATATATATACACTTATATTCATATTTACATCTTTATTTTTATGGTTATTTACTCATTCATTTATTATATATATATATATACACATGTGTATATATGTGCATATACATTAATGTACGAATGAATGTATGCATGCATGCATGTGTATATGTGTATATACACATATCTACATGTGTGTATATGTATGAGTGTTTATGTACCCATACTTATATATACTTGTATCTGCTTTCGATATGTCTGTGCATAAGTATGCAATGATATGAGATGATATGGTATGATATGACATGATATGAGTATACATATATATATATATATATATTTAGAGAGAGAGAGGTTAATATATATATATATATATACACTTAAATATCAATAGATTAGTATGTGTGTATACATGCATGTGTGCATGTTCATCTTGTGTAAGCATGCACGTATTTCTGTCAGTATAATTGTATGCATGAATATGCAGTAAAAGCCTGATCAGAAGTATAATCGCGCATTGCAACTTTACCGTGCCTTAGAGCTCCGACCAGCAGTCAAGATGAGGCCTTCCATAGGCGCTGGCGCTCGGTGTTGTTCAACGCCTCATATCCGAAGATTTTACTGCGCAACTCCTTCTCCTGGCAAGGCTCCATTGAAACGAAAGGGACAGCATGCAGTGGGCATCTGCTGATACTCACGAAACAAGAAGAGAGCTGAGTCCTTGATGCCAAAGACCGACGACTCGTAGCACTCTGGGTGAAGGTAAAGTGTGTAGGCATCTTCGGATTGCCTTGAGACGAGACTCGTGGAGTGGGCTTTTGCCAACACTGCGCAGCTCCGCATTCAAAATTCCGACGTGCTGCCGCCATCGGAACGGGTAGCCCAGTCTCAGCGCCTGGGCCAAACATGCTACTTCCTGCCCATGAGGACTCGGCTCTGAAAGTCTTGCGGAGCCCTCGATGCGGACCAAAGACGCCCTTCTCGATGTCCTCCCCACACCGACGGCACCGAGAACGGCCCGTGGGGGCATACTGGCCTCGGACGTGACAGCATGAGAGCATGACCCTGCAGTCGCTTTTGTGGATGCTTGGACTGTCTGCTGCCAGATTGCAAAGCAGAGTGCAAGGTTGAAGGCTCTGCTTGTCCTTCCGGGAGAGCCCCACAATGTCCTGCTGGCCTGGGGTCCAAAGAGAGGGCGCCTCCTCTGCAGGCTGGGAACTGGCTCCGAGCTGCATTTTAAGGCAGCGGCCATACCAGGATTTGGCCTCTGGGTCGTACCAGGCAGGCGAGACAGGAGTCGGCAGAATGCTGCTTGACGATGAAGAGCTAGACTTCTCCTGTGTCAGGAACTTGTCCAGCCTTGGATTCTCGCGTCAGGGGCCAACTCTCCCTATCACTACCTACTGAGGCATACTACGACAAGGCGCTGGGCGAACTCTCCCATGGGCTCGGCCTTGAGATCATGTCAAGGCACTTTCACGAACGGCTCTTCCGAGATGCCCACTCTACAGCTGAGACATCAGCACGCTGAGCAACGCAAAGCGTGCCTTTGAAGCAGAACTTGAGCCGGGAGCCCAACGTATGATCGTTGGCGAGTGCAACACAACTGCGAGTGTACTGCTGCGTTCAAGCGCAATTCCAGATTCCGCTGTTTTGCTTGATGCCCATCCACGGTCATGACGTGGTGGACAAACAGTCATAAATCAAAAGTGCAATTCTCCTGGACTGTGAGAAGATGCCGCCCTCGACAGCATCTCACCAGCGATGTCCGGAAGATTGCAGGGGTGCAGAGCACGAATGTTCTGGCAAAACGATAAAACTGATTGCATCAGATGCACGACTATACTGTGCTGGCACTCCTCCAGAACTGCCAATAAACCGGCATTTTCCGAATGGCATAACTAATTAGGGTGAAACGATGATGTGGAAAATTCGGATCTACCTACCTCTACAAACCACGACACAAGAGCATGGCTTCACAGCACCACAGAAGTGTCTCAGGACTCTTTGCCGTCTTTGAGAAGCTGTTCGAGCTTCTTCTGCTGCCTCGAAGCAGCTAAGAAGTCGACCGGCAAGACATCTGAAAAAGAAAGCACAGCACTTGCAGGCACGAGCTCTTTTGCTGCTGGATCGATGATTGATGCTCAAGAGCCGAATTTGGGAAACTCGGTCCGACCGGAAGGAACAGCCACCGGCCCAGCACAGTCTGCGCGACGCATCCGCGCCTTGCCTGACGAAGCTTACCCTCATCCTCAACTCACGTTCTTTCGCTCTGCGTGTTGATGCTGTGTTTGAGTCCAGTCACTTCTCGCGATCTTGTGAATGACACCACTGGTCACATCCGCCATCAGGACACCTGCAACCATGCGCCCGTCGGATGATAATGCTTCCAGGACCTCGCTTGTGCGACCAATGTGATGCTTTGAGCTTGGGGGATGTCTAGGTTTATTGCACCATTTAGCAACAAAAGAAGATAACAGGGCATTCAGGGCCAAGGAACCTGTAGACATCTGCATCACCCCAGAGGGCCGTGTTCCAGGGAAGCAGGTGCCCCTTCAATCCCTTCTCCATCTGTCGTCCAGGCAGAATCTTCCAGTGCACTCCTCGGCAGGATCCGAAGCTACCGACAGGGGGACCAAAGGACTCGACAGTTCTGAACGCTCTGTGTCTATGGGAAAACCTAGTATCCAGCGCCGACCATGAAGGCCTCAGAGACAGAAAGCTCCGGCAGCTGATCAGGCTCGTTCCTCAGCGGAAGATGATGGGGGCAGAGGTACAAGTAAAGCTGCCCCAGGACTCGAGCCTCAAAGCTGGCAAGTTCTTGGTTCGGCGCTTGTTCGCATTTTGATCCAGCATCTTGTTGGTGCGCAAGAGTGTTTGCACCGTGCCCTGTCTGTGCAATGCCGGAAGGGACAGCTTTGTTTAAATTGCAGTGCGGGTCGCTTGCACCTTGTGATAACATCATGTCAAGACACGCCTAACTAAATGGAATCGCCTGGCTCCAGTCGATGCCGATCTGCTGGAGTCTCTCGGCGTTCTCTTCCTCACTCAACGCTCTTCGACATTCTTCCGTGCACACTTTTCGACCCTGAGCAAGAACCATACCAAGCTATCGTTGCACCGCGTCTCGGCTACGACGGATAGACTCGTTTGTAGATCGGCTGAGCTGGGCAAAGAGATCGAAGAATCTGTGTGAGCGTCAATCCTGCGAAGTGTCATGATTTGACAGAATAATTAAGTCACATGTATGTGTCTAGACCTGGACACATCATCAACTCGACTGGGGCCGCAGCAGCTTAGAGACCATCGCCTGCGACTCAGCGACTCAGAACATTACTATTTGCTCTCGGCACATGCACAGCAAGACCAGCTACTGTGGCATTGCGCCTTAAGATGTAATTTACGAAACGCTGAAGGGTAGAACGAGCACAGGGATTCCAGATGCAGAGGCTGAGCTGCAAAGTGATGTCAGAGTACAACATAGAGTACCAACACGCAGACATGAATGCGCCAATGTATGACACTAAAATGCCATGGCAAAAAACACAAAAATACCGGTCATGCATGCCCAGACATTAAACAGAAAATCCCCAAAGGCATCTTTGAAGCTTCGAGCCTTGACGAAGGGGCCCCTGACGGCCACGCTGACCTGTCTGGTTCTTAGTAGGGAATGGGGGAATGGACTATGGGGACTATTATTGGGGGATATATAGGGACTACTGTAGTGATCCATTCCGCCATTCCCTAACCACTAAACCCTAAACCCTATAGATCGCCTTAAAGGATTCCTCGAAGAGGCCCTAAATCCTCAAAGGCACCCATTCCCGAAATTCCCTACTAAGCACCAGGGAGCCACCTCTGCGTCACGATCCCCAAGCAGGGAGCGGTCGTTCAGGTTGGCGCTCCCCACAATCGCTTCGCCACCTCAGAAAGGGGGGGGCAGCGCTGAAAGCCACTTGAATCATGTCCGGGTTCAGGGTTTAGGGTATAGGGTTTAAGGAGAGGGTCGAAGGAGACTTCGCAAACCCCCAAACCAAAGAACAAGTGCGTAAGTGCACTCCTGTACATCTCCCCACAACGCTTCCAATCGCCAGTGTTGGCTTCAGGTCGCCTTCAGTATCGTAGTCGATGGCAATGAGCTTCGAATGCACGAATATCCCGTAGAAAGCCGATTGTGATGGGTCCCTCAGTTTTCCATGTGTTCTTTGCTGGCACTTCCGGCATTGAACCCTGCTGCCAAGTAGCACAGTCTTAGCATTCGCGAGGACGTACATGCCGAAATACTCCGACAATGGCCTACCTTGCGTGATAACACACGGACTCACTAGGGCCTCAAAGGGGTAGGCATCTGCAAGAACACAAGCAAGACAGCAAGAGTCTGCATCCGAGTCTCGGATGCTGTTGGTCTTCCAGAACCTCACAGGCGGACTGGTTCGGTCCTGCATCTACCTCCTGAGGCCTGGAATAGGGCCTAGGGCCTAGGGCATAGGGTTTAGGCATTTGGGCTTTGTAACGGGCAAGGATGGAGGAATACTCTGGTTTCGCTCTTCAGTCTCTGAGCTAGGATGGCTGCCGAGGAGCTCTTCCAGGGCCTGCCCAGCTTGCAGAGGCTTGGCACATCTGGAGGATTGATTGTTCTAAGCTCTGGTAGAGACTTAAGTCAAATTGCTCAAGGAATGAAGCACTCAGCCCATTTATATATACCTCAAGCTAGGCTGGGCAGTCACGTAGGCAGATAGATAGATAGATAGATAGAAAGACGGATAGACACACAAAAGATGCGTGTGCATGTATACACATCTGCACATAGAAACTACTCGAGGGGAACCGGAAGTCAGACTGCTCAGCCCGCCTGGACGAGGCATTGCGCAGTCCGCAAGTTGGGGTACTGGGTCCTTCATCAAAAGAGAGCGAGGGGAAAATCTGGGGAGCGGCTCCGCTTGACTACTAGCTTTAGCAATAGTCACAGTAACGGTTATATTCACAGTCTAAGTTATAGTAGTCGATATAGTAGTCATATCAATAATAACAGTAACAGTATCATTGCTGGGAAGTGCAGTTGAGTGACTCGGACTCTTCCGTTGCTAGCGGAATGATGATGACGGCTGAGAACTTCTCGCCATTCCGCGCCTGGCACTGATACTGCAGTCTGCTGGCAGATGGCAAGAAGGCGAGTCTGTGATTCGCGGTGCCAAGGATTTCTTGTCGAATGCTCGAAGATCAGCTCAGAGAAAGCACTCCCACCTCTGGGTGCTTTCTAAGGAGTTTGATTTAAGTTATCATAAAAGGGATGGGGATCTATAGTACTATAGTAACTATAGTACATAAACGGATTCCTTCGTGGTGATCTTCTGGAAGAGCAGCTCCGCGAGGTCGTTCTTGGCAAAGCTGTTCAACTCCGAACATCGCTCAGACATCACGTCCTTGCATCGGCTATTCAGGAAATTCCGCTGCATGCCGTGTCCGTGGAAGATCGATCGTTTTGCCTCCGCCACAGAAATTTGTCACGAGTGTAGACGACATCGTCAAACAACAAGTGTCACCTTTATCCCGTACTGCTCCACATGCTCGACCATGTTAGCAGAACCGTTAGTGTGGCATGCAAGCAGACCGAGGACAAAAAAACGTTCAAAATGATTCGGGAACTGGACGGAGAAAACTGCTCGGTCAAGCAAAAGGCCGACATCAAACTCCTGGCCTACCATCTTGACACGCCACGCCCTCGCGACCGGAGCATGTCGATTCGCGGTGGGGGCGGGACAAGTCTGACGAGGGAGGTGAGGGTGGGAGGGTGAATTTGTCTGGATGGGCTGAGCTTCGTGGAATCTTGGACTTGAGGAAAACATGCTTCCTCTGCCCCAAGCCGCTGTGCGCTAACTTCCAACTTCCCAGCGATCGACGAATCGCCCGTAAACGCGCGTGGACATGCGCTTGAGATTGCAACGCTCGCTAAGGAGATTGCTCGGAGGAGGAGTGATGCTTTGGACGGAGCCGAAACAAACCGTGCAGCCTCAAGTTAGTGGACATGAAAAAGGAGAAGCAGCTAGCAACCTAGGCATTGATGTGCATGCTGGCTGAAACAAGTCTGCACAGCAACTGAAGCGTTCCAAGCATCTTTGCTCAAATGGCTCCCGAAGTACTGGTTCTCAATGTAAACCTTAAGCCCCATGGTCGAGGCACCAAAGAAGTTTCAACACGTCCTGTAGAAGACTAAGTGACACTGTGTTCTGCTTTGACAATCATCTGTCGATGCTCCTGCGAAACGTCCGAACCAAGATGCTGTGACCAGGTGGCAGCAAGGAGAACAGGAAAGCACTCCGAAACACGAGAGCGAGCCTGGAATATGTCAGCAACCACCTGGCGCGCTCCAAGCCACATGTTGCTTCCTGGTCAGACAGTTCGTATTACAATATGCAAATGTGGAAGATCTCAACAGTGTCGGGAAGTTTCCAGCCGCACCTCTCACTCAGAGGGAGCATCGACCATTGAATGCATCCAGCTGTGCCAGAACCAACGACCCACCCTACTGCTGCACCATAGCACAGGCCAGCTCTTTTCACCATTTCCGAAGAAAATCCGAGTGTCCTTGCCTTGAAGCACCATGCGACACTGGTTCTGCGCCTGATCCAGGGAGCGAAGTGATGCATTCATGTCGTTCGACGAGGGTTTAAGCACAAGTCTCACTGCTGCTTTTTCTTTCCACTGCCATTTGGTAGCACTATAGGTGTAATCTCGAAGCACCAGGACACTCACCTCCGATAAGCGGTGCATCCAGATGTCGGGCTTATTGTGAAAGCGTTTGCGGAGGAGGCCGCCGCGGTTGAGTTCTATAGCTACTCATCTTTACTGGCTTTTTAACAAAACTCACCTATTAATGTATCAACTTGCCTTCCCCCGGTCCTCCAGACCGGAGATTCCATGTGAACCGTTCAATTTCCCACCCCTCATCCCGACTCACTCCCAAGTAACTCCTCTGAAAGTATGAATTTTAGCTCCCCCCCACCTCCGAAATTGGCTACTAAGCTGGTTTCTGGGCCCTGGTCTGCCTCACTACCAAAAGCAAGACTTAACTCAAGCCCTGCTCCGCGAGCTTTCGCCATGGTTTAAGGCCAGTGGCAGAAGCTGCCAAGGCAACAGCCTTTCTGGAGTGCTGGATCTCCAACCTGGCTCCTGGGAAGCAGCTCTCTCTCTGCCCTGTCCCGCCGAAGCCCGAAGCAGCAAGGCTCCTGCCACCGTCACCTCCTTCGGAGAGTCCGAGCGGAGGTCGACAATTGCCAGTGTCCTGGAAACCCCCAAGCGAAAGGACAAGCGAAAATCTGATGCTGCTCTTCGGAACTGAGACGAAGGCTTGGAGTAGTCTTGACAGAAGCAGCCCAAGCCCTCCAGCTCTTTGGCATCATACCTGCAAGTCAGCGAAACTTGTCAAACTAAACGCATCTTCAGATGCCGAATCTTCAGCTTTCAGGATCGACCATACATGCTTGAACAACATGGATGAGCGGCTGCTTCCTCATCTCTTCAGTCTTGCAGGCAGGATCCTTGCCAGCGATCCTTGCATCTCCCTGCAAGCGAAGTCAACTTAAGCCCAAGCGATGGCCGCGACACAAGCATGAAACTGTTGGCAAAGGCCCAGCTGCCAAGACCCCAGCCTCGCAGGTGCAGCCTTTGAAGGAGAACAGGTCCGTAGTTTTTCTCCCTCCAGTGACCACGGTACAAAGATCTCCTGCGGGAAAAGAACGCGAAATGGTGGGCATGGTTTAAGAAGCTGAGTCTGCGGGGTTTTGGACCTGAGTGTGCCAAAGTATACGAATGGCTTGATGCTGAAAGCAAGTCATCGATGATCTGGTGGACTAAAGGGGAGCTTACGGGCGCTTATTGTGGAATCGGCACACACTCTGACAAAGTGATCGAGCGCGGCACGGGCACAACCCTATGCACCAGGGAGGCCGGAGTGGGAACTGCTTCGTTCACTTCTTTCCAAATCTTTGCTTTGCGCCTGCAATGTGTTACGTCCGGAGAGGCTCCGTGGCAGGACCAACGTTGAGATTTGATTCTGCGTTGGATCCTGCCGGAATCCGCGTTCTCCACGTTCTCGCCAATCGCAACTGTGCTCGCCACGTGGTAGCGCTGCTGCCGCACTGTTCAGTCGCCCGCAAGATGTTCCACCACTTCGGATCAAAGAGATTTTGCCCTTGCTGTGCAATATGGCAGGTGACAGATCTTTGATGCAGACGGAACTGGTGTGATGCAAAAGACTGCAGGTGATACCAGCGGCTCACATAACGCTTGTTCAGCAACCAAAAACCGGACAATCGCACACCGCCCTAGCTCCTTGGAAAGGAGTCGTGCTAGTCTCCGCTGGGGGCTCGGCGAAAAGGTGACCTGCACAGCGCGAGCGACATCGAAAAAGCACGACTTGCCATGACGATGCATGGCTTGCAAGGATCTACAAGCAGTTGGTACTTGTATGTGAGGTACAATCAATTCTCCGCACACCTGGATCTGGATCCTCAGATCATGTCCGTACGCAAACAGCACTGGTCAACATCAGCACTGAAATGGTCAAGCCGTTGGTCGACCATTGTTGAAGACCACCAGAAGTGCATCTGAATCCACTAAGCTACATTCATCCGTCAAGATACATTACATCAAATTATATCTGGGCCCTGGGCTGTCTCTTGAACTGCCAACGTCATTAGCTCGTTTAGTCGCTACTGGCTCGCGGCCTGTCTTTGTGATCACCGTGACCTTTAGCACGGCCCTCTTGGACAGGTCGCGGCGGGCGCCAAGATCCAACACCGCAGCTTGACCTTTCGCGGTCATGTCTGTAACCTCAGACAGAGACTCAAACTTGAACGCAGGAAGCGGCGGAATGCGGTGCATTTCTGCGATCGTCACTGGCTGTTGTTCGTAGGCACCGTCCGCCTGGAGCACGACGTGCTCGGTGCCTTCTGCCTCTGACCAGTGCCATCACCACTCGGACTGGCTCCGGGGATGTCTCAACATTCGCCTTGGAGAGCAGCTTTACCGAGAGACTTCCCAACGAAGTCAATGGCGGCATGTACTCTTTCTTGCACCTTGGCGCTGGACATGTGCACAGCCTATGCCGGATAGTCTTCGTCGCAACTGAGTGCGGAGCTCTTCCTTCGAAGCTATCGAGAAACTCCTGGGCAGCATTGTGATCCTAGCGCTCGGCTCTTAACCACAAGATACAACTCTCTTGTCTCTTTGTTTACTGGCCAGGTCGCTCGCACCATGTCCACCAGCGCTCTACGGCCACCTCGTGACAAGCCCTTCAAACTCCTAGCTCGGCAATAGATCCGTGGGGGGGCGCGGCTGGTGCACATTTTCAAGCACACCCCGCTGTCCGGCAACAGTGTGACCTCAGCTCCTGACCGTCGCCAGATCTTCCGCCGCCTCACCCGTGAGCTTGACCATCACGTCCTCCCTCAGCAACATGGCAGCCGGAACATGACAGCAACTCGCGGCTCTGTCACACTGTACTGGTTCTGGCCAGCGGCCAAGGCTTAAAATATCCATGCTGTCCGTGGTTCAAGTTGCCCAGAGATGGAGTTCTTGCCTCCCGGCCAGCACCACCAAGTATTTTCTAGCACGCCCTCACTAACAGCATGGGATGCCTGGTCTGGCAGCTCGTGCCTGCAGATGCTATGCGGCAGAAGAAAGCTTCCATCAGAGAGAATTCTCGAGCACACTGCAGAACACGGCCTTGCCGAGTCCAAGCGAGAACCAGCAAAGTCGATTCCACCGGCGTATGCTAGGCTGCGGTCCTACAGCCACTGTCAATTCCAGCACAAAACGTCCAGAAAATTTGACTTCAGCCTAGTGTCCATGAGCTGTTGCAAGACTCTTGAGTCTAAGTTATGGACCTATGGCATGGAGACAGGCTAGCATGCAAAACCTTTGAGCTGTGCAGCCTGATGCAGCCGAGCAACAAAGATAGTCACCTTGATGTGAGCCGACCACAAGACTGTGACCTGTCCGTCGACTGAAAATCGGCTGGCGAAGCATACAGCATAGACATGGGCTCCCCGCGGTATCTCTGCTCGTGTCTACCAGCCTCGGCCAATGTAAAGTGCCCAGTTCAGGCCAGGCCCGTTGCCGTGGTGAGAACTTCTGGCAAGCGACGTTTTCACGTTGGGATGCAAAGCCCGCAGTTCTGCAGCCGGCTCCGCAACAGGATAACCCATCTTCTCTGACAGAAGAGTCTGCCTGGTGACGCTATGGGGCACTTCTCCACGAGATGAGAGATTTACGCTGAGCCTTCTAGACGAGTTCGACCAATGCCCCTAAGCTGCCAAAACAAATAGTAGATCGTCGCGCCACGGTGTGCAGCATCCTTGATGAGGTCCTGACACGAGAGCGAGGGCTCTGCCGGCTGCCACATGCTCACACAACTACACAACCCATAACCCACTCCTTGCAGCCTTGATTCTTTCATGGTCAAGCTCGGTGGCTGTCCGTACGTTGGACTGAAGATCTTAGCATCCTCAGGCCAGGATTGTGCGATCTTGTGCATAGCAGGTGTAGCGGCCTTGCGACTCCGCTGATTCCTAGAATTTAACATGCAACCAGGACTTGTACAAGCGGCGATCACTGTCCACCAGCCCATCACCTCGACATGCAGAAACTGCATGTATGTTCAGCAGATCCAACAGCATCGCAAACAGCCTTCTGTGCCTTACTCAGCCTTACGCGATCACCGACCAATCGCACGGTGGAGGCTTCGACACTTCAAGAAATGCAGCAAGCCACTATGATCTCGTTTGCCGTTTGGAATTGCTTGTACACCTCGCAGCAGGTAGACAGCCCCCCTCATGGCAAGATGGCGCAGTGCATGCCTCGTAAAAATAGTCTTGGCCGCAATGCACAAGCTCAGCATCGCAAGGCAGCCATTCGAATGAATGCCTGACAGCTACAGGAGCTTTGCTACCATGTTGGTCGAACCAGCCAAGTTTTGGTGTCGCAACACCAAAGAAACTTCTACAAGGCTGCACGAGCGAACAGGAACTTTCTACGTCCCGGTCAAGCCTTTCTGGAACAAACTGCTCGTTGCTCAGGAAATCCATCACCTGCAACAGGCTACGGAGCAAGCGAGGGGCGGCTGGTAGCTCTGAGCACTGGTCGACCATGCGTGGGGCTTGTTTGGGTGGCCTTCACTCCAAGCTCGAAACCGTGAAAGCCCAGGAACTGCGAAAGCCCCGCAATCCCCCCAGTTCACGAATGTCCCCTACTGCCCTCAGGTACCCCCAGCAAGTTGCAGCTCCCAAGCACTGAGACCGGCACCGGCAGATATCTAGCTGCATCAGATGTATGTTGGGTCAGGATCAGGAGCACCAGAGCCCATCCTGCAGGCTAAAGACACAAAGTATTAAACCTACTGAAGGTCGTCGCCGATCTTGCTGTTGCTGTTATTGTTGTTGTCATTCTTGCTGCTGCTGCTGCTGCTGCTGCTGCTGCTGCTGCTGCTGCTGCTGCTGCTGCTGCTGCTGCTGCTGCTGCCCTTGACGCCGCCTCCGCAAGAGCCATGGTACTGGTCATGACTAGTAAATCGATGGACCGATATACCACGACAAGAACAACGGCTATATAGTGATCGTTGTTAATAATACCTGCAATTGTGACATTCAGAGTCTTGGCAACAGCCATATCTTTGAAAATCTTTTTGTTTACGATTTCAATCTGATTTTAGAAGGGGTGCGATTCTGATATGGTTCATTTATGACTTGGATACGAATTTGATACGATTTCGATACGTCTCCAGCCTCCCCCAGGACTGGTTTTGATGTGTCTGCTAGGTTTTGATATGGCTTTTGGACATGCAGCCGAGCTGCTTTCCGAGCCGTGCTTTCCCGCGTAGCCGTCTTGAAATCGTAACCAGAACCGTATCAAAATCGTAAACGGGAAAACCCCTACCCCGTAAGACAACCATAAGACAATCATAAAAAAGTGCCGGCGCACACCCTTAGTTTGCCAGGTGTGATGGTTACAAACCTACAACACGACATATATACCGATGAAACTTCATCCTGTGCGGCAGCAGCATCAACAACAACAACCACGACCACAACTACCACCACTACCACTACCACGATCATAACATACAACAAAGCGAAGATAAATGGATAACACCAGAGACTCAGGATAAGAATGATATCAAATCATCGACGGTATTGAACAAGCCGCCAAAGTTGCTGTGAAGTTGAGAACGGTTGCAACGGCAAGACTAGCAATCGGAATGCGGTGGTCACCAGTGATATTCCTGCTCGAAGGCTTGCCTGGACACCAGTAGAGCGCGATCACTATCGCTATTGTCTCGTACGGTATTGCCGGAACCCTTGCTCCTGGCCTAGCAATGCAACATATTGCTGTCCCTGACTCCTAGGTCCTACTGTAGGCGCATGTGGCATTTGCACAGCGTATTAGGTGGTGCCGAGCTTCTCATGCAAACTGCCGCCATCAGGAACAAAAATCAACACGAAAGGGCTTTGGCGAACTACAAATGCTCTTGGGCCCACCGCGGCGGCAGAGAACTGATTCGGAATCGCATGAACAGCCATCTTCGCTGCCTCTATGCGGGACCGTCACGCCAAGGAATGTTACTAGAAGCCTGAAAAACTTACTAATGACTAAGGCTAAGAATTTCTAAGATGAGCAGAGGCAAGTGCCTACACGGAAGAAACTGGTCCCATCATTGGCCTTTCTGGGAGATTTGCCGCCAGGCCTTTCACCGACCTGGCAGGGCAAAGCAGAGCCTCATAAGCAAAACAGGCGACTACCACCACCAATACCAAGTGACTGTTGTGGGAAGCCGCGTCGCAGCCCCCGAATACGCGTGGAACTCTGGCAGGAGGAGAAACACGAGTCTCAACCAAACCGTGCACTGCGTCGACAGCAAATCATATGAATCCGTCAGTGTGACACTTTTTGGGGAGGTCCAGAAGTCTGTATGGGCCATGGGAGAAGAATGAAGCAAAGAAGATCGAGAGCCGTGCCCCTCCCCAGCTCGCGCCACTGCAGACGCCATTTCCTTTCGAGCGCGGGCGCAGCGGCGCCCTTTGTCGCACAAATGTGGTCGGGTTTCCTGAAAAGCCCCAGAGCCGAGAGCACACCGAGCAGTCCTTGTCCAGAACGGAATTCGAGTTCTTGGACCTGGACATGCAAGGGGCCCCACGCACTCGCGAGAGCGCAATCCAAGGCGGTATGCTACACTCCACACGGACAACGTGGCATAAGTCCCAAGCTTGTAGACGTCTGCAAAAATCGCGAGCACCTCTTTCGCAAAGCACTTTATGAGGCTCGGATACTCCCTGAATGTCCCACTTTCCGGTGCAGTCAGTCAGAGCGTCGTACTCTGGGCAGCTGGTCAGGCGCCGTCACGACCTCGGCGTCACACATGGAATGGCTCTGAATGGCTCACGACCAACCAGAGACCAAAGCCGGATGGTTTTTGACCACGAGCTCAAGAAGCTGCGCGCTCGCCTGAAAGCTCTGCGAAAGGCTTGCGGAGCCGGTGCAATCAAAATCTGCCTTCTGGCCAATCTCCTTGTCATAGCGCGGAGGCATGTGGGACCTTCAGCAACTTGGTTCTTTTTCTTGCAAGGCCTTCCGTACCAGCCGATTTCGGCCCGCTCAGCACCGGACAGCCACATCTGCCAGGCCCCAGTAGAATCGCCTCCGACGTTCTTCTCCTTCATAACACATCAAAGCACTGCGGCTGAGAATTCCAGAACAACCCACGGACCCGAATGGACCCCGTTGGGTGCTGCTAGGAATGCAACGACCTCTCCGGCATCTCTCCTGGTGCTCGCAGATCATGCCGAGTGCCCAAATGGAGGCATCGACCGATGAGGCCACTTGCTTGGCCTTGTGGCTGACTGTCACAGACCAATCAGATGCTGAGCTCTGCAGAAAAGACTAGAAATGGACCTACTGCACGGGGATGTGGGAAAGCCCTCACATGTCTCGGGGAAAACACTGCCGACCTCGGTGTTGACAGCTCGACGCCTGCGATGCCTGGAGGCATCACCAAGAGAAGTCACATGCGACAAACATTGACAAACCTCCACTTGACCCCCACCGTCAATGACGCGCCTCTCGCCGTGCTTCTGCAAAACGCGGGCAAGCTGGGATGCGGCAACCCCGGCGACCTGTGCCTACAGTACTGGCATGTGTTCAAGAGAGACTTGAGACAAGGCATTGTCACAGCCCTACCAACACTCTCCAGCCTGATCTTTTAACTGCACGCATCTGCAAGCTTGTAAGGGCAGGACGAAGATTGGCAGTCGCGATCCATGCCCAACAACACTCGCCGAATGCCTGAGAGGATTTGTAGTTGCCGTCTGCCGTCTTAGCAAAAATGTCGAGTGACAAGTGCTCTTGTGGCTCTGTGGCAAATCGTCCACAAATTTCATTTGTTTCCAGGATTAATGCTGACACAAGTGTCCCCTGGCGCCAACCACTTCTGGCAAACAACATAAAAAAAAACAGCCTCTCTCTATACCAGCATGTTTTACCAGTCACGACTCCTGCAGGGCTCGGTGGGCTCACGGATTGGTTCATCCGTTGTCTAGTAGACCGAACATGGCCGAATTTATGCGAACAGCAGTGACAGTAAAGTGTCACATGCCTTTACATGAAAAGGCATGGACGGAGGCACTAGCGTCGACTCTGGCGCGTTGATGAAACCACGCCCGGTGCCGTCGTCATTCATCAGCTGCTGGTCAGATTCAGCATTCTGATGGTCATCACATCTCCATGTTACAGCTTCATGGAAGCCATGTCCTGCCCACTGACCTTGGAACACACATGGTGTCTTCGCATGCTGCAAGGCTTTGCAATGTTCCAGCCTGTCTGCCATGCTTGGCTGTGACTCAACGCTTGCGAAGATTGCAGAATTGCAAGCAAGAGTGCGGCCAATTTCTTGACGGTCGCACTCTCGCCTGCAATTCCACATCTGCCGTGACAGTGGGGAGCCTGTCCGTCTTGTTCTCTCCTGAGTGCCTAAAGGTACACCGGAGGCCGGCTTGTCTGGTTCCATGGTTTCTGCCGAGGAAGCGCACGGCTTTGGAAAACGCCGTATCTACCAGTCTTGATGGCCGAAGCTTTGCTGTCTGAATCTGCTATGCCGCATGCCACCAGATCCAGGAACGAGCACCAATGATCAGGAGGAAGTACCGCATGCCAGCATGGTGCGACATCGTCTCAACGCTGGAAGGCGGAGGCCACAAGCCACCTCTCTGAGCAACACCCACTCAAGAAGGCATGCGGCTCAGCTGTCTGCAGAGCAGCGTTAGACAATAGGTGCTGGCCTACCGAAACGAAGATAGGCAAAGAACCCACCGCAGCAGCAGACTGTACACCGCCATCAGCTGAGCGCGGAGCGTGTAAGTGGGTTTTGCGTCTCGCTTGTGGATCCGATGGCAAAGCAGCTTCAGACAGCAAAGCTTCCTGATCAAGACTGCAAGGTCTTGCGTTTTCCAAAGCCACGCGCTTCCCCGGACTCATGGCTTTCTGCACCCGGACCGGGTCGGGCTGCCTCGGCTTTATGTCTAGAGCTTTGGGCAGCCGACATCAAGTAGATCGAAACTTCACATATGCAGGCTGAGTCAGGCAGATCATGCGCAACGCCCAACTCCAGGGAGGGCATGCCCCAGCGGTATGGCCCCGAGGACATAAGCATGAAAGAAAACCTTATAGAGCACAGAGCTGCGATTTCTGAGGCAATCGGTGGTTTCGGCACTTTTTTTTGCGAAGATCGACAGCACAATCTGCTTGCCTCCTCTTCCAGCAAGGGACCGTGGCGGGGCCACCACGGTGCATAGTTGCAGCGGAAGTTGTCGACACGGACTTTGCCATCGTCTCGACACTCTGCACTTAAAGTCTAGCACGAGGGGATGACCGCCTTTGAGCCAAAGCTGCGCAAACAAACTGTGGCATAGCTTTTGACCTTCTATCTTCTACAGATTCAATGGAAGGTGTAGGCAAAGGAACAGCAGCATCACTGTCATGCGTCCTGCTTTTTTGCGCCGCACTGGTGCTCACTATGTACAACAAATCCACCCATTGTCAAGCGCTGACACTTTGTTCATGTATTTCCATGACCACTGCTGTGACATGTTCAATCCTGCCCCTCTACTGTAACTGCGACAGTAGACTCCTGACACCTGGCTAATAGAGACCCGCCTGCTTACCACAGGTGGCAACAATGATCCTGCGCTTGTGGTGCCCCAGAAAGCCATCACAAGCCTCAACCCTAAACCCCAAACCCTAACCCCAAAAGCATAAGCCTAAACCGCGCTTTCAGCTCACTTCCTGGCCCGTAGCTTGCTTTCCAGGATCCGCTGGATCCTAGGTTCTCTTTCAGGAACTTGCTCTTTAATCGTATTTATATGGTCTATTATGCTATATTATAGCATATTACGCTATACTGTGCTATGCTATGGTATGTATATTACGACATACTATTCTGGTATGACACAGACAGCATAAGCATTTACCAGGTTTTGCATTAAGGAGTTGGTTTGTCTTCAAGGCCTTATAAGAGGAATTTAACACAAGTATCCCAGATTGCCACCTAATCCACTAAATATCCTTCTACTACTAGCTTTTGTTTAACTATTGCGAGTCACCAACAGCATTGGAATGACCTCGCAAATACATTTTGGTTACTAGGACGGTTCTTTCAGTGGTCGCTAAACCCTAGACCCTAGCCCCTAAACCCTAAACCGAAACTAAACTCCTCAACAAAAACCCAGGAATCTTCCGGGCCAGCTCCAGTTCATCGTCCACGGGGGAGCGGCCTTCTCCCGCCCCAAGCCTGGGGATTTGGGGGTTTTACGGGTCTTCAGGGTTTTAAGGGTCTTTAGCGCGCTAAGGGTCTTAAGGGTTTAAGGTTTGGGGTTGTGGACTTATGGTATGGGGTTGTGGGTTTAAGGGCTTCAGCAGGTCGAGCATGGACGCAGGCCCTCACATGTAGATATACTGTAAATTTCCATTAACATTCACTGGCAAAACATACATGCATCCATCAAAGCATACAGCCATGCATCCATCCTTGCATGCATACGTACAAACCTATATACACAAATACACATTATCAGATGCACACATACATAAACACATGTCACATGTGCATACCCAGACAGACAGACAGACAGACAGACGGACAGACAGACAGACAGGCAGACCGACGGACGGACAGACAAACCGACCGACGGACGGACTGACTGACACACACACACACACCCGTACCTATATGTATACGCAACATACACATATAGGCACGCTCATATACACACACACACATATCTACATCAATGCCCACCATACATGCGTGCAGAAACACATATACATACATCCATACCTCCGTACATCCCTTCACACAAACGTACATGCATACATATACATGGGGTCGTATGGCCTCGGTCATTGGTTGATTTGGCTTCTTTGGGCACCCACTTCCCTGAGGCAAATAAGATTCTGAGGTTTAAGGTCTAGCTTGAGGCACTTCAGGATTCGGGCTTGGCCTTTAGATTGAAGATGATCCATAGTGACACTGTGACACACGATCTTGATTGATGTCGCGTGACCTGAGGTTTTACGGCAACTGACTAGAACATAGCTGCATAGATCCGAAGCTTCTCAGAAACCACATGCAAGTCGTCGGACCAAGTTGAGCGTCTACTTAATGCTAGAAAGAAAGTGAGACTTGAACATGTGAGGAATGGCCAAGATATGCCAAGATGCTGTGCGAAGAAGCTGTCCACTTGTTTGCCTGCCTGCTCGTCCACGACCACATCTGCAGCTTCTGGAATGGACTCAATACCTGAATCATTCTCGCCTCAGTTGAGGGCTTGTGCAGGTGAAATGCCTTGTTATTGCTCTGCACAGAATGACTCCTGAAACCTGAAACCTGCAACCCATTTTTCGCCGGGATTCCCATAACCATGCGGAAGAAGCCCTTCTCGCCCCAGTCCTCGCCCCAACTGTTCTGCAGTTTCCAATACTTTTGGCCACCCTCCTCACCGTAGCCGACTAGTAGCACGGCATGGTCAACTCTCTCCCATTCAGACTTGCTTGCCCCACTTGATGCGCTGGGGGAACGGTAGATGCCGTCAGAGTACCACATAAAGTCTTCTCCAGGCTCAATACCTAGAATCAAAGGCCCATGATGAAAGAGCTCTGATTTGATTTCATTCACCTTGTCGCCATGTTCTCCGTAATACGACCCGACGTATCGGTGGTTGTCAGCGCGGTAGCGCTTGCCTCCCAGAGCCTTCAGATCGCACTCGAGCTCGCAACTCCCTTCCGTTGTGTACCTGAGGCACCCGTGCCCGTGTAGCCTAGCTTGAAAGCACTGGACTGCTGTGAGGAACTGAACTGCAGCGTGCCTCATGCAGTTCGCAGGCAGCAAGCCAACTTCCTGCGACCACTTCGCAGCAAGAATGCCGTAACCTGCAACCATAGCTAAATCAAGGGGTACAAAGCAGCAAACTAAGCAAGTCTCGGCTCGGAATGCTCGCTGCAAGCCCGGAAGCCTCCCTTGCAGCCCTGGTTGTACTCGGAGCACTGCAGCGGAAATGAAATGGACCTCGGATACTGTGAAGACTGCAAAAGTCCGAAATGCTGAGGTGGGGCGGCTAACAAAGCTTCACTGCTACAAAAGCCTCTGGCCGTCATTTAAGCCAGCGATACAGCACGAATCTGCTACACAAGTGACCCTACACTTTAGCAGCATTGTTAACAATCCGCAACGGCGTCTGGCATGTCTCTGTGCAAGGGAGCGAGGGAGAGGGAAGGGAAGGGGCGGGGAGACTATTGTGGCTGCCAGGATGCCAGGGCAGTGCGTTGGTGTCGTTTTGGTTGATCTTGTGTCGGGCCGTTAGCATCCGCATGGCGGAGGCTACGTAGCAACTTCCACACTCGGACTGGTCCATAACAGGCTCGAGGAAGCTGCGGCCATTCACATCCGACCAGTCCCAGGAGTCCGGCAGCTTTGGCTTGGCCCGAAGGGAGCTCCCGGTTTGCAGGAAGCTTCTGTAGGGTTTAAGCTTTGCACCGTGCTGCCGCAGCATCTGCCCGACGCGATTCTCGCGCTTGATGCCAGCGTAGCTGTTCACCTGCAGCATTGACAAGCCAGTCCACTTCTCCATCGGTCGCGCACTCCATCCCAATGACTGCTGCTGGATCCTCTCCGTGAGGTTGTTAACCACCTGAAACGGCCCCAACAGTGACGACTATCCCAATGTGCGCAAGCTACAAGTAGCATGAGAGTTGGATCCCTCTGCCTAAATTAGAACCTCTTCCGTCTTGGCCGCCCAGTGCCTGCCGCTGATGGTGATGAGACAGCTTGGTCTGATAGAAGAAAGAAAGCGTCTTCGGCTTCTCCCTGGGAACTTCTGGCTTGGACTTGGACGCTCGCATCTCTTCATCCGACAGGACCTTGCTGCCATAGTAGCAACCGAACTGCTCTCGGTCCTTGCTATGGTACCAGCCAACCATGGTTTCATGGCAGTGGGAGATGTTATGTTTCAGGTGCCGTGCGTCGTCATCCTCTGCGAAAGTAAAGTTGGAGAATGCAAAGAAGTTGTGGTTGCCAATGCTCACTTCAAAGCCTTCATCATAGATCATCGTCCAGGTCCCTGGCTGGTGTTCGTCAGCCTCTGCTACATTGGGGTCTTTCAGGGAGATGAAGAACTCCTTGTCAACCTTCCCGATGTGTTCCGCACGCCCCGGTTGCAGATCTTGCGAGTCTGGGCGCAGATGGCCACAAGAGGACCTCTGGCTGCTTAGGCGCCCAAGGCTGAACTTCCAATTACCAATGATCTCATGATGGAGGCAGTGCACTGGAAGGTCAGCGACCACCAGGCCAGTGAGTGCTAGGATGATCACGGCATGCAACCCACGCCACGGCATCAAGCCTGGGCTGCGCCCCAGGCGAGCTTCAATAAAGCGGGGTAGGCCCTCAACAAGCAGCCTTGGCGGCCCATGAGGTGCCGCAGGCCACCTGTCGGTTGGGCCCTTGAGTAAAATAGCAGCATTCCAGCAAGGACATGCATTCTCAGACTCTCCTGTGCCGTGAGCAGTAAGCAGGAAGCATTGGCTTCAGCAAAGCTGGGCATACATCTGAGCTGGCAGTCTCCCCTACTCAGGCAGAGACTGGCGAATGACTGCAGTCTTGTCAGTGATGCTGTTGCCTTGTAGAAAATTGCGAGTCAACACTGGCAAGCCATCCTCTTGATCCCAACTCGGTTCTTGCATATCCGGAGGCCCGGCATGCGTGCTCCATGAAGGTGTTCCAGTAGGGCACACTCAACCTAAGATCCAAATGCAGCGAAACGGCTAGAAGATCCAGCCGTCCCCGCTATGTCTCGTCACCTTTCCGAAACTGCCGAGCCTATGTATCCAGGCCGACACATGTTCACCAAAAGCAAGCGGGTGCGTCGCATGGGTGTTTGATGTTTGAGGATGCGCCTATGCCAGACGTGCACTCTTCCGGCTGGCTGAGACCGCAACTCTCCCAAGCACGCAACCACCTCATCGGCAATGTACAGGGCAAGACCTTGTGTAAAGCACATAGGCTTGCAGCGTCAGATTCGGCACTACCACAATGCCCTGTCCGCGCCTCTCTCGCTATCACTGCCCTTCTGGAGCAAATCACGGACTAGCCTTGGGAATGGAGGTCTGCGTTCAAAGCTCTGCAGGGTGTCTGGTGTCTGAAGTCTGCGAAGCTGCCAAAGCTAAACCATCAGGCGAAGGCCCCATGAAGATGGAGAGGCCCACCTGTCTCTCGAAAAGCACTGTCGAAAGGTTGCCCTCACAACGCGCACACCTCCTGTCGCCGTGCCCCGCCTCTGCGAACTCTTCACGGCTAGCCCGCATCAGCGCTCCGGCAACATCGACCAGGCTGAAGCGGACAGACTGACGGCTCACGCTGCCTGGCTGCAACTCACCCTTAGACCCTCCTGTCCTGTGCAGGCTTGTACTGTGAAGGCCGGCACCTTCATCGGAGTCACTCTCCTCTTCGTCGCTGTCATCCACCTTCAAAGGCTCGGACTGGATCCGAGAGGGTGCAGCAACATCAACGAAGTGGCAACTTGCCTTTCCCTGGTTCTTTTTCTTGGGAGCCGCTTCAGCCTTTCAAGCGTTCCACTGCCCAGAGACAAGACGATACTGATTCCGAGCATGGCCAACATCTCTTTCTGACTTGGACCCGGGCAGGCTCATTCTCGATCTGGACTCGTTCCAACAATGATTTCAGGACCTGGCGAACCACGTCTCAAGAGCTGGAAGTCCCCACTTGCCGCTGTCAGCCTGGACCAGGTTCAGAACGTCCTGCTTCGAGAGGACGTTTCGGCCCGCCTGCACAGGTTGCCATAATCTGTTCGCCCCATGCCCTGTGGGGTGCGCAGTGCGCGAAGACCCCTGCCTTTTTGATGACCCCAGCCATCGCAGAGGCTTGTGCCTGGAGCAAGGCCACCCTTCAAAGACTCTCCGTGCGAGCTCTAAGAAGGCTCGCAGCCTGCAGCTGGGATAAATTCGCCGGACCCTGTTCCTTCGGATCGTCCGGAAGCTTCAGCATCATCGTAACCTCCAGAAGGCTTCCACTTCACTTGCACACGGACTGTCTTGATACAGCAGGGACCAGGGACATGGCATGATGAAGATCACTGTGTTTTGCGAACACTCGTGTCGTGTTCGGGACAAGCCGCACGACTGGCACGTTTCTACTACTCTCAAACGCGGCAAACTCAGCTTCGCACCGTGCATTTCAGGAACTCGCCCACAAGCTGGCCAACCTGTTTCTTGTCAGCGATCTCCCCAGCCCCATCTAACCAAATTTCTGTGTCGGCGCCTTGCTCAATGGCAGTAGCTGCCTAGCCTATACCGTGCCCAAGTCTCCGACTACTGCAGGCTCGCACTTGCCATTTTCAGCGGCACTGCGCGCACAGTGGACAACCTCCAAGTTCAGTTCACTGCTCGAACAGAAGGGAACCTGCAGCAAGTGCTGTTCAACAGTAAGCTCCGAGCATGTTCCCAAGTCGCATTCGCCTTGTCCTTCGGGCTCTCACCATGCAACAGACATTCGGACATCCGATGTCATTGCGCTACTTGTAAGTGCATGCAGACATAGTCTGGCAATCCTGCACATCCTCGGACACGGGGAAGTCCAGAAGCGGCATCCTCGAAGAGCGGGGGAAAGCAGACTATTCCATGGAACATCCCAAACAGCAGAACAGTTCCGCGATCGTTGTAACCAGTAGCAATGGCAATCTCATCTTTTGAGCTGAGCGCAAGCTCTCCCGAGTCAGCCCACAAGACTTCAACTGCATGCACAAGGTGCCGAAACTACAAGACCAGTCATGGATGTATGGCCACTTTCAACGAAGTTGTGCCGGGGCGTTCAAAGCTGGCTCTCCGGGATGTTACTGGGCGATGATCAGGCTCTATCGCAAAATTGTCGCATTTCATTATGCTGGAATTGATTCTGCGCTTCAATGCCGAAATTGTTGCGATGTGTTCAAGCCCTCGCAAATCTTTCGGCGAGAATGCGTGGCATTTCGTGTAGTGACGCTGCCGCAGCTTCCCCCACCCCATCTTCGAATCCCCGTGCTCCTCTCTGAAGTTCCCTAGTCCCTTTCCACCAGTTTCTTCCCTCGTCCCTTCCGAACGGTTTGCTCCTCCTTCTCGAACCCTTTCGAAGAGATGGCACTCTTTCTTTCTCGGATGCTCGAACATGCCTTGCATGCGTCTGCGCGTCGCTTCCAACATTTCGAGGTTTCGTGCGGCATCCTTCTGAAGATTTCTGCGGTGCCTGGCAGAGCTGTTTCCTCTTTTCTCCACTTCTCCGCTCTCTTTCGAACAGCTTGTCCCCTGTCCTGATTAGTTTCGAGCGGTCAGCTCCTCGCGCTCAAATTCCTCACCTCTTGGGCAAGTACCCTTCTTGCCCAAATTCTCTTCGGAAGGACTGCTACTTCTTGCGTCCACGTCCGAGCATGCTTTGCTCCTCCGCATCAACTTCTCGTCCCTTTTTGAGTGGTTTGCTCCATTCCCAAACTTGTTTAGTCCCTATTGAGTGATTCGCTCTTCCGTCTCAGTTTCTCTCTTCGCTGTCGCGCAGTGGCTTTCTCGGCTTTGCAAATCCCTTTCTTGTCCAACACCCTGTATCACTTTCGAGTGGTTTGTTCATTCGCAAGGCCCTTTCTTGCAATGTGCGCATTCGGTTTCCCCTTTTCAGAAAGACGAGCTGCTGTCCCATGCTGAGCCACTATCTCAATCATGCTTGGCTTCCAGCAACTGGCGACAGGTATCGGGGAGGAATTCCACAAATTCCTCCTCCAAGGCCTCGGACTGGCGGCATCCGCTGGCCAGCTACCGTGCAGCAAAGAAGCCACCTCCATGAGCGAGGTGATCAGCAGCAGCGTCTCCCCCATTTCATCCAGCGCCGCTGTCTTCAAGCCCAGAAGCCTCATCTCTTCTGTGAGCCATCGGCACCAACAACGTGCTAGCTTGCAGAAAGGAGGCTTTCCGTCCTTCAACACTTGGGTAAACTCGTCGTCGTCTTCGGGAACTGGCCAGGCTGGTACCTGAGCGGCTTGCTTTGAGAACAAGGTCCGACCTTGTACAGAGCCCTTCCATGGCACCTCTTTCGGCTGCTGCTGCAAGACCTTCAGGAGGCTCGGGAGCAGCGCAGGCCTGGAGTTCGTGCAGGTGCACGGTCAGGGGTGGCTTCAAGCACGCTGACAGAAGCTTGCAGAAGCAGATCCGTGACGATAGGGCGGGATCATACAGGAAGTTCAGCAGACGTGCGGGCGGGGTCTGGCTATATGGGTGTTTTACGCGCCTGTGAGAACCCGCATATCCTGCATATTCCTGCATCAGTTTAAATGGTGCCCAGCCGCATGTAGGGCTTGAAATCCTTGCCCAACACACCAGCCACCCGCCCAGCGGCCTCGCCAAGAGAGCTTCGGTTCGTGTCTACCAGTTTCTACCCACTGGCTCGAAGTTCAGATGTCCACGAGGCATGGCCGAGAGACGAAGGCGTTGCAGTGATATGCCGAAGAGTGCTGCCTCGTGCACATATTCCCTGGTCTGATCGTCTGCTTCGAAGCCGGCTTGGATGTAATGCACCATGATCTGCATGATGCCACGAGCATCCTCCAGGAAGGCGTCCTCACAGTGCAGTGTGCATGGCAATCCTGCTGACTCCCGGAGGAGGCAACCTGACCCCTGTGACCCCGTGACTCTTCCGCACTGCCAAGGTCAAGGTCCTTGCCGACTCCTTCTCCGAGAAGGCTAGCACCTTCGGATTCTGCAGACACGGTGGCAGTTTTGACGTGGGTCCAAGCATATCTCAGTAAGGCACACTCGAAGGCTTTGCCACGGAGACTCTTCTGATGATCCTTCGAAGAGTTTGCAATCAGCTCCTTCAGCGCAGGCCTCAGAAAATCGGACGGCACATCTTCAAGTGACATGATCTCCCTGCAGAACACCAGAACACTCGATACTGGCACTCCTCTGGAAGCCGACCAGACGAAGGAGCATAAAACCTCGAAGAGATCCTTGAGATGCGAGCCCAGTGGCATGATTTCCTTGTAGTAGGGCAGAAAGAGATCAGACGCTGCCTCGCCCACCACGGCAATGGCCTCAGCTGCTCTCTTCCACTGCCATCTTCTGAAAGAAAAAGAAACACCGGTGAGAGGTGTGAAACGACATCCACACAGACGAAGGCAAGCGGCTGAAAGGCAAGTCTCCTGCATTGCTTGCGATTGGCTCTGCTTGAGGCGGGTGAAGAGCTTTGTCATCCTTGGGCTCAACTTCGCTGTGGCATGTGGTGAAGTCACATCTGAAACCACGACCGCACATCATACCTCCGCAACTCTCGTACATATCATAATCTTCATCTGCTTGTTCCGGTCATGCAGGCCATGAGTTCGACTTGCAGCTGATACGAGCTGATATCGACTGCGGCAGAACTTCGACTGTACTGCTGCTGGGCTGCATCAACACAATCTGGCGTCTCTTTACAAACGCGCACGAAAGAACGCCACTACATCTCAAGCAAGGGTTTCAGCTGAAATCGGAACTACAATGACTTTGGATCGCATTGTTCAGATCACGACGTGCAGCTAAAGCTAAAACCTTAATAGCACTGACACGGGCACTACGGAGAACAAGCACTATGCAAGTTGCAGGGTTCACTTTCCATCACTTCCAGCACGAGCCTTCTAGCCTGCTACTTCTTTTTCTAGTCGCGGCCTGACGCGAACCGTGCAGCCTGCGAGGAGCTTCGGGGGAAGACAGCCTGCTCAATCTCTGAAACTGATTTGTCTCTTAAGACCTCTGCCACCCACATCCACCCATTTCTATGCAAGGTTTGTTTTGCTTGAGCATGATGAGGGACCTTCGGCTTCTCTCCTCATTGGCGTTCTGGGCATGCCAAATCCCATAACTGCCGCCAAGTTTCAACTCTTGCATGTGGGGCTCGAGGTCTTCTTCATCCATGTCCTGCTTCATTGAGTTTGGCTCTCTGCGCCGCAAGGTTAGCACGACAGCACAGGAATGACAACAGCAGCAATATGTGCAAAAGCACTGGTGGTAACGATACCAGTCATAGGTACGTACTTCCCTAGATGGAACACTGCTTCCCTGTCCGTCCCACATCACACAAGTACTGCATGGCTGTTCTTTACCTACATGTCGCCGGTTATGTTGGTTTTGCCATGTCAATCTCACTGCCGAAATGGCTGCACCGGACGTTTTCCGGCTGCATTTATGCCATCATCCCAGGGCCATCGCAGTGTTTGCTTCATGTTGCTGCAGTTAACCGAAACATCTGTATCGTTGCCTTGGCGGCATTCTGGCTAGTGCTGCTTATTGCGGTTCTTGACCGTATGTGCGGCCAGTACGGGCACTCTTCCTATGTGATTACCGTTCATGTTGCTGACCCTTATTAACAGTGGCTGTTGTCACTGTGTCACGAAATGGGACCCGGCCGGATGCTTTTAAAGGAGCTCGGGGAAGCTCGGGTTCTCAAAACCTTGAAGCCTTGGCTTGAAGATCAGGCCGCCCTCAACTGCAATCCGGCAAGCTTTCATCAGCGGTCTCGTCTCGCAGGGACTTGAGGCACAGAAGATCCCCCTCCTCCATGCTGGAAAGGGCGCTCGCGCTGCTTGTAGCCACACGAATGTTGCTGTCATCTAATCCAGCCCTTAGCTGATTTTTAAAAGTTTGGAGCCGCACCACGTATGACAAAAAGCTCACTTCGACCTAATGGCCATTCTTGCAAATCAAGTCCTCCTGCGCATGAAGCGTGACCGATTCCCCATTTCAGGAGTCAGGAGGGCTGCAACGAGGGCTATGGCGGCTGTGCAACATCACGACCCAAGGCAACGACAGGATCAGCGGCAGCAGAGTCTCTGCATGGGTCCTCGGAGGAAGTCTCTGTGTCGTGGGAAATTTCGTTGGCCATGTAAGTCTCAACGTGCAAACAGGGCTCTCAGCTACGTACGGGTCATGGTCATAGGCCGTCTGGCCGACGGCTGTGAATGCAGAATACCGAACTCGAGGATGTGCGTGAGATGTATGCGGGACCAGAAAGTCTATGCACCTTGGCTGCTGGTGATGACATTCAGCAATGCGGACAGTCGAGAGAATGTCAGAGGGAGGAAGGGAGGGAGGGAGGGGGAGGGAGAGGAAGAACTCTCCCAAAAGTGGCTCAGGTGTTCACGGCTACGGTTCAAAAACCAAACTGTCGCAAGTGCATCCATATGAATTCTGTGACACATGTGCGTCGTACCTGTCACAATTCTTCGGTCGTGACTCCTACGCGTCACACCTGTCACTTGTGATAGACCTACTTCGTCTTCCGGAAATTCTTGCATTGCGGGTATATCCGATGTGATTGACCGTCAGTATGCAGTATGCATATCTCTCGGAGAATCCTCTCAACAAGTCAAAACTCATGCAGGATTGTAAAACCCGTTCGTTGGTGACAAGAGTCAACTTGATGCATAATTGCAAAATCCGTTCATTGGTGACAAGAGCCAACTCTTTTCCAGACAGGACAGAGCTGCTTGTTCACCATGCCAAACCCTCGCCGTCTCTGGATGCTGTTGTCAAAGATGTGTCCTATCTCCGAACCCGACTCCAGCCGGCACTGCCGTTGAACAGTGCACAGTATATCGGGGCACTCTTGGAGCGACAAAAGCACGTACTATTGCAGTGGGTGTGAGAGGGAAGAGCAGAAGGGAAGGGGAGAAGTGAGTTCTTGAAACTGAATTCGTCAAGTATGGTCCTCGTACGGGTCCCCTTACTCGATACAAGTCACTGGTCCACCCAGGCTTCCTCTTCGATATACTCCACGACCTGCAGGCAGATGGCGATCAACCGGCAAGACAATGAGGTCGGAGGTTTCTGCCCTTGCCTGCGACACTGCCATCACGCAGGATCTCACGTGCTTCCAGGTGCTGGTGGGTGCAGCTAAGACCTTGGACAGAATCCCAACTGACAAGGAACCTCTGGACTGCCGCTTGCCCATCGTTTTGGACTGGCGACAGTCGAGGGAAACCCCTCCGGATTTGCCACGACTTCAAGATCTGCGCGTCCCTGCAGACTCTACCAAGTGCTGCTGTGGCTTGCTTGGAACGGAAAACAGCCTTGCCCGATCGAAACAAAGCCGATAAACAGGAAAGCCCTCTCGGCATCCTCTTGGCTCTTGCGACACAGCTCAATTCTGCCACACGAGGCTCCCGAAAAAGGCCTGGCATCGTTACACAGACGTAGCCAAGGCTCTGCTCTGAGAACCTTGAAGAGAGTTGGCATGAAGGCCTCTTCGAGAGCATCCTGGGCTCAGCTGATCACTTCTCAAGGGGGCCGCACACAAGGCGGAGAAAAAAAACGGGTGGATGCCGTGATATGCCGTGAGAACGTGGCTGGTGCAAGAGACAGGTGCTATGCGGCAAGGTCGATCAGTGAAGGAGTGGTATTCACACGCAGAGACACCTTTTCGGCACATTGCTGGGCCATTCGGTCGAGGTTTTCTTCACCGATACCCACGAGATCGTCGTCCATGTCATCTTCGTCGTCCTGGCCCGGGCCCAAGAACACGATGAAAGGATGCATGCTGTCTGCTGGCCCTTCTGGGCATCAGGTAAAGCTTCTGAACTTCTGCGCGCACCTCTGCACAGGCTGTGAAAAGAAGACTTCGGCCAGTCCTTGTCGGCACTCGAAGTCCAGGTGTCCACATTCTCCTCAACCTCCAACATCCATTCCAGGTTGAGCAAAATCAGCTGCTCCAGAAACGGCTGGCCCTGATTGTCGAGCATTTCATCACAACTCAATGCGCGACTGTGTTACTCTGGGAGTAATTCTAAAAGGATGGCCTCAGCTTTGCAGAAGTCCGCACAAAGACCCTCAAAGAAGGACATCGCCGCTTCCATGGCACCTTGTCGGCCGTCAGCAAATCAGAGTGCGTGTGAAGAGACAAACTCCATGCCGGCCTTCTCTTAGCTCGGCTTGAGGGCACGCGCACTTCATAAGCCCTGCTATCTATAAAAACTTGAAAACACACTTGGTGCCGTCTTGCCACTATGTCGGACTTGTGCATCGCCCCAGTGGTTAGCTCTGCCTCAGTGCAATGAAGTCAGTCACCTGCCCTCCCTTGCCTAGACCTATGTGTCTCCTCGTTTAGATAAACATAAATTCAAGGACGTCAGGGAACACATCTCTAGCAGCAGTGGCCAGACTTGCTGCAGGCCGTTCTCCTTGAAAAACTCTGGCTCCTGCATGCGTTTTGGGGCGTCGAAAAAAACTTCCTGGTCATCCCAAGCCTCATCGGCTGCCGAAATCAGGGACTCCAGAGTTTCCTTCAGAATCTCCTGAAAGTGATCTCGCATGCTGCTGAAACAGCTCTCCACAGCTCAATTCCGGGCCGAGCTTCTTCATGCTCCGATGCGACGGCGAAGCCCTTCATGACTGTAAAGACGGTGGGCATTAACGCACCTAAGCCGGCTGCAGTGGGGGTTTTGTTGGCTGCGGTCTGAAACGATGAGCTAGCAGCCTATCGGGCCCGTCACGTCCTTTTCCAGGTCTTCGACCTGACGAGCCAGTGCAGCAAGTGAAACAGTGAGCCGAGAATGTCCCATGGCTACCAGGACACCATCTGCAAAGCCAATCGCGCTGCTGCTCCTTGGACCTGCGGAGGGCTGCACACCACCGAGCAAACGCGACGGCCCGACGGCTGCGCATCCCAATCACACGGCTAAAGCTTTTAACGGTTCTGCTCAAGAGACACCCCCCAGCCTCTGCTGATGGAGCGCCCAGACAAGTCTGCAGCATAGTTACCTGTGGCCACCATGCATGTGCACGGATATCAAGATGCCATACAGATGCACACTGCATTTTGCGGCGAAGTTACTGCTTGCGGTCCTTGTTTCAGAAGCTCTTCGCCTACAAGCTCCACAATGTCTTGCAGCACCTGCGGTGGTCACCCCGCACATCACCCGCTTGCTTTCAACACGACATGGGCACTTGTAGCCAGCTTCGAGCACAAGAGACACGGCATGCGATGTTGAGAACATCCTCAACAGCATTCCACAAACCATCCGGTTCCGGCTTGTGCGAACAGCGCACCCAACATCATCATCTGCGACGGCCCACCAGACAATGTTCCAAGTCACGGACGTGAACAACAAACAGCACACAACAGGAAGAGCACACAACAACTAGCAATCAACATCCAAGGACAAACAAGTAACGACGAGCAGCCAACAACCAACTACCAAGAAAACAACCAGCAGCAAACACACGTAGTGAAAAAAAGTGAAAACAACGGGCAAAAAAACAAAAAGAACATAACCAGGCCGACCTAGAAGAACTACCACGATAACCACTGACGTAAGTAAGCTTAACAAGAAAAGAACAACATTAAAAACATCCACCACCACAACCACCACAACCACCACCACCACCACCACCACCAGCACCACCAGCACCACCAGCACCACCAGCACCACCAGCATCACCACCACCATCACCACCACCACCGCAGCCACAACCACAACGACGACGACGACCACAACCATAATCCGAAATGAAACGGCCTGTAAGCAAGCTGCTACGTGATTGGCATCCGCCCCTGCACCTCGGAGCTTCAAGCAGACTGAAGTCGTATCATTACTAGCAACAGGCCACAAGTACGGCTTCGGGCATCACTATCAAGATGACACTTTTGCTGCTGATCAAATTGCATCTGCTCCCCTTACTGTTGTTTTCTTGCGTGTCTATAATAACTCTGAGCTCCGAGCCGATGGTGGAGGAGAGGAAAGGTAGAAGACGAGGCCATGCCTCAGGCGGGTCACGTCGGGCGTCTACACATGATAACTAGAAACCACTTCAAAGACCAGTCCTTGATGTGTACATACTCACAATAATACTGCTACTGCTGCTGCTACTGCTACTGCTACTGGTCCTACTACTGCCACTGATCCTGCTGCTGCATGCTGCTTCTGCTCCTGCTCCTGCTCCTGCTCCTGCTACCGCTACCGCCACCGCTGCGGCTACAGCTACTGCTACTGCTGCTACTACCACACTACTACTACTCCTACTCCCGTTCCAGCTCCAGCTGCTACTACTACTACTACTGCTGCCGCTATCGCAGCTGTACTACTGCTAGTCCTACTCCTACTCGCACCATCGCCACAAACAACCACTGCCACTGCCACTGCAGCTACCACTACCACCACCACTACCAGGCCCACTACCGCTACGACAACTACTACTACTACCACCACTACTACTACTACTACTACTACTACTACTACGCGACGACCACTACCACTACCGCTGACACTACCACTACCGCTGACACTACCACTACCGCTGACACTACCACTACCACTGCCACTACCACCACCACTACCACCACCACCACTACTGCTGCTGCTACTACTACTACTACTGCTACTACTACTACTCCTGCTGCTGCTGCTGCTACGACTACTACTTCTACTACTACTTCTACTACTACTACTACTACGACTACGACTACGACTACGACTACGACGCCGACTAAGACTACAACTGCGACTGCTACGACATTTACTACTACTACTACTACTGCTGCTGCTCCAACTACTACCACCACTACTACGACGACGACTACGCTTACGCCGACTGCGACTGCTGCTATTACTACTGCCACTAATATTACTTCTATTTCTATTTCCACTTCTGCCGGAACTGCTGCCTACCACTACTGCCACTGCCACTGCAACTACTACCACTGCCACTACTGCGACTATTACGACGGTCGCAAACAGCTACCACTACTGCTACCCACATTCTGCCGCTGCTGGTTCTCATCACCACCACTACTACTACGACCACGACGACGACCACCACCACTGCCATCGTGACGACGACCACTACTACTACTGCTACTGCTAAGGCTACTGCCACTACTGCTGTTGCTACCACTACCAGTACTGCGACTACGACGACCGCTACTACTTACACGCAGATACTCTGACTACGACGACGATTGCCGCTGCTACTACTGTTGCGGGACCACTATCAGCATCACCTACCACCAACCACCTGCCACCTGACACTACCACCACCATCACGACTACGTCTACTACTACCAATACCACCATCAACACTACTACCACAACCACTCACCACCAGGGACACAACTACCACCACCACTACTCGACTTGCTATCCTCTCATCACCATTATCCTCTTCAGTATGACCAAACCGATGCCTCCATGAGCTGCTCGAAGTTCTCTGCAACGGCATGAGCCACCTCCCTGATGACGTGGCCTGCGTGCCGCCTGACTGGGCTGGATGGGTCCTGCAAGGCCACATGTTAGGCCCTTCAAGCGCCCACGGGCAGGTCACCGGAGTCCTGTGTCAGGGACACGAGAATCTGCTCCTGAACTGCCTCAACAGACTGCACATATGATAATCGCCACAGGCAACAGTCTGCACACCTGCTTCGCACTTGGATCAAGCCGATCCCAACAAAAGCGCTCGCTGCTGTCTGTAGCACACTGCCTGGCAGGCCAATTGTTTGCACGGAGCCGGGTCGAGTGCAGCTTGCGGGCTGGTGCCTTAAAAGCACAACTGCCTCCGAACGAAGCTCTGCGGGAGCCCCCTTCCTCAGCAGTGTTCGACAGACAGCTGCCCAAAGTAAATCACGCAACTCTCCAAGCCGCAGTCCTAGTCCGCTAAAGCAACAATTCAACAGGCATTCCATGTCAGTGCCGAAAATCTCGCCGAAGGCAAGCAGTACCGACAACAGCTCCTTCACAAGCTCGTTGGGCGCACCTGAGATGTTCTTAGCGGTCCACATGCAGTCTTGTGGATCGTGCAAGTGCGTCTCCTCGTTTTGACCTCTCCATCCCGTGCTGAAATCCCAAACACAACTCAAGGTAGATTCCATAAACCGTGCTTTGGTCAGCCTCGGAGCACCCGAAAGGATCAGCCCCGCCTCGGATGGCCTGCTCCAGCCGTTCTTCCGCCGCGCCGCGTGTCGCTCCGTCCGGGCTGATGAAAGCCCTGTGAACGACATCGTTGTGCTCTGCTCCGCTCGGCTCAGAACCAAAGACAAGCCCAAGACGTCAGGCCTCAGCAACTCGCAGGTTCCCTGGTTGGGGACGATGCTCATCTGACCTGGCTCAAGAAGCAAACGTGCTAAGCTGCAAGGTCTGAGTCCACGGGCCCTTGGCCTGGCTGCTGCACCACTGCCATGCGGCAGATGTCTGCAGTCTTAGTGCCGGCTTTTGGGGCACTGCCCAGTGAAGCAAACGATTGTTGCGATTGTTATGATGTCCTTGCGCGCTATGCTATGGCAGACTGTGCAAGACAACCCACTTGTTGCGCCAGCCCTTGTGTATGTTCGGCAAGATACATCATTGTACCATGGACCGACGTGATGTCTGGCTGCGCTGGCTGGGTAGTTGTCAAGTTCTTCATGGCGTGAAAGCTTGCGACGAAACAGCCGGCGCCATGAAACATTGTCTTAGTACATATAGCACTGCGGCAGCATCTAGCGAGTACGTTGCCTGCCTAAAGCGGTGCCACAGCACGCTTTGAACCTCCTCGCTCCGAGGCACAATCAGAATCTCCTTTGGAGGTCGCTGAAAGAACCACGGCACCAGGGTCTAACGCTTGTGGCCTAGTCCCGACTGGCTTGAACCAGATCCGGGATCAAAACCTGCCCCCGGCTATCGCCCCACCGTCACTTCTTGCCGCGCCGACAACCTGCAGCATCCTGCAGCTGGCTCAGGTCTTCCGTCGCTGGCCTGCAAAAACGATGTGAGAAGAAGTTACCCTCTCTCTCTTTTTGCTCTTCTTGTCTTTGGCCAGGCCTAGGCATGCTACTATCTTCTTTCCATCAGGCGTTTCGGACGCGCAGTGGCAGTAGGACGACGATGCATCCAGTCAGCGACTGTAGGTGACATCGGAGGCGAAGGGATGCTCGAAGCAAATGTTCTTTAGTTGCTGAGTTCATAAGTTTGAAAGGCACACTTGCAATTCTGTAATTCAGATAAGTATTATCCAAATGAAACGCATAAACTGCATTCACTCAGCTACTAAGGTTCGACGGTCTGATGTCAACCTGCGAGGCGGTCGGCCATCTGCATAACCTGCTGATTGCACACGCGGACATCAAACGCTTGATGTCAGTGTGTGCAATCAGCAGGCCGTGCAGATGGCCGACCGCCTCGCAGGTTGTCCGGATCAAGCCTGTGATCATTCCGCTCCTGGAGACCAGACTCACGACGTGCACGATGTAGGGGGATGCCTAATGCCGTGTAGCATGACGGCCTCTGCCTTCAACGCCAGTAGGTCTTCATCCGGGCTCGACAGCAAGCCGGGCTGTTGCCGGTACTCCTTCGCACCACCGGCTTGCCCTCAAAGTTCGCTGCGTACACGCTGGCGCCAAGCTCGCATTGCACTTGCAGCTTGCCCAGATTTGCCCAGTTGGACGGTGGCTCGGGCAGCGCGGAAAGCGCCTGGGTTTGTCTTTTCTTCGTGATCTCTTCGGCCTTGGGGCTGCCCTGGCCCCTGCGGGCAGTTGGACGCGCGGGGCTTTGGCAGCCCATGATCATGCTCGGCCACATCACGGATAGTCCAAACGCCAGGACCTGCCGGATGGCAGCTGAGCAATTTACAGCATTGGCAATTGGCGAAGCCGCTGATCCTCATGCTGATGCTGCTGCTCATGATGCTCATTATGCTTGCCACCCGCATATTCAGCTGCAGGTTAGCTGCCATCTGAACACCCAAGCCGAAAGCGAGCAGCAGCCGTGCATCAAACCGTGTGCGGGTGGACCATCACCCTACGAAGACACCCTGTAAAGCCATTTGCATCACCTGGAGAAGCTACATCAATGAAGCTGCCCAAGCGACAGCCAGAACATGGCCAAGGGGACAGCTGCCAGCCAAGCCGAGAACAGAAGACTTTCACGGAATACAATGCCAGCAACATCTGCGAAAAGCACGGATACACCATGATACACCAATCTCTCAGACCCTCAGCCCTAAACCCTAACTGTGAAACTCAACGTCGTGAACTGAAAAGACCCCGACGCAGGCGGTCGCTTCCTGGGCGTGTCTTCAAGCATGGTGCCGGTTCTGATGCGCATCCGTGGAGACCGGCCTTTCGCGACCAAACGCAGACGTTGTCAGGGTCATCGGGTCTGTTAGGGGGATACGACCGTCGCCACGATTGTCATATCATGAGCACCATGACGATGAACGATGTCAGGTAGTGCCACCAACGTCATATTTCAAACCAATCCGGCCTTGACTATGCTGCTGTGACTCTGCTGCTATGAGTAAGTATGTGAGATAGCGGTAGTCACCATTCTCGCAACAGTTTGATTTGGGGGGGTACTGCAAGGGAACACACGATGGGCAGAGAGGTATATAAAGCTATAACGGCCATGGCAAAAACATCAACAGCACAGCAACAGCGTCAAGAACAACCAAGCAAGTATAGGAATGCCAATGCCAACCAGGAGAGAAAAATCAAAGTGCAGCAGATACTGCAGCAACAACAACAGGAGTGCTGATAATCGACATCATAAAGGCTAAAGCTGTCTCTCAGTATGCCTGCCTGGCCAAGTTGGACAGTATCTTCCTCGGCTCCGAAAGCGAGACCAAACTGTTGAGGGTTTTATAGTTGAGAGGAACCGGTTTCAGGGATTAGGGCGTCCTTACCTCGCTCTTCGGATCAACGTTTCAATGGGTCAATGCACGAAGCTTCCTGCGGGTAAGGGTTTGCATGCTGCAGAGCCCAATCGTCCAACCCCTTCTTCAGGCCAAAGAACAACGAGTGCTCGCAGGATTGCTCTGATTGGTATCTCCATTGCTGCAAGGCTTCTTCTGGTGGCCGGCACTTGCGCCATAGCCCACCTCTACCTCAACTGCCAACCGCACTGCTTCTCTTAACCGTTAATGCTTATCGGCGGCACAAGCTCACAAGGGCCGCTAAGCCCTTCGCTGCCTCAAGAATTCGCCGGAAGTGGGCCTGCATGGAGTGGGGCAGAGGCCAACCAGAAGCAATCTATGAGCCTCTCGGACTTGGTGCTTCCGAGTTCTTCAATCTAAACGACAACGACTCCTTCATCTGCTGCTTGTACACCACCACACCACACCTGCGGAGGTGACTATCCCTCGCATCGCAAGACCTGCCTTTACCTTGCCTTGCACACGATTCGCAAAACACAGCACGTGGGCTTGTGGAAGCCGTTGGACATGGACAGCTCCAAAAGGCTGGGTAGCCCACGATTTCAGCAGCTGGTGCTGTGTCGCGCGCAAGTGCTCCTACAAGACTGGTCAGAAAGCAAGACTGTCCGGATGCCGGGGCACAAACCACTTTCGTGAATGGTGCGGTCTCGTCCTTTCTTGGCATTTGGGGCTGCTGGGCCGACGGGGCCTGCAGAAGCGGAAGTTGAAAGTTAGGATGGCAAGATGGAGATTCTGAGATTGAAAGGAGCAGCACACTATGCGTTGTCATATCCAAGTACTGTATCTAAGCGTGCGCAAGAACAGTGGGAGTGCGGGCCCGTGCCTTCAACTCGCACACAGCCACCACCAAAACCTCCGGCCTCATCCCTGTACCCTTACAGCTTGCAGGATCATACGCCCGCCGGACAACCATCGGTCTCTTCCCAACGCCTCCTCTGGCATCCGGGCAGCTGCTCGCTGAGGTGGAGGCTTAGGCACCGCTGGCTTCCTTTCACTCGAGTTGCTCGAAACACCATCGCCTGGTCCCGAGCCTCTGGGCCTCGGAGATGGGGAAGAATTCGCAGACACAGAGTGCGCAGAATGCGGCGAGCGTGGCGAGCGCGGTGAGCATGGTGGCAAGACCTGAGCAATCAATCAGGCAGCTGCAGTGCTCAGCTCCATCATTAAAGGAATCATCATGATCACTGAATCACCATCGCCACCAACATTACATTTATCATCGCCACCATCGAAACGTTGGCCGGCTCATCTCATCCTGGTCAAGATACGCTCTTACAAAACCTGGCTATCGGGCACCTTGCTGCCTACTGCTGTCGCTTCGCATCTGCTCGTAGGTTTGCAAATCTCATGCCCGTGTTCACTTGCTGCCCTGCTATGAGCAAATCAAGCCGCTGCTGATTCTGCCCTAGTTCAATCTTCGGCACCAATGTAATCCTCCAGTCACCAGGTGCCAGGAAGCGGTTTGTCATTCTTCACCTTGACTGTTTGGAAGATCTAGTGAGAGCAAGCAGTGGCGCGATGTGGAAGGTACAGGCCACTTTAGTGCTACGCGTGGAACTGTGAGAAGACACAGCATCAAACACAATCGGCATTATGTCCTGCCGCGGAGGTTTTGGTCAGAAATATTTGCAAAATTCCCGGCAGGCATACACTACCGTAGCTATCACATGACTTTAAGGATGCAGTGGAAGTTGGTGTTTCTGTTGTTCAAGATACTCGCTGAGGTCGCCGTCCGCATGTGAACTGAGGCTTGCAGTATGAGTACTTGATGCAGAGATGCCTTCGCACTCTTTCTTTGCGGCTGTGCTCCGGGTGGCCCCTGTCACCGGATGCTCAGAGACTCCTTTGCCGTTCCGCGAGATGCCGGAATTATGGACGTGCTTTGAAGAGACACCACATCTGCTCACAGACTCTTTCGGCTGGCGGGCAGGCGATTTTGTTCTGGACTGATGTCCGCAGTTCTTAAGGTCTTATGTTGTTTGACGAAGTGCAAGGAGCTATGCCATGCTCACGCGGGCTTTGTGTGCTCACAACTGCTCATCCCGTTATCTCACCATGAGCATCAACATATCACCAACAACATCATCATTATCGCTACCGTGAGGCATTCCATCAACTGAAATCAAAGTCGCATGCCGCCGGAAATGCTGCTGATGATGACGACGAAGATGACAGAAACACTGTCGCGCTTCTGCCAGCACTGTGCCGCCCTTCGGGGCCCACACGGCATTTTGTAGCGGCGGCCGCAACCGCTTCTTCAGTGAGGGCCGCTGGGCCAGCAACGCAGAGATCTCCGGGTCCTGGTTCGCACGCTTGACAAGCGAAGCTTGAGTCTTTGGCGATGTAGATCCCACGTGCCGTAGCAGCTACCAGTACGACAACGACGACAACAGCAGCAAAAACAAGAACAACAACAACCACAACAACAACCAAGAACCAAGAACCAAGAGCCAAGAACCAACAACCAACCACAACAACAACAACAACCACAACAACAACCAGGAGGAAGGCAGTGCGTCTGCCGCCGCGCGGGGTGTGTCGTTTAACCGGAACAGAGCAGAGGGGAACAAAAGTAACCGAAAAGAAACAAAGCAGTCGCACGGACGTCATCATCCCCCACCCCCCCCGCCCTCCCTCCCCACCACTGGACCGAACCGGAACAGAGCAGAGGAAGGGGAACAATAGAAACAGAAATTTGAAAAGTCGCCAGAGCAGAGCACCCCCAAGCCGGCATGCGCAGAAAGTCGACATTCGGCAGAAACACTGCAAAAGCCGATGCGAAATGGGAGACACAGAGGAAAGCACCGCAAAACACGAGGCGAAATGCAGAGCCGAACAAGTGTTTGCACAGTGCAGCCCGCCGGCGGGGCCATTTTTTTGCTAGAAAACACAGCAAAAACCGATGCGAAAGCAACGCATGCAAGCAGAGGAATTGCACCACCCCGCGCGGCGGCAGATACACCGCCTACCAACAACAACAACAACAACAACAACAACAACAACAACAAGGTACAAACAAAAACTGCAGCCCCGTCAACCCATATATCTGCTTTTTGTCTGTACATTAGGTAGAGACAAAAACAGGAGCCCCGTCATGTTGTTATACCCAACAACAACAACAACAACAACAATTTTTTATTGAACGCTGAGCGAGCGGGCTCTGCTCATTGCGGGCGTGCAGAAACTTCGGAAGTGTGCCGTGAGCCAGCAACACTCCGTCAGAATCTACCTGCCGACATTCCAATAGAGGTTACGCGGTCTTCACCCGGCGGCCTTGTAAACAAGAAACAGACTGTGGCGCCTAAAATTTTGTGCGAGGGGACTGCCCAGCGATAATCGCAGGTACCTCCTTCATCCGTTTCTGGAGCAACGAGCCAAACTCACTTTCGCTCCGAGGCCTCAGGCAGGCAAGCCAACAAGCACACTAACCAAACAGAACCATCAGAGAAGACCGAACAACCCCTATAGGATCCTCAGAGAAGGAAAAAAGAGGAGCCGTTGCTTAAAGTTAAAAGAGTAGGGCCTAAGTCAAAAGAGCAGTACTGCAGACTGTACACAGCAGCAACAGCTCTTAGGCACCAGCCTCACGTGGAGGCCACTTGAAGTGACGACAGTTCCAAAGGCGTTGCCTGTATCTGACTCGGCCGTTGCCTCCAAAGGCGTTGCCTTTATCTGACACGGGCGTTGCCCTCGACTCCTAATCTGACAGCCCGACTCACAAGGTCTTCGTCATGTAGCCTCCGTCACCCTCAGTGTGAGTCATTGCGTCCAATACTCACGAACTGGCAGCCGGTGGGTCGTACTCAGAAGAGCCGTCTCCCAGAGTTCCCGTCTAGTGGCGTCCCACACTAGGTAACTCCCGACTACCAGCGATGGGCCGTAAGGATAATTCGTCGTCAAGCAAAAACACGTGGGCCGTCACTCCTAGCACTGCCTGACCCCGTCGGTAACAGGACAGTAACGAACACACCTGGGAGGGCCGTAGCCGTAGCCCGACACCCATAGCACAGCAAGCGCGTCCGCTTAACGACTGTACCCAGATGTGACGTGGAGCCGTACCAGGTAGACACCGTGCTGGAACTGAAGACGTTGGCCAACTCTGCTGAACCTGAGTCCCCAGTGTCCCAATCTGCGCCTTGTCTTGTAGACAAGTCTGGGGGTGCGGCAGGTCCTTTTGTAAATGTAAAAGCATCGGCAGGAGAAAAACACTGAGGCACAGTCGACGCGCCTTCCGCTAGTTTCGCCAGAAAGAGAGAACTCAATCCGACTCCCTTCACCCTGCGGAGGAGGTGAAAACCACTACCGCTTACCTCTTGCCAAGGTTGTATAACTGCAGACAGAGGCCCGGGAATTGGGACCCGGTGGATCACAGCGACACGCGGCTCCGGGAGTAGCTATGGCTCAGAAAGAGGACAGTCCCTTAAGCTTCGCAGAAGGGGGCCGTTGCGAGCCTCTAGCGTTGGTACCCAGAGCCTTGTTAGCAAAGCTACACAGCCTGCTGTGATCCATAGCGGCTACAACAACAACAACAACAACAACAACAACACAGTGCCTGTGGATGCCTGTGATGTATACTGTTTGGTGTGTATTTCCACTGGATTTCGTCTGTATTTCAGTGGATTTGGTGTGTACTTCAATGGATTTCGCGTGTATTTCAGTGGATTTCGCGTGTATTTCAGTGGATTTCGTGCGTATTTCTGTGGATTTGGTGTGTATTTCAGTGGATTTCGCGTGTGTTTCAGTGGATTTCGTACGTATTTCAGTGGATTTGGTGTGTACTTCATTGGGCTTGGCGTGTATTTCACTGGATTTCGTGTGTATTTCAGTGGATTTGGTATGATTTGGTGTGACTGTGTATTTCAGTGGATTTGATGTGTATTTCAGTGGATTTGGTGTGTAGTTGCTGTGTATTTTCAATGGATTTGGTGTGTATTTCAGTTCCCCGCTGTGCAGATTATGCATTTGCGAGGCCTGTACAAACTACTGCATACTAACTGGTAACTATAGTTTTGAGTGTACGGGTATCCAATGCAAACCCCTCAAAATTCCAGACAAGCCCTTCCAACACCCATAAGAACCCCTTCTGGATATCGCAGATTCCTATACCTGTGGTGGAAATGTGGTGTAGTGTGGGCGGTTGTTGTAAAGGAGATTCAAAACAACAGACGGGGCTCCAGTTTTTGCCTCTACTACGGGGGCTAGAGACAAAGTCCTGATTTGGCTGGTGCCTTTGTCTCCACCCCCTGTAGTAGAGGCAAAAACTGGATCCCCGTCTGTTGTTTTGACCCCCCCCCTTTTACAACAACCACCCAGCCTACACCGCATTTCTATCATAGGGCAGTTGCTGTGTAAACCATGGCTTGCACTTCCCAAAACTCTACAGGCACCCTATGCGGTCGCCGGAAGCATTCCCAATTGCTTCTAATTAACAACAAGTACGGGCTGCTGTTTTTGTCTGTACCAACAACAACAACAACAGCAGCAACAGAAACAGCAACGGCAACAGCAACAGCGACAGATGTTTTGCGTGAGTCCTGTATGAGTAAGGGCATCAGAGGTTTTTCTGTCTCAGATTTCTAACACGGATTGTAAGGGGTCTATAGGGCTTGAAAGTGTGGTTGTGGTTAGCCATCCAATGCAAAACCTTCAGTTTCAGATGATTTCTCGTAATAAACATTACAACCATTCTAAATTCTAAGGGTTAAAACATGTCATATCCCCTCGGGCTTCTTTGAGGTCCCACTACTTACTACTGCTCCTCCTCCTCCTGATGCAGAAATTGCTACTGCTGCTGCTGCTCCTACTCCTATCCCTTGCTCCTACTCATACTCCTGCTCCCACCATGTCGGCTGTTGTTGCTGTTATGACGACTAACAGCAAGGCCCGTCATCATGGTCATGTGTCGAACTCGTCATGGCTGCAATTGGGCTGGTCATTGCCATCACAAAAAGTGAGAAAAATAACATGACACCATGCCTGGCCTTCTCCACTTCGAGCTCGGGGCTGCGCGGCGGAGGGCGGGCCTCTTCGAACAGCTGTTGCACACATCGCCAAAGTATGCCAAAACTCTGATGCGTCGCTGTCATGCGCCATTTTCTAAGGGACGAAGTTCAAGAGATCGCCTCCCATTTCTCGGGCCTTCTCCTGCAGCTCACGAAGCCTTGCTTGACGCTCTTCCCGCCGCTGCGCGATCTGCACAGGCAGTAGCACTGGGCACTAACGAGATGCAACGACGTCGGAGGAATCTTAACAAGTCCCGTGTCTGGCATGCTACCATGATCTTGCAAGCACTGCCGCTGCCTGATTTTCACGCCGCTGCGCATAAGCCTGTGATTGATGGAATCGGTGTCGGCATGTGTCAGCTTGCAACAGACGACTCCGAGCCTCGGCTAAAGCTCTCTCCTGTTGAGCGCGCTGAGACTCGAGTTCCAAACTCTGGATCCGGGCCTCGGCGCGGAACGCGGATAGCGGTGCGGTGTGGCCACATGTGGGCTTGAAGAGTAGCCACAGGCCCAAGTCTGCCGAGGTGCCCGGGCCAGGGACCGGCGCAAGAAGACCAGCCGCTCGGCCTGCTTAGGGCTTCGCTGCACGCAATGCAGGATAAAGATGTTTGGGGGATCATCAATATCTTCATCATCAGCATCATCAGCATCAGCATCATCATCACCACCCGTAAGACTTAACTGCATCGACACAAAAGCCACCACATATGCTTGCATTTGTGCGTGCCGGCATCTGTCTCGGCATCTGGGCGTAAGTTCAGGGAAAGTGAGCGAGCTACTGGTAGACAGCTAGACAGGCAGGAGCGAGTGAGAGAGCGAGCCCGTGAGGGTGAGTGATGCATCAGTGACTGCGAGCGTGTATGTGTGTGTGTGTGTACTGAACTGGTGCAGCGAGGAGGGCTACTCGTGTCTGGCTGAGTCTAGCTTGATGCTCGTGACATTCTGGGCGGGGCACGGGGTCGGGTCAATCAACAACATGTTCTGGCCGATGCCCTGGCCCGACTGCTCAAGCACGTTGAAGGATATAAGCGGACAGGCTTGCTAAGCCCCTGTGACTAGGCAAACACACAGCTCAACCGAGGAGATTCATGGTAAAATGCTCTGCAAGCAGAAATCGACAGACAGCAGAGAATTCGGAGACTCGTGCCCCCGCAGACTCCCGCCTCTGTCATGCCATGCAGGGCATCTAGATCCTGAAGTGACGGCGGTCAAGGAGGACGCGATTCCCAGCGCAGAGCAGCATAGCATTTCTTGCATGTGGGCCAGTGCACTGGGGCCGAAAAGAAAATCCGGCCGCAGGCCAGAAGTCACTCAAGAGTCTGGAGACTAGCACTGTACTCGGCTCTGAGTCCTCTAGAACGGCCCAAAAATGCCAGGGTCTCAGCCTCTTAGCTTCGCTTCCATGCTTTGCGTTTCAGCTCTTTCGAGCGCCAGAAGCAGCGCTTCTGCACCATGTCTCCCTTGTCAAAGTATCCGGGGCAGCTGAACCATCCTCCCAAGCGACTCCAGTGTACCTGGCCATGCGTGCAGCGAGGGCAGGCCGGTAAAGAACCAAGCACGCGACCTTCGGCGACACGAGAGACCAGATCCTCTTTCTTCCCGGTTCTTGTCTGATTGTTCTTCTGCAGTTCGGCTATCAAAACAGCTGTGGTGCACGAGCTAAGTTGATCTTCCAGCGCTTGGATCTTCTTGAACTGTGCTGGAGTGAGAACTCCCTGTACGGAAGTGAGCTTGGATAAGGGTGCCTGTACGGCCGCGGCCGGGCGTTTCATCTTCGCGGCCTTGGCAGTGCTTTCGGTCCCTGCCTCTGCCTTGCGCTTCCCCGAGTGCGTGGCACTCTTGCCACTCTCGCCCAGTATGCCTTTCCACAAATCACGAAGCTTCTTCTGATCTGCCTTCTTCAGGGCTTTAAACCCATCCAGCTGGTCGGCTGATGGAGGCAGATTCGCATGCATCCATTTGGAGCCCTTCATTCGTGGAAAACACTCGAAGTGGTGCCATCGCGTTGCAGCGGCAAGCGCCAATGTCTTTTCATCGACTTCTTTGCCCCCGGCTGTAATGTCATTCTCAGACACCATCTGAGTGTGGCCCACTCGAAGCGAATCTTTCACGATTTTTGCCATGCAAACTCGACACGTGCTCATACTCGACTTGGCATATTCCACCGAGAAACAGTGTGTTTTCGGCATGGCTTCCGACCAAGGACACACAACAGACTGTCTACACTACATCCTGCTAGGAACTCTATGTTTTCGCCCTCACTGCCCGTACATTGCTCACAGATATGTCCAACAAGAATCGCTATTGTTCTGTCATGCTGCTGCTGCGAGCAAATGGCAAGGTGTTTCATGCAGCTCTGATGCGCCTGAGAACTCTCCTTCCCGAAGAGGGCCCCTGGCCGCCCTGGCCCAGTGTCCTCCTCTTGCTTCCACTGGCGCGGTTCGGATCTGAGCTTGTCGGAAAAGGTCGGCTTCGGCTGACAGCTCGTCTAACACTCGCTCGCAGCGGGCATAGGTGTGTGTTAACGATGTTGCGACTCACTTCCGACAAACGGCTACAGTGTTGAAGACAGGAGTGAAAGCAACGAGAGACAGCCACTTCACAGCTTTGCACAAGCAGTCTTTCAAATCGAGGAGCGAACTATGATGCTGATCAGCCAAGCCATGTCAGCGTGTGCGAAAGAGCAAGAGCAAGCGCGAGAGAGAGCCAAACTGCGAAGGCCGTGCGAGGGTCCGGGTCGGCTGCGTTCCGTCACCGAGTCGAGCGGCCATGGCCGAGCTGTGAAGGACTGCATATGACTACATGCGAGCCACCAGCTTAGACCTGTCTTTCCCTTCAACCCGTCCTGTATACTGCACGCGGGCAATGAGTTGACATCTTTATGGCAGCTGCTCTCGGACTCTAGGACTCTCCTTTGTTCATTGAAGTTCTGAGACATCCATGGAATCAAAAAGCTGCTGCATTTGCAACTTCAGATCAAGGTCGAGTCGACAGTACTTGCAACCAGCCTTCACAGGATAGGAGGGGATAGGTAAATGTCAACATGTATAATGTTTTAGGTTGTAGGGTCTACGTACGTATACAGATACACATACATGCATGATCATACGTGCATGCATGCACGCATACATGCAAGCAGGCAGACAGACAGACAGGCAGACAGGCAAACAAACAGACCGACCGACGGACGGACAGACAGGCACGTCGGCAGGTCGAGAACAAGTAGAAAGGTGGTTAGGTCGCTTTAGTAGATAAGCAGGACGGCAGATAGATAAGCATACACACAGGAAAACAAGTGGTCACAGTTTACACATGTAGGACGTACTTATGCATGTATGTATGTACATATGTGTGCGGGCATGTTGCATGCATGTACTATACCAATACCAGTATACAGACTGCTCGACAAATCCACTGCACATGCCATGTACCATTGTGTCATCGGTCATAGGCATATACATGCTCAAAGACAATAGAGTTATGTGATTATGTCTATGCTAACGTTTCTGTCTATGTGCACAATATCAAGACTCATACTTAATGCGTAGAACACATAGTCGCGGAGCCACATGAGACATGCATGAATGAATACTGCAGGCTTGCAAGCATACAAAGGTATATGTGCATCGCGCCATGCGAAGCCATGTCAAACAGAGTGTTACGAAATTCATCCGCCGAGCGATGCTCTCCGCAAGCTATCCGGCGAGACGTATGCACAGTTTGGAAACGTGCCGGACGTCTGGCCGCCGCACTGAAGAAGCGGCTGTAAGGCTACTGCTGGTTGACTTATTTCGTTCCGCATTGGAATACCCTGGCTTGGCCCCTCCCTTTGCTTTACACGAAGCATCGATGATCGTTGGCGCCTCTCGCAACTATCAGTGTTGGAGGGACTAAAGGACCGGCCAGCTAGGCTTGCACAAGAGCCAACTTCTCTGCAAATGCAGAGGCATGCGACGCATCAGGGCGTCCGCTCATCTCAGAGGTCCTGCTCGATTTCGTCATCTTCCTCGTCTTTCACCTCGCTACGTTTGCCTCAGGTACACAGGCATGCTCTAAGACATGGGAGCATTTCTGGTAGACAGGCTGCAGAGTAGGTGTCAGGCACAAGCGCATGCGCTCTGCACAGAGCCACCTCTCCCAATTGTTGTGGCCACTCCTCACCGCACCCAGCATAATCGAGCATCGGCGTGCTTGGGCGTTCTCTTGCTTTTCGAGTCGTGCCTGCCGCCGGCCAGGTGCTGCATCTCTGGGATCTTCCTCTGGATCAGCCTGGCCGGTCAAAAGCACCGGCTCGGTCCTGGATCACTTCACCTGTGACCCCAAATTCCGAATGCACCTCATTGTGCAACCGCCCGTTTGCGGAACAGATTCCAGCCTGGCCTGGCCAGGATGTCAAAGCGAGACTCCTCCAGGATGGCAGCGCCTCGCCCCAGCTTTGCCGATGCTTGGGCCCGCAGTGCTTGTGCTTGCGATGGCCACGCTCTCAGGCTCTGGCACAGGCGCTTGCCCTCACGCTCACCTTCGCCCATGACCTGGAGCGCAGGAGAACGGCTTCTCTACTCATGTTTCTGCTGCAGCCTTCAATATGCTGGCTGCTACGCTATCATGCCAAACTGTTGTCAGCCCAACTAGGTTTTATCAGGCATAGTTCCGCGCCTCGCTCGCCTCGAAGCGGGCGATGCCCTCGCCCTCCGCGGGTTTCACGGCCTCATTCAGCCCGCTTCTGGCCCGTGCTCTCAGCGCAATCCCGGACCGGAGATGGCCTGCAAGTGGCGTAAGCTGCTGCACGTAGAGTCAATCGCCTTGCGCTTTGCGGCGAGCATCTGCGCTGGGCTCTCCTGTCGTTTCGTAGAGGAACCGCAAGATTTACTCCGCACATTTCTGCAGTCTGCATATGTCTGTAGTCCTGCTCATGCACATCGTGAGTGTCTAACCTTGGTACGATGGAGCATGGGACCGGAGCAACGCGTCGACTCGCCGGTCCGTTTTTGCTGGGATCGGGGCTCGCTGCTGAGCCGCGCTGCGACCAGCTTGCAGCCGCTACAGAGCAACGGCCGAGCATCGCTGCCGAAGTCTCGCTTGAACTCGCTCCTGCAAGGAACAAACGGCACTCCAAAGCCGATAGGCGCCATATGGCGCCGTCCGCCCATTTGCTCCTGACAGTCTTCATCTCCACATGGACCTTTCGCTTCTGCTCCTCCTGCAACGCTTTGGCAAAGTCCAAATGCGACCTTGGCAAGCGCGCTTCGGGTTCAGCGGCCATGCAACCTGCAGAGTCATGGCTTTGTAGAGACAAGACAGGGACGGTCTGTGCTCGTTGCGCAACATGGGCTTGGGTGCGATTTGGGATCGAACGAGCATATTTTGGTCATTCTACATTCAGTCACGGCACAACCGAATCACAAAGTCGGGAGGCGACGCTGTGCAGCACATTCACGTGCGCAACACGATAAGCCGGACACGCGAACAAAATGCAACGCTGACAAGCTGCAAGACAAAACATGTCAGCTCAAGATTGAGTGTCAGTGTGGGACTGAGCATACAGGGGAAACTACGGTTGAATGCTACCCTTCAATTTGGAGTGTCTGACTTGCTGTGTTCGAGTTTCTATGCCCCTCCAGACTGTCCCGGCAGCGCTCACAAGATTTCTGTCCTTTCGGACCTATCCTGCCGATCTGCCCCTACTGCCTACGATGAAAGGGGAAGGAGCGAAATCTCGGTGGTTCACGAGTATAACCCGCTGATCACTCCACAATCCTCCGGGATGCCGAGAGAGTAGGGCCAAAGTTACAAGACGGATTTATTGTCACGTGAAGGCCCCTTTGCGCAAGACCGGTGCGTTCGCCAAGGTTCGTCGTTTCTTGTCTGCGCTGTTCTTCGGAGTACGGTGGCTTTCACAGTCCCTTCAAAGGCGACTGGTGCCACCAGAGATAGAGATGCTTCTTCGTTTCGCAGCCTGGTGCCAGTGCGCAACAGCAATGATGCCCCTCACGGCATTACGAAGAATACGAAGAGCAGGCAGTGTCACTAACACATCCCCACCCTGAAAACATCGCTGCCTCCCTCTTTGCTTGGGAGAAAACTGATCCCTGCCCTCAACGAACGGGCTGCTTCGCTGGGTTGCCTATTTACGCACGATTGCCCATGCCATGGGGTGCAGCTGAGCTGTCGGGCTGCTGATCATCGGAGAGCTCTTGTGGCTCTGGTTCTTCCTCGGCCTTGCACACATCACGACTGTCAAGGCAAAACCGGTTTTAGGTCTTAGGTCAATTCAATCCCATGCCTCACCCAGCAAGGCTTTCAGCTTCTCAACCTTTCAAAGCCCCGCCAGCAACTGGAAGCGGAAAGTGGCTCATATCGATCGCATCGCAAAGCTTGGCAGCTCACCGTCTTCCTGGTCTTGCTGCCCTTCTTGCCACTTTGTCCTCGGAACGGCAAGCTATGCGCGCACTTGTAAACAAGAGACAGAAAACTAAAGAGAGGGACTCAAGGCGAAGTCAAGAGAAGCCAGAAACTGATGCATGCAGTCGGTGAAACCAGATTCGTCACTCCCGAAATCTCCCTCATAACACCTCAGTGCACGACCATCTTCCTCTAACTTTCTCAGGGTATCTCGGATGACTTCCTGGGCCAGCAGAGCTTCCTACTGGCCATGCCGCTGGTTCGGTCGTCGAGCTAAAGAGTTCGCGTTGATGCCCTAAGCCCTTCCGTTCCTTCGCTTTCTCATCGTCGGTGTCTGCTTGTGACACTCCGGCCGGCTCTGCCTTCGCAGCGATTTCGTTTCATGCCCCGATAGACAGCTGGAAAGCAGTGGAATCCTGCTTCTTCTTCTTCATATCTTTTGCCTTGGCTTTCTTTTCTTCCTTCTGCCTTCTCTTCCGAATTGCACGTGGGTCAGGGACAGCCGTCAGACGTGTTTGGACTTCGCGCCTGGTAGCCAGGGACCGTCTCGGCAAGGCCACTGCCTCATCGCCACTCTCCAACTTGCTAAGAACCTCGTGTGCCAGAGCCCGGGAAATGCTCACAGGCTTGCGAAAGCTTCCGCGGAAAACAAGACTTCGCATCTCTCAGGAACAAGCATCCTCAAGGCTGTCAGACCTCACAAAGACAGAGGAGCTCTGCGGAAGTACTGCAACAGCGCTACGCTGCCACGCTGGGTGCCAAGCTCAGGCTCCCCTGCTGGCTCTGAAAAGACCCTTGCAGGCGTGCCCTCAAAGACCTCCCAATGACCGACTGCACTAAGCGTTGAAAGCAGCGTCTCCGAACCCACCTGTTTGCCACCGCGTTTGTGCCAGGACGTGCCTTCGTCGAAACCAGATAACCACTGCACTCATGCGTCGTCTGTCGTGAAACTGTGAACCATTGCACTCCGACTGAGCCAAGGTGCTATGCGGATGCAGGGCACGTGTCTCCTTGCGATGGACGCACACTTTCTCATTGCGCTGTGACCCGACATGTGTCCCGACAGTGACGTGGCTCTCCTCTTGCGCCTCACGCCAAAGCCAGAAGACACCGCCGGAAATTATCAGAAGCCCAGCACCTGCCAGACCTGGGAAGACGGCAGAGAATACCACAGTCAGACGATGTCAGATGCGACCGGGCGATGTCATGCGATAAGACCGCACACATACAGTACCCTGCGCGCTGCACACCGGGAAGGGCAGGCGAAGCTCTGTTGTCCTAGTTTCCAGCTCCTTAGGCATCAACAGGGCATCAACATCACCACCTCCCTTTTTGAACTTGCGTGACGTTTGCCAACTGGCAGTGGCTTCTCACGGGGTTTCAGCAAACACACGCCTGTTCTGGCCGATGTGGAATCACGAACCCACCGTGGGTGGCAGTTGCAGGTGATATCATGAACTGGAGGACCATGGAGAAAAGCAGCCGTTTGGGCATGCAAGCAGTGTCTAATCTCGTGGTTCAACGGTTCAACTGCCAGAAGTGACGCGAGGTGAGCGGAGAAGTTGCTCGTCAGACCTGTGATCTGGCATGCAGACAACCTGCTAAGTGTCGGCAACCCCACATGCTCAAACCGAGTACACATGTTGCCCCAAGTCCCAGGCCGACGGCCCAAGGCTGCACAGCCTTCAACGCGCTTGGACGCTTCGCCTTGGACCTTGCCAGCAACGCTGGCAGGATGTGAGCCGCCACAGGCTGAGCATGCGCAGGCTGTGCAAAGGAAAAGCAAGATGCGGACTCATCCGGGGTGTGGTCTGGCTTCTCCATGACCTGTTGGGCGCTCGATGGCAACCACTTCAACCAAACCCAATTGCATGCAGCCGGCTTAGCAGTTAGCTGCAAAAATGAGATTGACATTTCTGCGCAGGCCCCTTACCCCAAACCCTAAAATCAAACCCTAAACCCTAAAATTCCTGGTGCCACAAGCCCGTGAATCACTGGCCTGAATGCCCGAAGGAGCTGTTGGGCGCCGCATGGCTGGAAGCTCGAGCCGAAGTTCGGCGGTTGTTGTCCTGGCCCTTCCTTGAGCTCCTTCTTCTTCTTCTATCTTCATATTTATGGCTCGAAACAGGGGATCCTACTGTGAGAGCAGACTTCCCTCCAGTTCTGAAGACGCCACAAGAGCTCTTTAGGGCAATCCCAAAGAAGCCCTTTCCCCTCAAACCTGTCCAAAGGGCCTCTTACTATCTCTCCTCCTCTCGGACCACCGGACTCAGAAACCGCTAAAGGTGACAGTACTTTGTATGGTCTCTTCTTTCTGTTGAGGCTATTGTTGAGGCTATGGCTGATCGTATGATGGAGGCCCAGCAGCTTTGTGAATCTTCTGTCAGTATTTCCGCACCCCATGTGCCACCACTGCAACATCTCTTCGGAATCGGGCACTTCTGGGGCCAACCAAGTGCTACGGTGCGGAACAGTGCAAGCCTTTCGGTTCCCGCGGCGAGTGTCACATGGCTGGCGGCGACCGTACGCTCCCATTCTCACATGCCGGGTAACGAGGCATCGGCTTTGCTGCCAAGGATGGACCTGTTTGCACACTTTGCGGTCAAGGGGCTGCTGGCATCTTGAAAACCGTTTCCGAGACCGAGAAGCTCCCTGTGGAGCAACGGACAGGACGAGCAGGACTGGTAAACCAGTCGAAGGTGAAGAAGTCATGCCATCGCTCAGCCACTGTAAGATCGCCCGACGGCTCCCTTGCCTCGCTCTTCCCGAAGGCGTTTTTATGACGGGCACAGAGTCTTTGCCAGCAGAATTCGGAGAGCCGTGGAGAGCCATGTCTTGCCGGCGGGCCTACTGAAAAAGCTTTGTGAGGACGTCACCATTGGCCGGTTCGCTCGCAAGAAGAGTCGGCAATGGCTCTGCCGGCTCCGCTGCGGCTTCGATGGGATTGTTCCAAGTCTGCAGGATCTGCTGCACGGACGGCCTTTGCTCTGCACGTCGCAGCAAAGGCATCACGCGAGCTCGCAGAAACTCTGCTGCGCGGTCGGGTGGTGTTTTGGTGAGTAAGTTCAAGAAGGCATATCCGGTCATGTAATAGTCTTCCGCGACCGCACGGCAGGGCTGCCTGGCTTTACGTTCCGGGCTTGCTGCCTCGAAGGTGCCCGGAAACCTGTTAAGAGTATCGTCAGAATTCTTGAGCTCCATTGCAGCATCGAAGTCAATCACTTTGACATTGAAGCTCCACGGTCGGGAACAACACAGGTTGGATTCCTTGATGTCCAAATGAGCGACCAGCATCCCGTGGATGTATGCCACAGCCTCGCACGTCGCCCGAAAGGCCCTGGCAAGGCGACGCCCGCTTAGTCGTCCTTTGTCAGAAGCCCTTGCAAGGCTTTCGCCGAGCTGCTCCATGCCAAACCCGACCATAGTGCGCTTCTCAGACACGAGACAAACCACCTGCACCACGTTCGGGTGGTCCAGCCTTTGGAGCCTCAATGCTTCTCTCACTAATCCTTTCCGGTCTTCTTCCGGGTCGCACCAGACCACCGGGTCATAGCGATAAGTCTTTACAGCAATAAGCTCGCCCATAAAACTTCCCCTGCGGACCGTTCCCATGCCACCACGGCCCAGTTCCTGCGCAAGTTGCAGATTTGCAACATTCACTGTCGGCAACATGGCCGTGGCCCTTTTCTGACGTCTGGACCGTTGCCCAAACGTGTACGCAGGTACGCCAGAGAGCCTCGGGCTGGCACTTGGGCTGTAGCTCCCCGGTCCGGGAGTAGAAAAGTCCCGGCTGGGGAAGCGTGCGGCTTTGGAAAAAGCCATGGGTTCAGGAGCAGGTATGGCTGTCCAAATGGACCGCCTCCACCACTACGGGCTCCGAGGGCATCTCCCACATCTTGAGCACGGTCCCGAAGCCGGAGGTCGAAGACATCACTTTTGACATCAGCTCTGCTCGATTGCAGCTTGCATTTCTCCGTCAAGCACGGTATACTGCCTACTGCTTCTGGGACTTTAGTACTGCAGAAGGCCGCAAAAGTCAATCCTTTTTGTCACCAGCAGGAAGCATCGTCAGCAGCAGTCGCCGATTGGTGATGTCCACCTGCCGGGGTGCATCATCGCTCTGTCAACATGAGCATGCACACAAATAGTAGAGGGTCAGCTTTTGCGGCCACTACTCTTTAGCTCCTGTGGCCTTGTTTTGGGGCCGCTCTTGTTCAGTGGTAAGTCTTCCTGGTAAGTAGTAGTAGTGCTGGTGGTGGTGGCGGCGGCGGTGGCGGAAGAAGTAATGGTAGCAGTAGTGGCGGTGGCGGCGGTGGTAGTAGTACTAGCAGCAGCAGTAGCAGCAGTAGCAGCAGTAGCAGCAGTAGCAGCAGCTGCAGCAGTGTAGCAGTTTAGCAGTGTAGTAGTGTCTACATACTACCTACTTCCTACTATACCTGCTACCTGCGAGGGAGGGGTTTAACACACATCAGGGCGCAGAAATATGCATCACCCATGGTGGACGCCACTTCAGGGAATTGCACATCAGCGCCGGAATTACACATCACCCCAACCTTCTGAAGCGGTCGATGTTTGGATGGATGCCAGGCCGGGCTCCGAAATGCTTAACCGCAAGGTGGACGCCGAAAAACGTGTTTTTCCGCAGCGCGATGCGAGAAACCCACCCCTCGTAGTGTAAGAAAATTATTGCAGCTCGCTCTGCTAGAACACATGCAGAGTGCAACACTCGTACCTTTTTACACAGACGTGGGGAAGCTCCAGCAGTCCACCAGTCGGCAGACTCAGTCAGCAGACAGACGGACGCAGCACTGCTGCTAAGTGACCGTAGTCGACAGCCGTCAGAGCGACCGCAGACGGCAGTCGACAGAAGCAGGTACACAGCTTCAGCCACCAGCGGTGCAGACGGCCCCAGCACGTCAGGTGCTGGCCAGAGAGCAGGTCTTACAGGTACGACAAAACTTCTTAGCACGAGCGTCCAGCTGGGCAGTAACTTCAAAACTTCCACCCAAGAGCCTACCGCAGAGCAGGCGGCCAGTACTCTGCCTCAGAACGTGTAGAAGGCCACTCTGCCGGTTGGTGGCGACAGCGTAGCCACCCGCCACCCACCACCAACAGGTTCTCAAGCTAGTGGGGCGCAGAGGCGACCAACTGCTCGTCGCCATCGTCACTGGCAGCCTCGGCAACAGAAGAGTCGCTCGAACTGCTGGTTTCGGCGCCAGCAGGGCCCAGAGCAACGCCATTGCCAGCCTTTTCCGCACTGCTAGGTGGTGAAGTCACGCAGGAAGCCGGGCTGGAGGGCTTCTTCCAACGCCCGCTCCTGGTGACGTCAGGAAGGAAGCGTTGGTCCTTAACAGACAGCACAACGCCACACAGTACTCTCAGAGGCCCAGCAAGAGCATCGCGACGATAACCGACATTGGCCTGGTTAACACCATGACTGTGATAGCCCAGGAATGTCAGAGTCTTGTCACAGATACCAGCTTTGGAACACCAGGTTATCAGTGTAGCCTTGCAGCAGAAGAGCAATCGAAGCCAGATCAGCATCAGGTGCCCGAGCCAGCAAAGTACGCAACCACAGAGTCAGCTGCCCACTGCTGACGCAGTCGCTCAGCCAAGCGCCAGAGGCAGAAAGACCAGGCAGAAGAGGCGGTCAAGCCGTTGGCCTGACGCACTGCCAGAAAAGTAGCTCCCCAGGGCACAGCAGCCACGCCAGTGAAGGGCGCGGTGAACGACAGGAACAGGTTGCGCCTGCTGGCAGCCTTGTTCTGCTTGGGATTCTTCACACAGCACTCCACAAAACCGTCCATGCCATCAGGCGTCAAGTCGAAATCGATGTGAGTGGCCCTGGCAAGATCACTGCGACGTGCCCGATCATGAACCATGAAGCACAAAGTGGCAGCAACCAGGCGCTCATAGAGGTCGTCAGCAGTGGCAGCGAAGTGCTCCAGCCACCTGAGTTGCGCAACAGTCAGAGGTGGCGCTTGCACAATTTCCTCCTTGGTGCGCAGATGTGCATGCGCAAGCCCGCGGATGCGAGGCGACAGGATCACAGTCACATGCACACAGAGTCCCAGCGTGCCGTGCACAAAGTTGAAGCTGCTCACCAGACTGTCAATGCTTGAAGCAGCGGCACACTTCTGCAGCCACAGACAATGCAGCCACAACAGAACCTGGGTTGGTCTTGCTGTGCCACAGTACAAACCGCAGCAGGGGCTGCGCACGACACAATAGAGTGTTGGAGCTCTTCTTGCTGAAAAGGACATCAAGGTGCTCCACAAGAGCCTGGTCACCTTGATCGGGAAGTCGACCAATGCACTCAGAAGAACTGAACAGCTTAGGTGCCAGACGCAGCAGGTTGCACCACTTGCGCAGTGCCTGCGCACGCTTGTCACGCTCCTCACGGGAGCTCCAGGCCAGGTTGCGAGAGCGGCCAGGTGGTCGAAAAGTCCCAGAGCTCTGAGGATGGGACGTACCAGAGGCGGTAGAAGCAGTAGCCGTCAAAGACACAACAGGACGAGGCACAGGCTCAGGCGGCATGAGCATGCTGTCCAAGGTGCTCTGAAGACTGCAGCGATCTCCAGAGAGGAAGCTGAAGGACCCAGTCTCCCAAGGAAGGCTAAGGCGAGGACCTTGCCGCCTGACAGGTCCGAAGCCCAAGCCATGATCCCAGAACGGATCAGAGTCACGTCTCATAGGGATGGGAGGGCGGGCAACAGAAAACAGCACTTAAGCCAAAATGGCCGCGAGGTGCAATAAAGTCACACGTTGACACATAGAAGACTTATTGCAGCTCGCTCTACTAGAACACATGCAGAGTGCAACACTCGTACCTTTTTACACAGACGTGGGGAAGCTCCAGCAGCAGTCCACCATGAGTCTGCAGACTCAGTCAGCAGCAGACAGACACAGCACTGCAGCTAAGTGACAGTAGTCGACAGCCGTCAGAGCGACCGCAGACGGCAGTCGACAGAAGCAGGTACACAGCTTCAGCGACCAGCGGTGCAGACGGCCCCACAAAACTTTCAGGCAGCGCTGGTCAGGGCGGACAACATCCCCACGTCAACTTTCACCTCCTTGGCCTGCGCTAAAAAACCGCAGCGCTCCCCTCTGCTTGGCCCATCGGCCGGGTTGCTGCGCGAAGGCACACGGCAGACCCAGACTGCAATTTCCTTGGACTCCTCAGTATCACCGCAGAATGCACATGGCAGAATCAGGCCGGATAAAGGCATTAATGATGCCAAAACGAACGACCTCATTGTCGATCCAGAGGCAAGTGTTGGATCCCTTCAGCAGGCCAGCCCACAGGCTGAGTGCGCATGCAGCAGCCAGCAACTCAGCCTGAATAATGGGATGCTCGCACCCGCAAGAAAGCCAGCCGGCAATCACAGAGGCAGGCACACGGCAGCCGAACCACTGCAGAGGACGGCACCAGCCATCGCAGAGCACATCCCCGATGGAGGCAACACCATCTTCGAAAGCACCGTCAGCGAAGACGTGAAGCTTGGGCCGGGACCGCAGAGACCAAACCTTACCTTTAGGCATGTGGTCCAGGATCCATCGGATGGCCCAGGCAAGTTCAGCTGACCTCAAGGTGTGAGGCCGCGGGGCCCGCCCAGCTGCTAGCAGGACACGCAGTGCAGAGGAGCAGGTCCTGCCAAAAACCTGCCCAGCCAGCCAGCCCACACGACTGGCGAACTGCTCGCACTCCTTTGGCGTAGCCTGCAGACACCTCAGCTTTTCCAGACACCACGCAGCAACCTCACACTTGCGTACCTCAGTGTTGGCGACAGAGAGGCAGGTGTCAACACCTGGGTGCAGGCAGAAAAGGACACCAAGTGACTGAAAAGTTGCTGCAAAAGACACTGCCTTATCACCCTCAAGTGCAAGGCGCCAGCCCAGAATGCGAAACAGCAGATGCACAGTTGCCTCAGACTCAGCATTCACAGCATGAGGCCCCAGCGTAATGCAGGTGTAGTCATCGAAAAACAACATTGCAGGCACCAGGCCCATTCGGCAAAGAACCCTCCAAAGCCCAAGGGAAACCCTGACAAATCCCGGCACGCTGCCGCCTGCTCCAAAAGGCAGAGCGAACATCTGGAGCACACGTGCACAGTGGTCATCAGGGGACCAAACCGACACAGCAGCAAAAGGCAGATCATCCAGATGGATGGGCAGCTGCCGGTACGCACTCTTCAGGTCGAAGCAGCGACCCAGAGGAATTCCCCGGGCCTTTGAGATCCTCGGCAGTCGCAGAACCAACGACACAGTGTGCAAAGTCGACATGGTGGTGACTTTTTCGCAGGTGCCCAGCGTGTCATTGACCCCACTGCAGCTGAAATCATCAACACCTCTCACCTTGTCACCTTGCTCAACAGCGAACCTGCGGTTTAACAGGACCTCCTCAGGGGGCTCAGCACAAGCTGGCAGCAAAAGCGCCCAGCCACTCTCAGCATCCTTCAGTGTGGCTGGCTTGCCACAGTGCAGCGTCGAGGTCATCACGACCAGTGGGGGTGGTCTGGGCCCATGCACGCTTGTTAAGCTCGTGATGTTGCCGCCACAGGTTCGCAGCAGATTCAGAAGGAGCCACAAGCTTGGGCTCCATCACACCGCTCTTAGGAACCCACCCAGTCATGCGGGAAACCAGAGCAAATGTCAGACACCAGTGTCGTGTCCTCATGATGTCCTCATGGCCAAGCCCCTGCAGAAGCTCGCCCAGCAACAACAATTTCTTGCCACGCAAAACAGTCTTAGCATGAGGGGCCAGACCAGCATGAAGTTGCGCCTCCAGAGGCGCCAACTCATGTGCCCGCTGCAAAATACTATGCAGGAACCGACACCTGAGCCTGGCTAGTTCAGAGCAGGACCGGTGAGCAATTGTTTTCACAGTGTGTTCCAGGTCAGCAGGAAGCGCAACATCACTCTCAGCAGGATGCCTGACCTTGGCAGCGGCAGGGAAAGCCTCAGGGCTGCACGGGACCCTAACCTCAACTAACCAACCATCACCATCCCTCAGAGCAGACACAACCTTGCAGGTCTTGGGTGCGCCAGGAATGCGCCCGTCACTGCCAGGGCACAAGAGCCAGGCTGGCGTGCTGGGACCCAGACGCATGGCAACCGTCTCCCTGAAAAATTTCCTTACCTCACTGGGCCTCTTGGAAAAAGCCCCAAACTCTGCCTGACCTCGAAAAGCTGAAGTGGCCCGGACCAGTTGACACCCTCAGCCAGCTGGCGCCTAGACAGAGGCCCGCGCCAGTGAGAGGCAAGCAGGTGCGCCCAGAACCTAAGCAGCCTCAGTCTTAGTGCTCCAGGCGCCATCAGCAAGGCGGGTCCAGGGCTTATGCACCCTCTAAGATCAGGTTAGGCTATTTTGGGACATATATCCTATTTGGCAAAATAGTTTATTTTACCTGGAAATATACTATTTTAAATAGACTATTTCGCTCTTGTTTCATAGTCTATTTTTCCGGTTATTTGGTAAATAGACTATGCAAAAACAGGTTATATGGTAGAATATAGGATATTTTCGCATATGTTGGAAACCAAAAAATCATCGGAAATCCATACAGAACAAAGTCAGTCTTGCTTAGAAAAAACACGTGTGCGAATAGGGAAATGTGTTGAAAACCGATCCGTGTTGAAAGATTTTCTTGAAATGTTAACTCGTTTGATACCGAGGAAATCAGCACGGTCCATTAAACACTCGTGAAAAGTTTGCCCTAGACCCTATACCTTGGACCTGAAAATCTAGGAGCCCTAAACCCACAGCATTGCTCGCGAGGACATTTTTTCCTCACTCTCCACAAAGCCTGTCCAGCCGCAAGTGCCAAGCTATGCGGAGCTGCTGCGACATTTTTGCCGCAGCCCGAGGGCCGGTCACAGCCCGGCAGCAGGAGCCAGCCAAGGTTCGAGAGATCTTCTGAAGATCCTCTCCTTTGAAGCACCATGTGAGCCGGGGATGCAGCACATCTGCCAAAAGGCAGGCATGCAAGAAGAAATGCATCTTCGGGAGGTCTGCGAAGTAGTTTCCTTCAAAGTGTTCCCGCAGCTGTCGGTGCAGCTGGCAGAGCCCGAAAGCCAATTTCTTGAACTTCTCCGCATGGTCTGGAGGCATGGCCATCTCGGTCCTCGTAGCATGCAGGATCTTCTCGAGGGCTAGATTCACCTTCAAGTAGTTCTCGATCTTGAGGTGAATTTCGAGGTCTTTGTTCATGAAATTCTGCCAGCAGAGGAGTAGTGGTTCCCCCAGAGCCTGGATCTGCATGGCTCTCCCCTTGAGTTTCGGCGGGAGCTTCTTCCTCTGAAAAAGACTGAGCTTTCTCATGCCCCTGAACCTTTCCACGATTTTCAAGGCTTTGTAGGAGCTGAGCAGGTGCTCCCACACACATCGCAAATTCGCGAGAGGTGAGTCGGGCAACACGAAGTTGACGAGCAAGCTCAGCACACTCCCGAATCCCAGAGGATCCAGCCCCAAGTACTTCGTGTGCATGTAGTCCATGTGGCAACTGAGTGCAGAGCATACTCCGCTGTCGAACAGCGGGTTTTTCGGGCGGTCCGGAAAAGACCGCCACTCTGCCAAAGACCATTGCATGCTGAGCCATGGCGCTGTCGGTTTGCAATTCCTCCAGGAGGTGGAAGTCTCGTCGCCCGAGCATTTGCAAAGGCCGCACGGGTTGTGCTTTTGGCCAAAATGTGGCATGTTCAATCTTGAGACCATATACTCAAGATCGCCGACCAATGCCCAGATGACGCCTTTCCACCCCCCCGCCAAGGGCGATCCTGCCTTACGGCCCAGGTCGCTCGTGGGCGGGTACCTCTGACAGTGTGAAAGCTGACAGAAAAGTGTTACTTCGAACAGTCCATTGTCTGCCACCAAAAGTTGCTACTTAAAGTTTGTTGCTACTTAGAGCGAAGCTTTGCTTATGTGTGAGTAGACTTTGGATAGCACATCTTGCCTGTGACTCATGAAAGAGATTAGGATTCCATTTTGTTGCTTATAAGACAGAAAAACAAGAGGTTATCGCTAGTGTTTCGCTGCTACATAGAAACTTTCGTCCTTTACACATTCGACTTGGGCTTTTTACTTATAAAGAAAAGAAAAGGCATTCAGCTCTTATGCGACGTGTTTCTACTTCTGTTAGAAAGAGAATGAGTTTTATCCGATTTGACCCCAACCAGAAAGATAATGATGCAATCCCGGGTGCAGGTTGCCCTTGTGGTCTGCAAAGGGCCAAAGACCTTCTTGCAGCACCTTGAAGCTCCAGGCCAGCATGCTGAGGAAGGTAGTCGCTGCTGTGCCGTCATCTGTTTCATCGAAGAGGAAATAAATGGGCAGTTGCGAATCCTTGGTCCAGGCAGGACCACCAACCAGGCTACACCAGCTCCAGGTGGTTAACATTCGGCTCCATATCTTCCCGACACCTATTGCAGGTGTTCCATCGCCGTGTAAAGAAAGCGGCACGAACTTTCGAGGCTCAAAGGAAGCCTGGCTTACCACAGGGTGGTCTTTGAACTGCGGGTGCTTCTTCTGTAGCCGCCAGAACTCCTGCAAGACATTCGCATCGGCCACCACGTACCGCTTGAAAGCTTCGTGGTAATTCTCGTACAAGGCGGAGAACATCTCATGAGGCAGCATCATGAGCTGGGGCTGATTTCCCCAGGGCTGCTTGAACTGTAGAGCAGTCCGCTGCAAAGGCGGCAATCTGCAACCAACTTCTGTAATTTTCATGATCTCACGTCTCATGTTGTTAGGGTGGATGCCGCCTGAACCCAGCTTCGCCAGAGCTTGCAACTCCGTTGGGGCCTTTGCTCCACAATTCTCGAAGTCTTTGACAGCCTTCGCAGCCAGTGCCTGCATGGCCTGGACAGACAAATCGCCCCAAGACCATCTTTCCTTCAGGTCCTTGGCCAAAAAACTTTCAGAAACAGACGGCTGGTCCTGCTGACCTTCGGCGGCGGCAAGTCGCTGTCTCTGACCCACCACTACTCGTCGTCTTTTGGGAGCAGCTTCTGCTTCGCCGTCCATGGCTGCAGGGAGGTGTCATTGCTACGTAGAGAGAAGGCCCTTTTTTGCTACTTATAGAGAACTCTGATTGAAGGGACGGGGCCCTTAGAAAGAGGAATAAATCTTCATGGGTGTGGTGCTTCGGTTTTCCTATAAACCTTGTCTAGCGGCCGTCTGTGGGGCCATTAAAGAGACCATTGTGTTACTCAGAAAACTGTGATTGCGGGGACGGGGCCCTTAGAAAGAGGAATAGATCTTCACGGGTGTTGTGCCTCGGTTTTCCTATAGACCTTGTGTAGCAGCCGTGCACCGGGAATCTGTGGGGCCATTAGAGAGACCGAAATGTGGATCTTCACCCAAGATTTGAGGGCCATTGGGCATTAGAAAAAGGAATACACAAATGGATGTTTCTGTTGTGAGCCTGCCTAGGTTTTTTCTACCGCAGGGCCAGAAAGAAGCTGTGCAAAGGAAAAGTTCACTGGGAGGTGGCTCCAGAGGGGTTTAGGCTGAAGACTTGCAAGATTCTGCACATCACCGGCTGCATGCTGCTGGTCCTCACACGAGTCGTGAGAGCTTTTTTGCGAGGAAGCCGCCTTCGTGGAACTATTCTCGGTGCCTGGGGCAGAGAGGGGCCCTAGCGCTCAGCAGCTGCACACCTGCACAAGGCCATGCAGAAAACCCGATGTCTATGGGCTCTGCTTCCCGGCGGCCGCAGGTGATTTGCTACTTAGAGCCGGGCCCTCTGGTGGGGCTTTGCTACTTAGAACAAGCCCGCAGGCAAGATAGAAGCCTCTGTCTGTGAAGCCCTGTGAGAGCCTACATCGTCTATGTCTAGCATTCTTACACATGAGAAGAAAACCTTTCAATTAAATGGGGGCATGAAGAAAACTTTTCAATTTTATAGGGACCTAGAAACACAGACAGAGGCAACACCTTGTCTGCAACACGGCCAAGAAAAGGAGCTCTTTCAGAGCTCCTTGCGGGTTTTCAACAAAGCCCGGAACTGCTCCACCTTCTCGTTCAAAGTCGTGACCGCAGCGGCCTGCTCCTTGACAAAGGCGGCGAAGGACTGCTCAGAGATGGCTTCTCCGGACGGCAGCTCATCCCAGGCGAGGGCATGCTCCTGCTTGTGGCTCCAGTCCTTAAGCTCGAGCAAAACCGCCTTGAAGTTCAAGCGATCCTCGTCACTCTTGCACTTCTGGGCCATTTTCATGCCCGTACCGTGAAGCTTGTCCACGGCTTCCTTCGCTTCCACCAGCACGGCCCGCTGCTTGTCAGAGAGCTTTCCAGACTCCAACATCTTCTGGGCCGCCTTGCTGCCGGAGGCGGAAGAGCTGGCCACATCGCAGATGGCATGGGAGCCGGCATCGTCGAAGTCGAAGGAAAGGTCGTCCAGGGCGGCACTCACCTCGCCGAAGGCGCCCTTGCTCAGCTTTTGCTCGCCGCCGTGGAGGTTGTGGTTGTCCGAGACCTTCTTCGCCATGCCACTCTTGAGTGTGCGGTAAGAGCACATCTCCACCCCGCCGACTGCCCAGCAGTCCACGGCACCCGTGTCGATGCCCTGCTGGAGTGCGGACTCGTTTCCGTGGTACGTCTCCCACAGAAACACGTGGCGAGGCTTTCCGAGTCGCTCGTCCTTGCCGTAGTTCTCGTGGCTCGCCGTCTTGGTGCTGCTGAAGACCGGGTCCTTGGGATTCATCACGAGCTGGCCGTTGCCATCCTTGACGAAGAGGGCATTGATCAGCTTGGACTTGCCGGAGCGGCTGGACGATTTTTCTATCGCCTCTTGTATGTGTGACGGGATTGCACCCGAGTCACACAACTTGCGATATTTTCTCGCCTTCACTTGGTCGCGGCCTTCGTCCTCGGTGGCGGACTGGGCCGCCCACCCCTTTGCCTTCTCGGCAAGGCTTTTGGAGGTTTTTCCACCCCCAGAGCCACCCCCGGAGCCACCCCCGGACTTGTTCTCCTGGTTGTCTGTGGGGGCAGCCTTCGCTTTGGCCTTAGCCTTGGTTTTGGCTTTGGCCTTGGCCTTTCCCTTGGCCTTTGCTTTTGCCTTGGCCTTTCCCTTGGCCTTGGGCTTGGACGGTGCCTTTGGCTCCTCCTCGTCCGGCTCGAGGTTCTCCTCCTCCTCTGCACCCTCTGGGTCTGCTTGGTCCGCCTCCTTGTCCGCCTCCTCCTCGTGCTTCTCGGCCGGGTCGTCTTCTTGCTCCACACCTGGCACCACTTCCAAAGCCTCGGTCACCTCTGGCGGCAGAGTGGCTGCCTTCTTTGCAGCAGGCTTCTTCATGACCCCCATTGAGGCCACGGCTACGGTGCTACAGCTCGCTGCTGTGTTGAGCACCCAAAAGCTGCATCGCATGTTCGGATGGGCAGGGTCCCTGCCATGTGTCAGAGCTTAAAGGTCTCTTCTGTCTGTTACTTTATTTTATAGCAAGCACACTACAAAGTGCAACCTGGAAAAGGAAAGCTCGAAGCATAGAATTTTGTTACGAAGCTTTGTTTGGTAACTTAGCAAATTTCCTTGCTACCTAGATTTTCTCTGTGACTTAGATTGCCTTATTTTTATTAGGAAGCACACTACACAGTGCAACCTGGAAAAGGAAATCTCGAAACATAGAAGTTTGTTACGAAGCTTTGTTTGGTAACTTAGAAAATTTCCTTGCTACCTAGATTTTCTCTGTGACTTAGATTGCCTCGTGTCCTAGTTGTGACATAGTTATGTGCTGCTATATGCTAGAGGAAGCTGCTTATTCTTTCTGCTACCTAGTTTTGATATGTGACATAGATTCGGTTCGAAGTTCCAAGATGTGACTTAGATACTAGATTTTCGCTGTGAGATAAGTGTCGTCTTGTTGTGACTTAGTTCTACTGCAATTTGCTAGATAGAACTTTATTTTCTGCTCGTTACTTAGCCTTGTTATGAGACTTAGATTCGGTTTCAAGTTGCTAGATGTGACTTAGATGTACTGAAACTTCCGTTTAGCTTGCTACATAGTTTTGGTTGATACTTGGGGTGGGTTACTTCTGGATCCTTTGTACCTAAAATTCGTTGTACGTAGATTTGTGACTTAGCAACATCTGCTACTTAGATTTCTTGCATGTTTGTAACATAAGACTAAATAGTTTCACGTAGCAAACTTCTAAAAGGTACCCGGGTCAGCTAGGTGCGGGTTTGCGAGGGTGGGTTAAGGAGTCTGGCTTTGTGGGCTTAAGCTTGCAGGTCCAGGGGTTTAGGGGTTCGTGCTTTCTGGGGGTTTGGGGTTGTATTGGTAGCTCTTTGGGAGACATACTTGATGGTGTAAGCTTGGGGGATTTTGGGGTTGAAGGTCGGTGGTTTCAGGGGGCTTCGGGTTCCGGGGCAGAGTGTTTATTGTGGCTTTGGGATTTATGTGGGTCAAAGCTCTTTAGCATTTTATATAGGTGTTGGGGTTCTGTGGGTGTTGGCCTGCGGGGGAGAAGGGGGTTTATAGGGGTTTTGGGCTTTGGGGCTCCAGGGCTTTGGGTTTTGGGTTTAGGTTTGGGGGTTAGGGTTTAGGGGCTTATAGGGTTAGGGGGGTTTAAGGGTTTAGGGCTAAGTTCAGGGGTTTAGGGGCACGGTTTAGGGTTTAGGGTTCAGCTTCTGGTCTTTCTGGGGGTTTGGGTTACATGTAAACATACCAGCACCCACACAGACACTTGTGTATATATACATACACATACAGACATATATATATATATGTCTGTATATACATAGTGTGTATGTTACAATGTGTTCTAGCTATGTATAGATACATAGACATATCTGCATTTATGTATTTATATATATAGACATGTATACATACATAAAGTTTCCATAACCTATGTATATTCGATGTATTGTTTATGTTTTGTAAAAGCGCCTTTTTTAGGGGACCAGGGCTTTTAAGCAAAATGGGCTTGATAAGTTGATTTATAGCTTTAAATACATCTAAAGTTTCCATATTGTTCTTACAAAAACATCGATCCATTTGTTCAGAACAATCTATATTTTTTCCTTAAAAACTTGGTAGATTTTTTTAAAATTTTGGTAGATTTTTGAAAAAATTTGGTATATTTTTTAAAAAAATTTGGTAGATTTTTTTAAAAATTTTTACATTTTTTAAAATTTTTTATATTTTTTTAAAAATTTTTATAGATTTTCAGCAAAATGGCGATCCAGTTTGAGTCCAGTTTGAGTCCAGTTTGAGTCCAGTTTCATACAAACTGGATCGCCATGGTTGAGTTTCATATGAAACTCAACCACCATGGTTTAGTTTCATATGAAACTCAACCATGGCGATCCAGTTTGTATGAAACTGGACTCAAACTGGACTCAAACTGGACTCAAACTGGATCGCCATTTTGTTGAAAATCTATAAAAATTTTAAAAAAAATATAAAAAATTTTAAAAAAATATAAAAATTTTTAAAAAAATCTACCAAATTTTTTTAAAAAATATACCAAATTTTTTAAAAAATCTACCAAAATTTGAAAAGAATCCAGCAACATTTTAAAAACAAATCTAACAAAATCTTTCAAAAATGCATATCCAAACTTTAAAGAATTACATACCTTTTTGTAAAAACCTATACCGGTCTTCTTAAAAATGTATATGAATAAACTGAAACATGTTAATGCATTGAAAAATAACATTAACATAATGGTTGCAACTGGACCTTAGTAAAACTACAATATAAAACAAAACACAAAAAATCACAAGTATCTGAAAAATCTTCACATAGAATAATGTGTTGGTTTGAAAAGAGTGTAGCAAAACTATACTTCACAGTTCATGTGTATTGTGAAAAGAACATATTGAAGACGGAAAGGAATAATTATGAACCTCAAAACAATATATACGTATCCAATACAAAAAAACGCTGTGTCCGTGTGGGTGCCTGCATGTCTACCCCTCAACCCCAAACCCTAAGCCCCTGAACCTCTAGACACCTTGAACTTTAAACCCCAAACCCTAAGGCCCGAAACCCTAACTTAACCACCGAACCCGAACCCCAAACCCTAAACCCTGGAACCCCTAAACCCCTGAACCCCAAACCCTAAGCCCCTAAACCCCTAGACACGTTACCCCAAACCCTAAATCCAGAAACTTCGACAGAAGCCCTGACCGGAGCAACCGCCCAAGCCCCCCAAAACCCGCAACCCTGGAAAACCCTTCTGCTCGGCCGCCCGTTTTGGCACCACAGCGGAGGCAGAGGTAAGAAGATCCGAGAGCCCCTCAGAATGCGACCTGGGAGCTTTGTTCTTGGTTCGGGTTGCTACCTAGCTTTGCCTAGAGATGCTACCTAAATGTACGTGCGACTAGACTATTTTTCTGCTACCTAGAGCTTTTTTTTTGATACCTAGTTTTGTTCTGCTACCTAGAGTTTTTGCTACTTAAATTTTTCTGCTACTTAGATTTTTTTGTTACCTAGATTTTTTGTGCTAGGTAGAGTTTTTGCTACCTAGTTTTGATGCTACCTAGGAATTTGTTACTTAGAAGACACGTGACTTAGATTGCATTACACCTGCTACTTATTTAAATGCTGTACACTGCAACTTAGAGCTGGCCTCTGCCTCCTTCTTTTTCTTTTTCTTTTTTTCCTTCTTTTTCTTCTTGGAAGACTTTCGGAAGACAGCCTGCACGGGAAGTTTGGCGGTGCACTGAGTCTCGTGGCTCTGTGTCCCCCGCCTGCTTTCTTCTCTAATCTCCATCCTTTCTTTCCTTCTTTCTTCCTTTTCGCTCCTGCAGGATAAAGCTACAAGTATATGCGACTTAGAATCCCCAGGCCCGGAAGTTTTCTCCTCGTGGCCAGCTGGATCATCTCCTCCTCTCTTTCCAGACTTTTCTTTCTTCTCCTTCCTCTCCTTGCTTTTGCCCTTCTTGTGGCGTTTCTCCTTCTTTTCCTTTTTTTCCTTTTCCTTTTCCTTTTCCTCTTTTCTTCGGCGCTTTCGCCTCTCCTCCTCCTCTGCTCTGCGGAGTCTTTTCTGCTCCTTGGCTCTTTCCTTCTCCTTGAGCCTTCTTTTTTGCTCCGCTTCTGCTCGGAGGAGAGCTTCACCTCTCCTCCGAGCAGCCAGAAGAGTGGCTGCTCTGGCCCCCTCCGGCTCGATGACCTCGTCATCCTCTTCGCTTTCCGACTCCTCCTGCTCGTCAGACGAGGTAGTCGAGGGTGCCCTTGGAGGGTCCTTCGAAGAGCCAGCCCCCTTCGAAGAGCCAGCCCTGGCCTGCTGCCTCCTCTGCCAGGGCAGCATCCCTTTCACCTCAGTTGAGAGGGAGGTTTGCTAGGTAGAATTTGCTACCTAGAGACTTTGCTGCCTAGAGTCCTGTTACTTAGAATTTGCTACCTAGGGTTTTTGCTACCTAGAGTCCTGTTACTTAGAATTTGCTACCTAGGGTTTTTGCTACCTAGAGTCCTGTTACTTAGAATTTGCTACCTAGGGTTTTTGCTACCTAGAGTCCTGTGACTTAGAATGTGCTACCTAGTGGATTCCGCTACGTAGAGAAGCATGTTACCTATCCAGTCTTTTTGCTACCTATAGAGCCTTGTTACCGAGAGGCTCTCTTAGAACTATATTTCTTGCCAAGTGGCCGCCAGCGACTTGCTAGCAGCAGTGGCATTCGCCAGCTGCTGCTGCACGGAGCCTCGAGGGCGAGGTGGAGGTCGTGGGCTCCGTAGGCCAGGATCCCGGCATGGCCTCTGCTCGTAGACCTCCTGCCACGGATGCTCCCCTGCTGCTGCTGCTGCTGGTGCTGAGCTTGCTGCTGGCTCTGCTGCTGCACTGGCCGCTGGGCTTGCTGCTGGACTGGCCGCTGGGCTTGCTGCTGCCTTTGGGCTTGCTGCTGCCTTTGGGCTTGCTGCTGCCTTTGGGCTTGCTGCTGCCTTTGGGCTTGCTGCTGCCTTTGCTGCTGCCTTTGGGCTTGCTGCTGGGCTTGGGCTTGCCGCTGGGCTTGCTGCCGGGCTTGCCCTTGGCCTTGCTGCTGCTGCTGGCTCCTCAGCAGGACTTGTTGGAGTCCGAGGTGCTGCTGCTGGTGCAGCTGGAACAGCAGCCTCCTCTGCTGGTGCTGCTGGTGCTGCAGCTTTCGGAACAGCAGCCTCCTCTGCTGCTGGTGCTGCTGGTGCTGCAGCTTTCGGAGCAGCCGCCTCCTCTGCAGGTGCTGCTGCTGGTGCTGCTGCAGCTTTGGCCTCTGCAGCTGCTTTCGGAGCAGCAGCCTCCTCTGCAGCTGCTGCTGGTGCTGCTGCAGCTTTCGCCTTTGCTGCTGCTTTGGGAACAGCAGCAGCCTCCTCCTCTGCTGCTGCTGGTGCTGCTGCAGCTTTCGGAGCTGCAGCTTTCGGTGCTGCTGCCGCTTTGCCCTGGCCTTTGCCCTGCCAGGGTCGTTTGCTGACCCGGTAGCCAGCCACACCTGCAGGCAAAGCTGTCACGGCTTCTTCGGCTTCCTCCTGCGAGCTGTAGATGACATAGCCAAATGTCAGCGAGTGGCCACTCGGAGCCACCTCCGCATACACCGGCCACGTAGTGCTGCAGCACCAGTGGTACAGCTCCTCCGACGACAGCCAGGAGGGAAGGCCGCCGAGCCAGACCGTGCGGTCTGGCGGCAGGTTGGCCATGGCTATGGCTCTCGTGAGATGCTACCTAGAGAAGCATGCTACTTAGAACTTTGGCCTAGTTAGTTAGTGTGTGTGTGTGTGTGTGTAACTAAGCAAGTAAGTGTGTGTGTGTGTGTGTGTGTGTGTGTGTGTGTGTGTGTGTGTGTGTTTGTGTGTGTGTGTGTGTGTGTGTGTGTGTGTGTGTGTGTGTGTGTGTGTGTGTCGGTGTGTGTGTGTGTGTGTGTCTGTGTGTCTGTGTGTGTGTGTGTGTGTCTGTGTGTGTGTGTGTGTCTGTGTGTGTGTGTGTGTGTGTGTGTGTGGGTGTGTGGTGTGTGGGTGTGTGGTGTGTGGGTGTGTGTCTGGGTGTGCGTGTGTCTGTGTGTGTTTATGTGTGTGTTTATGTGTGTGTGTGTGTGTTTGTGTGTGTGTGCTATTTATGTGTGTCTGTGTCTGTGTGTGTGTGTGTGGGTGTGTGTGTGTGTGTTTATGTGTGTGTTTATGTGTGTGTGGTTGTGGTGTGTTTTGTTGTTGGTGTGTGTGTGTGTTTGTGTGTGTGTGTTGTGTGTGTGTGTGTGTGTGTGTGTGTGTGTGTGTGTGTTTGTGTCTGCAGTTGTCCGTGTGTCTGTGTCTGTGTTTCTGTCGGTGTTTCCGTGTGTGTCTCAGTGTGTCTGTGTGTGTGTGTGTGTGCCTCTGCTTGTCCGTCTGTTGGAAAGTGGCTGCAAGTGTGCCTGTGTGCTGGTCCTACACAGCGGCCACGTGTTTGGCCTGTCGGGGGAAGGAGAACCGCTGAGTGGAGACTACTGTGTGTGTGGTGCTTCTGTGAGAAGAAACCTAGAACCTTCAACCTTAAACCCTAAATCAGGGGTCCCTGTGTGCTAGTGTCTGCAGTGTGCTCTTTCTACCGAGTGCTGTGTTTGCCCTGCTTCAGTTTTGTGAGGTCTCTGTCGTGGCTGCTGTGCCTCTCTCCTCTCTGGGTTCTCCTCCTGCGAGCCATCG
>CAJNDT010006232.1:158066-347095 GCA_905221615.1 Symbiodinium sp. CCMP2592
TGCTGGTGCTGCTGCAGCTTTCGCCTTTGCTGCTGCTTTCGGAGCAGCAGCCTCCTCTGCAGCTGCTGCTGGTGCTGCTGCAGCTTTCGCCTTTGCTGCTGCTTTGGGAACAGCAGCAGCCTCCTCCTCTGCTGCTGCTGGTGCTGCTGCAGCTTTCGGAGCTGCAGCTTTCGGTGCTGCTGCCGCTTTGCCCTGGCCTTTGCCCTGCCAGGGTCGTTTGCTGACCCGGTAGCCAGCCACACCTGCAGGCAAAGCTGTCACGGCTTCTTCGGCTTCCTCCTGCGAGCTGTAGATGACATAGCCAAATGTCAGCGAGTGGCCACTCGGAGCCACCTCCGCATACACCGGCCACGTAGTGCTGCAGCACCAGTGGTACAGCTCCTCCGACGACAGCCAGGAGGGAAGGCCGCCGAGCCAGACCGTGCGGTCTGGCGGCAGGTTGGCCATGGCTATGGCTCTCGTGAGATGCTACCTAGAGAAGCATGCTACTTAGAACTTTGGCCTAGTTAGTTAGTGTGTGTGTGTGTGTGTGTGTGTGTGTAACTAAGCAAGTAAGTGTGTGTGTGTGTGTGTGTGTGTGTGTGTGTGTGTGTGTGTGTGTGTTTGTGTCTGCAGTTGTCCGTGTGTCTGTGTCTGTGTTTCTGTCGGTGTTTCCGTGTGTGTCTCAGTGTGTCTGTGTGTGTGTGCCTCTGCTTGTCCGTCTGTTGGAAAGTGGCTGCAAGTGTGCCTGTGTGCTGGTCCTACACAGCGGCCACGTGTTTGGCCTGTCGGGGGAAGGAGAACCGCTGAGTGGAGACTACTGTGTGTGTGGTGCTTCTGTGAGAAGAAACCTAGAACCTTCAACCTTAAACCCTAAATCAGGGGTCCCTGTGTGCTAGTGTCTGCAGTGTGCTCTTTCTACCGAGTGCTGTGTTTGCCCTGCTTCAGTTTTGTGAGGTCTCTGTCGTGGCTGCTGTGCCTCTCTCCACTCTGGGTTCTCCTCCTGCGAGCCATCGGAGCGAGCGACGGCCGAAAAGTTCTTCGGGCTCTGGGCTGCAGAAGGGCTTCAGGTTAGGGGAAAACCTGGCTTGCTTCCTAGCGCCTTTGTGCTGCCTAAATGGATTGCGACCTAAAAGATGTAAGTTAAATTTCGAGATGGATTGCGACCTAGAATAAAAGCTGTTACTTAGATTTTTGCTACCTAGATGGATTGCGACCTAGCAAAAGCATTGCGACCTAGAAAAAGCTGCTACTTAGATTTATGCTACCTAGATGGATTGCGACCTAGCACAAGCATTGCGACCTAGAAAAAACTGCTACTTAGATTTTTGCTACCTATATGGATTGCGACCTAGCAAAAGCATTGCGACCTAGAAAAAGCTGCTACTTAGAATTTTGCTACCTAAATGGATTACGACCTAGATAAAGCTGTTACTTGGATTTTGGCTTGCTAGATGGTTGGTGGGCTAGATAAAGCTGCTACTTAGATTTATATGGCTACATAAATGGATTCTGACCTAGATAGAGCTGTTACTTAAGTTTTTGCTACCGACATGGATTGGGACGTAGACAAAAAGCTGGTACTTAGATTTTGTGCTACATAGAGATCCTACATTTTGGAACCGCTGGGGCCTGCTGCATAATCGGATTCGGCGCCTTTTTTAAAGCTGCCTCCTAAATCCTAGGGACTATATGTAGCGACCGAGCCTGCCAATCAGGTGTATTATATGTGACTTATAGAGGTGCTTCTTGTGTGCCTTCGAAGTAAAAACTATCTCCATTACACGTCGCTGTGCTACTTTTTTGGTGTTTCATGCTATATCAGAACATCTATTGCCAAACCACAAGTGTGAAGAAAAACTAAGGACCCTGAGCTTTTGGGAAAACCCGAACAATTAATCCTGCCCGCCAAAAAGACTTCTATTTTTTTCCTCGCCACCCAGAGGTTTCAGTCAGTCTCGACGAGCTTGCCAGAATCGATGAGGGCGGCCACTTCCCGCATCTTCTCTCTGGCTTTCTTTTTCGCTGACTGCGGAGACAAGCCCAGTCGCTCTTGAAGGCACTTTTCCCGGTGGTAGGCCTGGCTCGTTTTTCTGTGCTTGAAGGTAGTTTTAAACTTCTTTTTCTCTCCCTCCTCGGTGGCAGCCTCCTCCGTTTTCGGCGCTTTTTTGTTCTTTTTCTTTGTAGCAGCAGCTGGTTTCTTGAAAGCAGCAGCTGGTTTCTTCAAGGCCCTCTTCTTCGTAGGCGAAGACACCAAAGCTTCATCTACGGCCTTCGCCGCCTCACTGTCCAGCACGTCGGACAAGGCCGCCGCCCGAGGCGAAGCCTGCTTCCGAGGCGAAGCCTGGTTCTTCCGAGGAGAACAAAGAGCTCGCACACGAAAAGGCTGCGAAGCTCGAAGCCTTTTGCTCGGCGAAGCTTTAGGCGGGTCTGCTCGAAACGCAGATTCCTCGCTGCCCTTTTTCGCGAGGATTCTACTGAAGACCGAGCTGCCTGCTGCCTGGTCCTTTGGCGGCTGCCACAGTACCAAAGCCGTGGAGGCAGAAGCTGAGGAAGTCGAAGGTTGGCTCGCCTCGGCTTTCTGAGTTTTTTTCGCACTTGCAGGGTCCTGCAAGAAGGTCAGCAACTTGTCCAGACCTTCCTTTTCCTCCAAGCTGGCTTTCCTCATTGCCGGGAAATACTTATCGTCCTTCTTCAAGTCCCGAAGTTGCGACATCAGGACACGGACCCTCTGGTCGATGCCATCCGTGTAAGTTTCCACGTCCATGCCGTGTTTGGACATCCTCAGCTCCGGGGTCTCGAGGCATCGGCGAACTGCAGCTCGGAGTTTGACACTCGGGAGAACGGCATTCGGAGCGACCCCAAGCAGGTCCTGTAGCAAGTAGCGGCTCTGGTAAAGCCATTCGACATTGATGGCTGTCTTCCATGACCATTGAGCCCCACGGGGACATTGCACCGTGTGCCAAAGGTCAGCCCGTCGGACTTGCTCCCTGAAGCACCTCTGCAGGTCCCCCACAGCTATCAGGGGGTCGCACTTCAGACGGGTATCCGTGGCAGCCATGGCAGAGTTCAGCAGCAAAATGCTGCTTTTTTTCTTTTTCTGCTACCTAGAAACCTTTGCATGCTTTTTTCTTTCCAACATCTCGACTGTGGAAGTGCAAAGCAAAACCTCAAGCCTGCTCTATGCTACCCCTCTAAACTTAGGGTTTATAAGGTTTAGGGTTTAGGGGTTTAGGGTTTGTAGGGTTTAGGGTTGCAAAACTGGGCCGATCCGGAGTCCCTGCACCATGCCGTGGTACTATGGGTGGATCTACGAGAGCGAAGATTGTTGGGAGGATTGGAAGAGTCCAGAGCCCAAAACAACCAGTGATGCCTCTGACTATGACTCGTGCGATGATTGGTGGGATCCCGACGACTGTGTACAGCAAACCCGGTCGAAGCTGGTGAACAGTCGATGTCGCTGTGCTTTTCTGAGAAAATCACTGCGAAAGAGATGGATCCTGAAGCACCGAACCCGTACGGTCAATATAATTCGCATCGCAAACACTTCTTGCTGCCAACCATCGTTCCGGTTGCACAACACAGGACACTGGAGAAATCTTCCCAGGAAGAGCTTAAAAAGATCGATGCTGTTGTCGTTTCCTGCCTGCTGTGGGATCTTGGATTGTTCAAAGACGGCTGGAATTTGCTCCAAAGCTTCCATGTATTCTTTCGCAAACAAGCGGTCGAGGCCTCTCTTGCAGTTGTTTCTGAGTTCCCTAAAAACATTCCTTCAACCACAAGCAAAGGTCTGCCACTTAGAAAAATATGTCAATTTCAATGTTCTATGCAAAAATCTATCAAACTGGATGCTAGTTTGACAAACACAGTAAGCAATTTCTAAGCTATATTCTACAGTAGGAAATAGGCTATTTCAGATATAACCTATAAAATAACCTATAGAATAACCGGAAGAATAACCTATAGTTTATTTATATAAATAACCTATATAGGTTATTTTTGCCAAATAGGATATATGTCCCAAAATAGCCTAACCTGATCTTAGAGGACACGTCTCCGAGACGGGGCGCAGCGACAGCACCAGAAGGCCGGAGCCGCCAGCAAGACCCTCAGTCACATGGCCACCAGCCGAATCCCCAGCAGAGGCACCCAGGTCCAGCAAGTCCACCACCTCCGCATGAGCTGGGACCGCAGATGAGGCAGACGTCGAGACAGGCGGCAGCGGCAGATCGAATTCCGAACTGCCATCGGTCTCGTAAGTCAGGCCAGTTTCCTGCGCGTCCTGCAAGGCGTTGCGGCAGTAGTAATAAATGCGGACCAACTCCTCGTGCGGGATAGCAGCACAAGCAGCATGAAGCTGGTCGTCAGGAGCAGCGGCAACTGACCGCAAACGACGAACCAGAGCACGAAGAGGGCAGAGCGACATGTCCAGTAACACGCCATCAATCAACCACAGCAACAGAACACAACAGAAAACAGCACTTAAGCCAAAATGGCCGCGAGGAACAATCGCTGCGCTAACGACGCGTTAGCCCAAAATCCTACTAGGGCCTAGGGTGCAGTGGCTCCTTTTTGGATGGTCGAGTCGCATAGAATGCGCCCGGCCGAGCACACTGCCCCGAAAACCGGCGCCGGTGCCGGGGTGCGCACTTCTGCGTCCACCCCCAAGGCAACCGCCCGGTGCGGCGGGTGACGGCCGTCTATAAGAGTCAATCAACCAAAATCTCCAGGGTGGAGAGGGCGGGAAATTCAAAAGGCGATCGAGCCGGCAAGCTGCGGCCGATCGCTGACGATTGTTCCTACACGCACACGTGCGTTACACAACAATCGCTGCGCTAACGACGTGTTAGCCCAAAATCCTACTAGGGTGCAGTGGCTCCTTTTTGGATGGTCGAGTCGCATAGAATGCGCCCGGCCGAGCACACCGCCCCGAAAACCTGTGCCGGTGCAAGGCGCCGGCACTCCCTACCAAGAAAAGCAAGGTCGAGAAGCCTCTCAGGGGCCTCGTGGCAGGCGAAGTCGATGTCGGTCGCCGCCCGTACGAGGATCACCATGACGTCGTCGACCGGTGCACGTACCCGGCACCACCCTTCGCGAGCTGCTCTGGAGTCGTCGCCCCGGGAGACGGCGTCTGAAACATTGGCGGCGGAGGGGACCCGGTAGAACTCCCGATGCGCCGCAAGGCCCCAAAATGAAGCGAGAATGCCGTTCACGGCGGGGTCGCGCCCATAGCCCTTCATGAGGGCGAACTGCCCGGCGACGTTGTCGATGAAGGCGATCCAGTGTTGGGGCAGCCGCCTGGCGAAGGTGATGATCGGGAGCACCCTCGCCAAAATTTCGAGCACATAGATGAACGCCCGGCGGGACGCGAAAGGCTTGAGGTAGTCAGGCTTGATGACGCCGAAGTCGTAGAACACCTGCCCCTCGAAGAGCAGCACAAAGCCCCAGCCGTTCTTCCACACCTGTGGCTGAGCGGGGAACCGGGTCACCCGGCTGGAGGTGACCCACCTTCTTGCGCAGGTCGCCCTCCAAGAAGAAGGCGTCAGCGAAAGAACCGGGACCGGTGTCGTGACCGCCCCCGGCCACGGTATCACCCGAGGTTGCGAAGGGCCAAGAGGGCCGAGCGGAGCCCGACCGAAAGCGAATCATCCGAGTTCGCTGCGGCGTCGGCCGCGGCTTGATGGCCGCCCGTCCGGTGCAGCCGAAGATGGACTGACTGAAGAACGTCAGCCGGCCGGCCAGCTTGGACGCCACGTCAGGTTTCAGGGCGTCGTGTTCCAAAGCCCGGTCGATCTGCTGGAGGATCTTCTTCGTCCGGTCGGCCGTGCAGCGCAGCTCGACGCCCTTCGGGGCGACACGCACCGAGACGCCCTGGACGACGTGCTCCTTGGCTGGGCCTTGGAGGGCTTCGTCTGGAGACCAAGCAAGGCGAAGAAGTCGGCGAGGGCGAAGTGGGCGGAATTGGCGGAGTCCTCGTCCTCCACACCGTTGAAATCGTCCACGAAGAGGACGAGGAGCAGGGCCCTGGCGAGCATCTGGACCGCGTCCGCCGCCCTGTTGAAGTTCCAGACGCTGCCGCCGCGCCGAAGCACATGGCGAAATGGACCCAGCCGCAGGACGTCGGGAGGAACGTCCCGCAATGCCCTGGGAACCTCACAGCCCATTGGCGGTAGGCGTTCTGCAGGTCGTGCCCAAACAGCACCGGGTCCCAGCCCGAGGCGACCGCCCGACAGATGAGGTCGACGATGTCACCCAGGAAGTGGTGTCGGGACGTCGTGCGCCCTCATCGTCGCGTTGTGTCCCGACCGTCGCCAATCCTCACCGCTGCGCAGCTTGAGGTCGCCGTGCTTGTCCAGTTGGGTAAGGAGAGGGCGGCGAAAGCAGTCGCCCGGAGGTGGCTCGAGAAGGGGCTCGTCTGCAGTCATCGGGGCCCGGCGGCAAGGCCAACCACTCGCCCCAGCCGGGGCCTCTTTGACCACAGCTCCTCCTTGACGGTGCGCGGAGGCCTGGTTGGAATGCCGCCCGCCCTCCAACCAGGGCAGGGCGGACTCCTCGAGGTCGGTGCGTAAACCGCCCCCTTGGAGCAGGTGCAGAAGGAGGGGGCCCTGAAAGGGCCGAGGGCGATCAGATGTGCAATATGTCGCCCGGACGTGGTGCGGGCAACCACGCGGCGGTCTCATCCTGGAAGTCGACCACCATGCCCCGCAGCTCCTCGATGACCTGCCCTCTTATGCGGACCCTGTCGTGGCGTCAACGGAACGGAACTCGAGCAGGTGACGTCAGCGAGTGGCGGAAGTTGAGGCCGCCCTCTGTGCTTTGCGCCAGCCGTTTGCACTTGGGTTGTGAGTGTTGCCGCTGCCAGCCTCCCGCCCGTGCCGTTGGGTGTGGAACCGGTCTTCGTCTGTTCATGCGACTTCGGGTGGGCGTCCCGACCCCTGGCTCAGCGACCCGGTGGTCCACTCGCCCGAAGCAGGGGCATTGGTCCCGCCTACGCCTAGCAGGCACCGGGGCGGCAGCCGACTCCTTCGACTTGGCCTTTCCTTGAACGCGTCCGTGACCAGAGGCCAGGTGCTGGTGCCGTGCGCCACGCTCACCGATGACGAACGGCCGCCCGCCTACCACCGGCAGGCCATGCTCCAGCAGTTACACCGCCAAGGGGGGCGGACGGCGGACGCCAGAACCGCCCAATAGATCGGTTAAGGCAAATTCCTGCCTAATAGGCAATAGTTAATTTCCTAACTAATAGTTAGAAAAAATATTGACTAATTAGTTAATTTAGAATTAACTATTAGTTAATTTAGGCTTGTTTTGCCTTAACTATTTTTAGTTAATTTGCTATAAAAAGCATGTTTGTTCAATGAAAATAACAGCTGTCGTATTGGAGATGCCGTGCAAAAGTGTAGACGTTTTCATGGTTACTGTATCGATTTTGGTAACAAAATAGAGCGGGCGAGCAGGTTGTTCGCTACAGAGGAGAAGTATCCAGTCGCTGTAGGAAGGGGGGGGGGGCAGGACGGACAAGAAAAAAGGCGCATGCGGAGAGGCTGCAGGCTATTCCGCTGCATGTTTACTGTGTTGTTTCCCAAGAGGTTTGCAGGGTTAGAAAAGTTCGCATGGTTACTGTGTTTGAGGTGTTGCATGATTATTTTCCCAAGGTTATGTGTTCGCATGGTTACTGTGTTTGCGGAACTGCATGATTATTTTCCCACAAGGTCGTGCTCGCATGGTTACTTTATGTGCAGAACTGCATGATTATTTTGGCAAGGTTGTGTGTTCGCATGGTTACTTTATGTGATGAGCTGCATGATTATTTTCGCAAGGTTATGTGTTCTCATGGCTATTTTTTGTGAGGAGCTGCATGATTATTTACTGGTTACTTGTTCGCATGGTTACTGTTTTGGACAAGCTGCATGATTATTTTTGCTCAGTTCAGGACTCACATGGTTCGTGTTGGGCAGACGTTTGACTTGTGCCAGCTTCAGTGAAAGCCGAACTCGCGACTTCTCCGGGCAGCCCGTTGAAGGCCCAAACGGGGAACAGGCAGTTCCAGGTGAGACCCAGAAGCTCCAAACAGCCAAGCGCCTGTGCAAACAAAACTCTGCAGCAGAGGGTTTAGGGTTGCCAAAACCACAGACACAAAACAGACGTCTAGCTGAGCTTTTCTGCTCCCTCCGTGCCCACAGAGCAATATGCCGTCTGGCCAGCGGCTCACACCTGACCCTGCGGTGACCGTGGGCGACCTGATGAAGGCCTTCGAGACTACTTTCAGGGAGCTGGGGTCCCGAGACCTGTCGGGTTTGCTTCGTCTGGACCGTTTCGCCTCTAACACCACTTGGAAAACGACGGCACCCCTCGATGCCTTGTGCGAGCCTGGTGCTGCGAACTTGATGCAAGGCCTGTTCCGAGTGTGCAGCAATGGTGTGATTCAGTCGACGAAACTGAAAGCATGCCTGAACAAGCTGCAGACGGAGCATGGTCGGATCAACTTTTCGAAAAAGTCCGACTATGACTTCGTGGACGTCGCCGACCAGTACGTCCGGCAGCTCTGTGCAAACTGGAGAAACTTGAAGGTGGACAGTGGAGCATACGGCAGGGCATGTCGCAAGGCTTCCAGTTCAGAGAAGGAAATCATCGACAGCATGTTGTCCTTCTTGACCTTTGAGTCCACAACAGCGGCGAACACAGCTCCAGCAGCCTCAGCAGCCTCAGCACCGAGCACAGCTCCAGCAACCTCCTCAGCACCGAGCACAGCTTCAGCAGCAGCGGCACGGCCTGCCGGGTCTGCAGTGTTCGCGAGAGTCCTCGCCAGGAAGGACTCGGAAGCGAGTCGCGAGGGGGTTATGGTGGAGAAGGGTTCCTCGAGTGGCGAAGCTTTGGCTTTGCCGAAGCTCAAGCGAAGCCTGGCAAGCTTCTTCCTGAACGTGGACGAAGAGGAGGAGCTTTGCTCTTGGATGACTCAAGACGTGAGTGTCCAAAAGCCCAAGGCGAAGGTCAGGACAAAGGCTAAAGCCAAGGGCAAGGCTAAAGCGACGGCGAAGGCCAAAGGGACTGCGAAGGCCAAAGCGACGGCGAAAGCTCCTGCTGCTACCGTGACCTGCTTGGTGCATATTGGAATAGTTTTTATTTCGTAGAGGCGGTCTAAGGCTATTTTTTGTGAGGAGCTGCATGATTATTTACTGGTTACTTGTTCGCATGGTTACTGTTTTTGACAAGCTGCATGATTAGAACCAGACACACAGAAGGTAAAGAACGGAGTCTTCTTGAAGAGCACCTGGCGACACCGCAAGTCTTCCCGTGTCTACCACTCGGCGAACCTGGGACATTCTTCAAGAAAGTTTGGCGATTTGGTTTATAAAACCCTAAACCCTAAACCCTATGTAATTCACACACACACACATGTATCCAGCAGAAACAAGTTTGTGAGGAGAGTGGCTGCCCTCGGCCGTGGTCTGTCTCCCGACTCGGCAAAGGCGGAGGCGAGAGAAGCGAGGGCACGGTGGAGTGAGAAGGTGGACAAAGGGGAGATACAGCCCTCTCAGGAGTAGAGGGCTTTTTCGGAGAGATGTTCCGTGTGTATGCTGTTTTGTGCCAAATGTTGGACCCAACCCTAAACCCTTATAAAAGCCAGTTTTGGTGTGTATCGTCTGTCTTTAGCAAAAGTCTAGCTGCTTTTTGTTCCAAGCATACACACAGGAATCTCTTTGTGACAGTACTCCGGCAAGGTCCGGGCCTGGGCAATGTGTGGTTCCGGTTGGCAATAGTGTATCGTGTTTAGAGTGGTTGACAAACATTATAGGGATTCTTTTGTTCCTCACAGTCTCTTCACATGCCTTTTTTATAGTTGAAGGAAGCAGCGGTTGCTTCTTGCACATCTGTGCGGCTTAAGTCTCGGTCCTCTGAAGGCTGCAAGACCTGTGTCGGTGTCTTGGAAAAAAGAGAGCAGCAGAAGAAGCCTCACAGGGAGCACTCACCCCGTCCTTTTCCGGGTGTTCAGGGAAAGGCTTTTGTCTTTCAGTGGGTTTGAAGCCCTGTAGTTTAACACCGAACTTTGAAGCAACAGCTCAAAGGCCCAAAGCTTGGCGCCAGAGAAGCCCTGAACAGCTCTCCTCTTTTGGTAATTAGAAAAAACACACATTGTGCTGCATGGTTACTGTCCGTATATCGTTTCCAGAAACAGCTGTTCTTTGCTACATGATTACTATCTGCATTTTCCTTAAGAAATTTTTGTTGCATGGCTACTGTTTGCACAATCCAGAAACATATGTTTGTTGCATGATCACTTTTTGCACTTTCCCCGCTGAGATTTTCTGGCATGGTTACTCTTTGTACTTAGCATGAGAACAGTGTTTTTGAAGCATGCTTACTCTGCAGTTGTCGTGGTGTGCATGGTTACTGTTGATTGATTGCGGCATGGTTACTGTGAGTGCACTTTGCAGAAGCAGTCTGTGCATGGTTGCTTTTGAGACTTTCCCGAAGCAGTTCCTGTGCCCGCATGCTTACTGTCCACTTCTTGGAGCTTGTGGAATGACATGTTGAACCCGGCAACCGTTTCTCGCAGCTGAAAGAGGTGGGCCTTTTCAGAGGCCTGTGCAAAGCAGAGCACCAGGGGAGCACTCAGCACAGCCTCTAAAGAGACAACTGCAGAGAGCACTTCACACACACAGCACTCCGCAGCAGAGAGCACTGCAAACAGCAAGGACCACAGCAGAGAGCACTCACAGCACACACAGCACACACAGACACACACACAGCACACACACACACACACAGACACAGCAGTCACAGCACAGACAAGCACTGGTGTCTAGGACTTTTTCACGTAAACCCAGCATGGCTACTGTGCGGGTTTACGTGAAAAACCTTCCGCTGGCATGGTTTGCTGGCGACGTCCAGCGGTGGGCGGCGGCCCAGACAGGGCTTGACGAGGAGGCTGTGAACGTTTTCATGTTCCCTGGCCGAGATTCACAGAGTGATGTCTCGTCGGCCTACATACACCTCCGAGTCGGGTTCTCGCATGGCCAGCAGTATGCTGCGATGCCCGACAGCACTTTTAGAAATGTTTTTTTTCTGCTTTGTTCATGCTTACTTTTGTTGCTTTGACAAGCACTTAGAAATGTTTTTTGTTTTTCTGGTTTGCTCATGGTTACTTTGCTGCTTTTTGTTTCTTTTGAGATCCCTCTGACCACAAGGCTGCTGCGGGGCCATCGTCTGGGGGACAGGGACACATGGGCGACATTCTCCCCGGATGTCAACCATACCATCCCCAAGCCACCACCCATCCCCCCACCTGTCACCAAACCCCTTCGCCCACCACCACCACCAACCCTCCCACCACCGCCACCACCACCACCAGCACCAGCAGCAGCACGGCCACCTCTCCGCCCAAAACCACCACCAGTGCCACCACCCACTTTCCCGCCGGAGCCACCGGCGCCAAAGGCAGCACCGCCTCCCCGGAAGAAGGCTAGGCCGAGCATCCCCCAGCCACTGCAGAAGCAGAACATCTGGACTGCTGCTCCAGAGATCCCCCACTACCCTGTTGACAAGCAGGAGCAGCTGTGTGTGCGGCATGATTACTTTTTTTGTTTATGTGGCATGGCTACTTGTTGTCTATATATATATATATATCTATATGTATACACTCATGCTTAAGAAGTTTACTGGATTTTCTCTGGTGCTTTTTGTAATCCCCTGAACAGGAGACCTACTCCAAGACAATGGGTAGTGGTCTGGTCCAGGGGACTGCTGCGGTTTCCAAGCCTCTGATGCTCAGCAGCTATAGCAGAGTGTGGCTTGCTTACTTTGCTTGTTGTCTGCAGTCCCCTAAACCTTTCCCGTGCACCCCTAAACTGTGTTTCAATTCTGCTACCAGCAAAGGCCAGAAAAGGCTCCACCTGTGAAAACCGCAAAGGGCAGTGTGGCTCGTGTGTTGGCCCGGAGGATTCTGGAAGCAAGCAGATATAGCATGTTTTAGTGGGGCATGGTTACTTTGTTTGTTTTGTGCAGTCCCCTAAACCTTGTCTTTTCAGGCCCACTGCTGACACTGCTGCTGGTGGTCAGGGTGCTGGCGAACCTGGTTCAGGTGCTCACGAGCTGCCTCTGAATCTGGAAGCACTTCAACACAAATTTGTTTGTTTTGTAGGGCTTTGGCATGGTTACGTTGCTTCTTTTGCTTTACTTTACCCTAAACCTTTTTGATGCAACCCTAAACTGGGTTTCAATGCAGCTACCAGCAAAGGCCGGGGCCGACAATGCCTGCTGGTGGTTTTGCCGTTGCTCAGGAGCTGCTTTCGAAACTGGAAGCAATTAGGGGCAGTTGTTGTTGTTTAGGGTCTCGGCATGGTTACTTTGCTTCTTTTTGTCTACTGTTTAGGGTCTCGGCATGGTTACTTTGCTGCTTTTTGTCTACTGTACCCTAAACCTTTTTTTGGTACAAGCCCAAAACTGTGTTTTAATGCAGCTCTGCCAGCAAAGGCAGCCAACAGCACCAGCCGATGCTGCTGCTGGTGTCGTTGCTGAGGAGCTGCTTCCGAAACTGGAAGCAATTAGGGGCAGTTTTTTTTTAGGGTCTCGGCATGGTTACTTTGCTGTTTTTTCTCGACTGTACCCTAAACCTTTTTTGGTAGAAGCCTAAAACTGTGTTTTAATGGAGCTCTGCCAGCAAAGGCAGCCAACAGCCCCGGCCGATGCTGCTGGTGGTGTCGTTGCTGAGGAGCTGCTTCCGAAACTGGAAGCAATCAGGGGCAGTTGTTTTTTTTAGGGTGTCGGCATGGTTACTTTGCTGCTTTTTCTCTACTGTACCCTAATTCTTTTTTGGTAGAAGCCTAAAACCAGCAAAGGCAGCCAACACCGGTGCCCGAAGCTGCTGCTGGTGACGGTGCCGAGGAGCTCGCTCCGAAACTGGATGCAATTCAGCAGTACCGGGTTTGTGCTTCTGGCATGATTACTCTGCTTGTGGCATGATTACTGTTCTCTAAACACCAGCAAAGGCAGCCAACAGCCCCGCCCGAAGCTGCAGCTGGTGACGGTGCTGAGGAGGTCGCTCCGAAACTCGATGCAATTCAGCAGTACCGGGTTTGTGCTTCTGGCATGATTACTCTGCTTGTGGCATGATTACTGTTCTATAAACACAGAGTTGAACCCTCTGTCTTCAGATGCTGGCAGCAAAGGCCGCAAGCGCCAAGTCTGCCTTCTGGTCCAAGTGCTGCCACTTTTGCTCTTTCGCCGACACTGGAAGCAATTAGCATAGTACGGTGTCCTTGCTTTGGGTGTTCAGTTCTTTGTCAAAGTCTTCTAACCCACGGAGAAACAAGAATAGCTGCTTACTTCTTCCTTCCCAAGCTTCAGGTCGCAGCCTGTCGAAGACATGGACCAGGAGCCAACCTCCCCGAAACTTGGCTCAGTTTTTCTTGAGGTCTTGGCATGGTTACTTTTTCTCCAGGCATGATTATTTTATTTTTTCAGGCAGAAGCTCTTTAGGACCTAAAGTAAAAGGAAGCTAAAGTGTCCCTATAAAAATGTACCCTGTGAGCATGCTTACTTTCTGTTTTTTCGTGCTGCCCAGGGCAGAGGAAGCGGACACGGAGGAGACCTCCACGGAGCCGGATGATGATGCCATCCGGCTCTACCTGAGCGGGGGTCTGGGCGAGCCGGATGAGTGAGCTGCCCGCCTCCGGTGAAAAACTCTCTGGGCTTTTGTAAGGAGACCCGAAGCTCGAAGATCCAAACAAGCCACAGAAGCTAGGAAGGAACCCCCGGAGAAGCAAGCGAAGCTCGGCATGCTTACTGTCCACCTTTTCCGTCAGCTTGTGTCATGCTTACTGTATCTGTTTCAGGAGACCCGAAGCCCGAAGATCCAAACAAGCCAGAGAAGCTAAGAGAAGAAACCCGGGGAAGCAAGTGCAGCTCGGCATGCTTACTTTTGGCACTTTGCCTGCTGAGATTTTCTGGCATGGTTACTCTTTGTACTTAGCATGAACACAGTGTTTTTGAAGCATGCTTACTCTGCAGTTCTCGTGGTGTGCATGCTTACTGTTGCTTGATTGCGGCATGGTTACTGTGAGTGCTCTTTGCAGAAGCAGTCTGGGCATGCTTGCTTTTGAGACTTTCCAGAGAAGCAGTTCCTGTGCCCGCATGCTTACTGTCCACTTCATGGAGCTTGTGGAAAGACATGTTGAACCCGGCAACCGTTTTTCGCAGCTCAAAGGGGTGCCTCTTCTGAGGCCCGTGTGCAAAGCAGAGAGCACCAGCACAGCCTCTAAAGAGACAATTGCAGAGAGCACTTCACACACACACAGCACTCCGCAGCAGAGAGCACTTCAAACAAGGACCACAGCAGAGAGCACTCACAGCACACACAGCACACACGGCACACACACACAGACACACACACACACACAGACAGACACACACAGACACACACAGACACACAAATGTCACGGCACAGACACAGCTAGCTCACAACAGCAGCATGATGCAGCACACCGGGAGTTGCCAGCGGCGGCCAGGCTGGCACAAGATGTACATGGAGCGAGGCCGCATAGTGCGGCCGAGCTGTCCTTGCTGCTCTGGTGCCTGTCCTTTGTGCCAGTGTCCTGCCTGCAAGCTGGTTTTTCTGTTTTAAGAAGCTGCTTGTCCTTTTATAGAAGTGTTGCCTGACCTGTGTTGCATGATTACTTTTCTGCGAAAGCTTTGCTGGGGGGCCCAGGTCGGAGAGGCAGGCGGCGACCACGGAGTCCCAGCTGCTTGTCATCGTAGATGGGTGTGTCTGGTTTTCTGATGCATGATTACTTTTGTGTTTGTGTTCCAGCGTGTGGTGCATGGCTACTGTTGTCTGTGTCCTCGGGTCTCTGTCACTGGCGACCGAGGTCGCAAAAGAGCCTGAGCTCCGGTGGCAAGGACAAAGCAAAGCCGTTAGAAGCGGCTCGGCAGAACACGATCTTTGTGGATCTGTGCTGCATGATTACTGTGTGCCTTTGGAACAAAGTCCGCTGCATGATGACGGCAGGTTCTCCAGTGGCAGGAGGAGGAAAAGGGAAAAGTTTTTTCTCAGAAGCTGCTCGGCAGAAGTGCTGCATGATTACTGTTGGTCTTTGGAAGAAAACCCTGTCGTGTGACCGCCTTGGCCATTCCAGGTCCACGGCAGCGGGCAGCTGACGGCAGGTTCTCCAGTGGCAGGAGGAGCAAAAGAGGGGAAAGTTTTTTCAAAAGCTGCTCGGCAGAAGTGCTGCATGATTACTGTTGGTCTTTGGAACAAAACCCTGTCGTGTGACCGCCTTGGCCATTCCAGGTCCACGGCAGCGGGCAGCAGCGAAGTCCATGGCGAGGGCCTGGCGAGAGCCAGCACAGCGAAGTCCATGGCGAGCTCGGGGAAAACAAGCAAAGCTAGTGTGTCCACAATGAGTTGCCGTGCCATGTTTACTTAAGTCCCTTTGTTGTCGGAGCCATGGTTACTTCTCGTGTATGCGACAGATGCATGTAGAGTTGCATGGTTATTTTGTGCAATGTCTCCCAGCGGCCCACAGGTTTCTCGTCAGTCCAGCACTTTCTCTTATTGAGCTTTGGGGTTTAGGGATTGAGGAATTTAGGGTTCAGGATTCAGGATTTCAGGCTTAAAGGATTTGGGGTGTAGGGGGGTTCGGCTTTGGGGTTTAGGGTTTGGGGGTTTGGGAGATTAGGGATAGGGGTTCAGGGTTGCTTGGGGATTGGGGTCTGGGGTTCAAGGTTGGTCGTGATAAGAGTTCAGGTATTTACGGTACAGGGTTTGAGAGGGTTTAGGTTTTTACGTGGTATAGGGCTTTAGGAGTGGTGGGGTGGGGGTGGGGGGGTCGGGGTGGGGGGTGGGCGGTGGGGATGGGGGTGGGGGTGGGGGTGGGGGTGGGGGGTGGGGGTGGGGGTGGTGGTGGGGTAGGATTTTTTTAAGGAGTTTCTTATTTTTTTTATAAAATCTTTGGTTTTTTAAAAGATTTTATTGGTTTTCAACTATCAGGGTTGCAAGTTTGTTGCAAGTTTGTTGCAAGTTTGCAACAAACTTGCAACGGGCCATTGCAAGTTTGTTGCAAGTTTGTTGCAAGTTTGCAACAAACTTGCAATGGGCCATTGCAAGTTTGTTGCAAGTTTGCAACAAACTTGCAACAAACTTGCAATCGTGATTGCAAGTTTGAAAACAATCATTTTACCTATATATATATATAGGTTTTGGTATACCTTATGGCTATGGCAATTGATAAACTTGCAACAAACTTGCAATCACCATTGCAAGTTTGTTGCAAGTTTGCAACAAACTTGCAACAAACTTGCAATGGTGATTGCAAGTTTGTTGCAAGTTTGCAACAAACTTGCAACAAACTTGCAATGGGCCATTGCAAGTTTGTTGCAAGTTTGCAACAAACTTGCAACAAACTTGCAATCAGCATTGTTGAAAACCAATAAAATCTTTAAAAAAAAACAAAAAAAATTAAAAAAACAAAAGAAATCCTTACAAAATCTTACCCCCACCACCACCCCCACCCGCACCCCCACACCCACCCCCACCCGCCACCCCCCACCCCCCACCCCCGCCCCCACCACCCCAACACCCTTACTCCCCACCCCACCCCCACCCCACCCCACCCTCAACCCCAACCCCACCCCCCACCCCCCACCCCCAACCCCACCCCCACCCCCACCCCTAACCCTAGGCGCTATTGGCTAGGTTAGGGATTGTTTAGGCCTAGTACTATGACTACTAGTATTTCTCTAAGCATTATTAGTATCACGATTCTTTTCCTACTATTACCACTATTACTGATCGTACTATGACTAACTTGCCTAGCATTCCTATAGGACTCTCCGTACTATTCCTGCTATGGCTACTACTATTACTCTGGCTAGTACTACTGCTACTACTCTATGGTTACTACGGTTACTACTGCTGCTACTTTAACTAGTATAATAATCACACTACTATAATGTTATTCCTCGGAGTAGGACTACGAATCCGATTATTGTGGGTATGACTACATAGTGATTACTTTAATATTTAGAATTTAGGGATTTGGATTGTAGGGGGGTTTCGTGGTTGGGTTTAAGGATTTGTGGGGTTTGGGGATTATAGGGTTTGGGGTTCCAGGTTTGGATGGTTCGGGGTTTAAGGATTTGGGATGTGTGGGGTTTCTGGCTGGGCTTTCGGGTTTAGGGCTACGGGGGTCTGGGGTTCAGGGTTCAGGGGTGTAGGCTTTAAGGACTTGGGGTCTAGGATGTTTTTTGCTGGGCTTTGGGGTTTAGGGTTATGGGGGTCTGGGGTTCAGGTTTCAGGGCTTTAGGGAAGTCTAGGGGTTAAGGATCTGCGGGATTTCGGGATTAGGGTTTCATGGTTTAAGAGGATTTGGGGTGTAGGTGTGGTGATATTATAGGGTTGGGCGGGTTTGGGGTTTGGGTTTGAGAGGGTTTTGTGGAGTTGGTGTTTATGGATTTGGGGTCTAGGTTTAGGGATGAGGGTTTGGGCGGTTTGGGAAGGAGGGTTTGGTGTTTGGGGTTTGGCGGGTTGGGTTTTTCTGGCTTAAGGTTTCGGTGTTGGTGTTTGAGTACCAATCGTGCTCGTCGTCATCGTCTTCTGTTTGTCGTCGTCGTTGTCGTCGTCGTGGTCGTCCTGGTGCAAGAAACCCTATACCTCGTGTCGTGCTCGTCGTCCTCGTCTTTTCTTTGTCGTCGTCGTTGTCGTCGTCGTCCTCCTCGTGCTTGTGTTCGTGCTGGTCATCATCGTCGTCCTCTTCTTGTGGAATGTAACGGGCGGAGAGAACACTGCATCTCCATACCTGCAATTCGCCAAGAAAGTGGACAAAAAAGGCAACATTCATTGTGTCGAGTGTGCGGTTGCGACCTCTGACTAGGAAAGGACACGAAGCATGGAAGCAGAGGTCTGGCAACTCCTGAATTGCGCATGAATCAGCATGTCGGTAGTTTTTGGTTCCGTTGCTGCTCGATGCATAGTATGAATAAATGAGACGGACGGCGTTTACTTGGCCGGCATAATAGTCTACTGTTCAGATCATCGACTCTGCGAAAGCGTTTGAAACCGCATGTGCTAGGTTCGGCATTGCATGCGTGGATGTCGCAAACCACGGAGGGCGATGCTAGGAAAGCGTTTGAAGCCGCATGTGGCATCTTTGTTTTGGCATGCGTGGATGTCGCAAACCACGGAGGGCGATGCTAGGAAAGTGTTTGAAGTGCATGTCGCATGCAGGGTTAGAAGTGGTTCTTCTAGGTCTCACCGCAGAAGCTGTGAGTAACTTAATTCTTTGGGAGGGTGCTCTTGTCTTGGTTACTGTCAGACTTGATGGTGTTTTCGGTGTTGTTCAACATGATTACTCTGTGTCTGTCTGCTGCTAAGCGACATTGAACTGTCCATCTGCAGAGCTTTGCTCTTTTGAAGGGCCCTCGAGACGTGTCACCACCAGCGAGGTGGACAAGTCCTGCCCCACTCTCTCCTTGCCCTGTCTGCTCTTTCGCCATGGGCAAACCGACGACTTCCGAGAAGCCTGAGCCTGCAGAGGAGACTCCTGAGCAGAAGGAGGCTTCGGCAGAGGAGGCAGTCGACAAGAAGTCCAAGGAGAACCCAACGAAGCCAAAGGCCAAGGGGAAGGCCAAGGCTAAGGCCCAGGCGAAGGTTCAGGCCAAGGCCAAGGCAAAAGGAAAAGCCAAGGCCAAGGCAAAAGCAGCTGCCAAGGGCAGTGCGAAGGCAAAAGCACAGCCCAAGAGCAAGCCCAGCAGCAAGGGCAAGGAGGAGGAAAAGGAGGCCGAGGACGAGGAGGGCAAAAACAACGACGAAAGCAAGAAGAACAAGGGCAACAAGAAGCTTGCAAGTGTGACCAGGCAGTGGAGCAAACGTGTGCTGGAAGCGGAGGGCCACGACGAGGACCAGGAGGGCGGCGAGACCGAGGAGGGCGAGGCGGACGAAAAGGAAGTCCGCGACTACGGGAAAGCGAGAAAAATGTCTCGCATGCTCAAGGCCGGCAACGTCCCCGAAGACGTTCGCAAGCTGTGGGAGTCCGCGGACCAGCAGAGCAACCCCAGGCTCTTCAAAACTGAATTGATCAATAGATTGTTTCAGGTCAACAAGAACCTTGCCTGCAATTGGAATGGTTTGGTTTTTGGGTCCTAGATTTTTTTCTGGCATGATTACTCTTTTGGGTGTGCTTTCTGCATCCACGATGACTGCTGCGACCCTTGCTTACTTTCACTTTTCTGTGTGTCTTCGTTGAAAAGAGCAGCATGCATGATTATTGTTCCGGGTGTCCTTGCTGCATCCACGATGACTGCTGCGACCCTTTTGCTTACTTTCACGTTTCTGTGTCTTCAGCAGCATGCATGATTGTTGTTCCGGGTGTCTTCTGAAACCGTCCAAAGTTGGCTATGCATGGCTACTCTTGCTTGGGTCTCAGGAGCGGCAACTACACGATGTGCACCACGAGCCCGGACTTTCAGTCGTGGAAAGCCAACACGGACACCAAGTTCTCCGAGGGCTACAGCACGGGGGAGACTTACTCCGTCATGTTGTGGAAGGTCTTCCACGGCAACGAGCAGGCCTTCACCACGGCCCTGAACCGTGGCGACGTGTACGAGCGAGGCGGCTTGTACCACACCTTGACTGTGAGGCAAGGCCGCACCAAGACCTCGACTGACACACAGCAGCTCAGTGGCGGCTGTGCTGCTTTGACCGTGGACCAGTTTGACACCCTTACTAGCTTCTTCAGTGGCAGGCCCTGGGCTTTGCAGGGCTCCCAGTCTTTTGACTCCGCCACCAACAGGGAGTCCGGCCCTGAGGCCCTTTTGTCCTCGGGGAGCTCCAGTGGGCAGCGACAGCTGGCTCTGCAAGACAAGCCAGCAGTGGAGGTGGAGGTCAAGTGGAAAGTCGTGGAGACGAACTTGACCGAGGCCAAGCAGGCCCTCGACAGGCTCCAGAGGGACGCCCAGCGCTACGTCTCCAAGGTCAAGGTTCTTGGGGACAACGACCTGTCCGAGGAGATCCACACATAGTCCTAACCCCTCTTCTAATCCCTAAAGCCTGTGTAGACATAGACACACTCATAGTTTTTGTTCTGGTTCTAGTGGTCTCAGGCAAGCAACCCATCCTTATGTCACGATCCTAAATCTGCATGGTTATTTTCATAGCAAGAAAACTTGGTTACTTTTGTCTTGACTTTTTGTCTGCGGGGTCCAGGACCTGAAGTCTGTGCTTGCCAGTCTGGCGAAGAGCCTCTCTGTCTGCGGTGACTGCTTGACGTGGAACGACAGTTGGCTTTGGATAACATTTGTTTGAACATGTGTGTTGGAAGAACAAACAGTTTGTGAGGTTTGAAAGTGCAGGGTTTTCTTTTGTTGTCCCTCCAATGTTTTCTCCCAGGAAGTGCCGGGAGGGCTCTCCAAGCAGAACGTCCAAAAGTTCATGCAGCAGCTGGGGGATGACACGGATCGAGCCAACGAGACCTTGGAGAAGGTCAAGGCAGTGGTTAAAGCGAGGGCTGACTGAGTTCGCTGTGTCTCCCAGAGATGTACCGAAGTCTAGAGTAGGACTCTTTAGAAAGGTACTTTTTATGTAGATAAGAAACATGTGTATGCTAATACTTCAGTCAAGATTTCCTGTGGCACATCTCTGGGCGCTCAGTGGGCTCTTAGGATCTGCCTTGAACTTCTCTCCAAGGCTTCAAGAAACAAAAGGGCCTTCTCACCACTTTCGGCCAGGACAGAAAAGCTCCGGGCCACTAGACACTGTGTGTGTCTGTGCTTGCGACTGGCTGGGTTGCCGTAGACACGTAGCAAAAGGCCGGGCCCGCTTCAAACCTAGAGCTGGTCTGTTTGGGTTTAGGGGTGTAGGGTTGATAAACATATGTATACAGACATAGACTTGTCTGCTTTTTGGTCGCCAGAAGCACACAGACCGCACAGCCGGGCTCCAGTCTCCTTTCTGGTGGCGTTTTGGAAAGTGTCCGAGAAGAGAGGGGTCCCTGACAGTAGTCTTCAAACCTTTCTGCCGGGGAAGAGGCTGAGACCTTGGACTTCGCCTTACTCTGCACAGCAGCAGAAAACCCAGTCAAGGTCTTCACAACTGCGAAAAAGTCAAGGTCAAAAAAGCCTCGAAGAGGGTGGCCAGAAAGAAGTTCCCTGCGACAAAGTCGGACAAGAGCCGGGGCGCCAAAATGAGCGAGATGTGCTGTCAAGTGTCGGTGGCGACCATTAGACTGCTGTGTGTGCAGCTGGCATGCTTACTTTTCTCAATATAGCTTTTATCACATGGACTTGCAATCGCTTCTGTAGTGCTTTGGCATGATTATTCCGCTTTGGCATGTTTATTTTCCAGCGGTCCAAAGCCGTGCTTGATTATTTTGGGGTTATGCACTGTGCTCTGTGCATATGTGATGGCCTCCTTACAAAAACCGTAAACCCTGCCATGTTTATTGTTCTCTTGTGTATACACGACTGTGCTTGATTATTGTTTCTTTCTGGAGTGCATCTGCCATGATTGCTTTCTTCATCCGTGGTCAAGAAGCAACAGTCTCGCGACCCTCATGCTCAGACTCAGAGGTCTGTTTCTGTTCTGTTTCTTAATTGAGGTGAAGGAAAAGTTGTTTTTTAGTAGACCCTAAACCCACAGAAAAGCTTTTTCAGGTACAAACCAAAAAAAACAGTGTGCAGAATCTCCGTAGCCGTTTGCGACAGAGCGATGATGGACGATGACGACGTCCCACCCCCGAAACGAAGAAAAGGAGGACAGAAACAGCGGTTGCAACAGCTGGCTCGCGAGGAAACCCCGGCGACGTCTTCTACTGCGGATTCTGGGTTGGCACAATTCCTTGAGGAGGCTTGGGCATGGGGGGACTTGACGCCGCAGCAAGTCCAGCGAATAGCTGCTCTGACGAAGAAGGACATGTTGGCAGCTGGCTTGACAGAGAGCGATGTTCCGGGCCGCCTAAAGAAGCTTGCAGAAATAGGCACTGCAGGGGCCCACTCGAACAACTGCCACAGGGACCTGATGGCTTATCTGCCTGGCAAATGCAAGCTGCCGAGGCCGTTTCAAGAGGTCCTGCCCTTCAAGACTGGACAAAGTGCTCAAGCTTTCATGCTGCCGCACGAAGTCTTTTCGGCACTTTACCACCACTATCCAGGGTACTGGCAAGCTTCCTTTCTACCTGGTGGGGTTCCAGCTTTGCAGGCTTTCTGGAAACACTTTGACAAGCATCCGTGTATGGCGGATGGGACATTGGCTGACAAAGATGACTTCAGAAAAACTTGCTTGCCTTTGGCACTACACGGCGATGCCGTCCCAACCACTGGCCTGGGCAAAGTTTGGGCCAAGCTCCTGCAGACCTTCAACTGGCACTGTATGCTCTGCAGGGGCGGCAGCAAGGCAACTTTGTTCCTGGTCTGGTCTGTGTTCGAGCAGCTTCTTGTCGCCGGTGACAATGGGACGTTGGAGACTTTCTTTCGGATCCTCAAGTGGTCCTTTACAGCCCTCTACCACGGCAAGTGGCCTTCCCACGACTGGAAAGGAAGACCGAGCCTGGCCGCATAAAGTATTCTTTTCTTCAGTCAAATATGTTTGTATATATAGATTAAGATAGATATATATATCTATGTATATATACACAGATGGTTTTGTTGCCATATGAATATTTACGAGGGTTCGCTACATGGTTACTTTTTCCTGCTCCCAAGTTTTCTTTTGTATTCGTCTGCTGCCATGATTACTGTATACTGTTCTGGCGCTTTTTTGCATCTGTCCAACCAAAGCTCAGCAAAGGTTCCCAGAGGGCTCTGTGCCTGCAAGAAAGGCTGGCGACTGGCTGGCCAATGGGTTCTGTGGAGTCCTTGTCTGCCTGCAAGGGGACTTAGAGTTCTTCGCCAAATCTTTGTCTCTCCCACGCTGGAGCAGCAATGAGAACTGTTGTCCCCTGTGCCCTGCAACCGGCTCAGGAGCTGCCATGAATTGGAGAAACTTCCGAGAGACTGCTCCGTGGGTCGGGCTCTGCTGGCGCCCGGCGAGCTGGAGGGCATTTCCTGAGAGGAGCAAATGCCCTTTGTTCGACATCCCTGCAGTGTCTGGAGCGACAGTTGCAGTGGACTATATGCATAGCAAATATCTTGGATCGGACATGTACGTGTACGGGGGCCTCTTCTACTACATGTGCTTTTACTTGATGACGGACACCCCCCAAGCCAATCTCCTCACAATTTGGAGTGAGCTCCAAGAGCTCTACCGGCTTCTCGGTGTGAAGCATCGCTATGCCTACTTCAACAGACTCACGATGTTCGTCCGCAAAAGCGGGCCCCCCAAGCTTCGGGGACGAGCAGCTGAAGTCAAGGGCCTGGCTCTGCCCATGTTGCACCTCTGGGAGAAATACATGAACGGGCAACTGCAGCTCCACAGGATGATCCTCGCCATGCTCAAGACCAACTGCACGATGGAGCTTTTGTTGGACGAGTACCGCGATGAGGACTTCTTCCCCCAGGCTGCGGCGAACCAGTTCAAGGCAGCAGCCTTCCAGATGGCTCACTTGCATGGACTCGTGGCAGACCACTTCCATGAGCAAGAAGACTGCCCCTGGCTCTGCCACACAACTGCGAAGCTGCACATGGTGTTGCACAGTGCACTGTTGGCTGGCACTGTAAATCCCAGGCTGGTTTGGTGCTTCGCCAATGAGGACTTCATGGGCATCACTCGCAAGGTGGCACAAAACTGCGTTCGTGGCACAAAGGCTGCTGCTGCCAACACAAAGATGTTGGAACACTGGCGAATAGGGATGGGGCTGCACCTGTCGTCCGTTGAGTGAAAACACAAGCGCTTTCTTTCCACTCGAAGACTTGGTCATGGTTACTTTTTCTTTTTCCTCTCAGACGGAGTAGCAAGAACGACCCTAAACCCAATCCTGCACGTGAAAACAACCCTAAATCCGAACAAAGCTTCAAGGGTGTTCAAGGCTGTTCACTGCGGGGTTCAAGCTTGTTGCACTTGTCATGGTTACTGTGGGATGGGTTTTTGGGGTTGAGTTTTAGGGACGACCCCAAACAACCCTAAATCCGAACAAAGCTTCCAGGGTGTTCAAGGCTGTTCACTATGGGGTTCAAGTTTGTTGCTTTTGTCATGGTTACTGTGGGATGGGTTTTTGGGGTTGAGTTTTAGGGACGACCCCAAACAACCCTAAATCCGAACAAAGCTTCCAGGGTGTTCAAGGCTGTTCACTGTGGGGTTCAAGCTTGTTGCTTTTGTCATGGTTACTGTGGGATTTTTTTTGGGGGTTCAGTTTTAGGGACGACCCGCTTCCCAATCCTACACCTGAACACCAAAAAAAATCCAAACCAAGCTTCAGGGACGTTCGTGGGTGTTCTGTCTGGGGTTCAAGTTTTTTGGAGTTGCCATGGTTACTGTGGGATGCAAGTCTCCTCTGACAAGAACGACCCTAAACCCAAAACCGTACACGGGAACACAACCACACATGAATCCCAAACACAGCTTCAAGGACATTCAAGGATGTTTTGTCTGGGGTTCAAGCTTTGGAATTGCACATGGTTACTTTCCGATGCACGTCTCCTATATGAGACATGATGATGCTTGCTTTCATGTGCACTCTCTCCACATGGTTATTTTTGCAGTTTTTGATAACCCTAAACCTTTTCTGAGCTAATATACACACCATGGACACACTGGTGCGAATGTTTGAGCTCTCGACATGGTTATTGTTCTGCGAAACTTTGAGCTGTCAGAGTTTTCTCAGCCCTACCTACACTGACTTCCCGGTTTGTGGGTTTTGGTCGGTGTGTTACCGTTGGCCGGGTGACAGGGCGGCCCAGGCACCTTGAAGCCAACGCCCCTTTCGAGGGGTATGACAGCGGGACGATGAGCTAAAGTGCCCGCTGGGGTGCTAATCTGCAGGCGGAAGGCAAGAAGAGGGGTGTCGTGACTCATGGGCCTGCGGTGCCCGCATTAAGGCGGTGTCAAATCCGTCGCCTGGGGTTGTGACCCGCACTGCAGGGCAAGGGCCAGGGAAGGGAGGCCACGATACGACCATGCTTACTGTGTATGCATCCTGGCTCTGGATTCTCATGCTTATTTCTGATCAATTTCATGACTTTTCAGCTATTGAAAAAAGTTAATTTCCATAGTTAATTCCACAGAATTAACTAATTTTTAGTTAAAAATTTTATCTTAAAATTAACTCTAAAATTAACTATTAGTTAATTCACCATTTCTAACTAATAGTTAATTTTGATGCTCAAAATTAACTATTGCCTATTAGTTAGGAATTTGCCTTAACCGATCTATTGGGCGGGCGCGACGCCAGAACCAGACAGCGTATGGTGGGCAACGGCTGGACTGGGGCGTCGCTGGGCGTCTTCTCGCCATTCTCGTCAGGGCGGCTTGGCAGCAAGCGCTGCCACGGTCCCACGCGAACCTAGCACCAGGGCTGGCGCGAGGGGCGTCAGCGTGCAAGAAGGGTGAACCAGGCGTGGGTCGATGCCCTCAATGTCGCCCGGCCTAGTCGGGAGGCCCGTCCTCCGGTGTCTCGCCCGAGTCGCCCATATCCATCCACGCGGTGCCCAAGGGCGGGCCGAAGTCACCGTCGATGGACCCCGCCCGGCGGGCGGTATGTTCCTGCAGCCAGTCCGCATGGCGACGGGCGAGGCGAAACATCAAATGTACCGCCTGTGTGTCGCCCACGACGTCGCCACGCGTGCAGCGGATCACCTCGGCGGAGTGGGGGCGCCGCCAGCCCTCCAAGTAGGGATCCATAAACTCCTGCCGCCACACGCGAGCCGGGGCGGAGAAGCCCAGCTCCGGCACGCCCGTGGCGGGGGGCGCGAAGGTACCACCTGAGGGCGCGAGAAGGGCGTGAGACGGCGAGCAGGTATGTCCCAAAACGTCCGCCCTTGCCCCCTGTTCTAGGAAACCCCAGATGTCCATGATGCTTTTATATCATGCTCACTGATGCCTTGGCTAGGCTGTTGAGCCACGTGTTTGAAGTATCTCCCCCCCCTCCCCTTCCCCCCCCTCCCCCCCCTCCCTCCCCCCCCCCCCCCCCCCCCTCCCCCCCCTCCCCCCCCTCGCCCCCCGGAGCCCCCCCCCTATCTAATTAATATCTCTTGCGAACCAATTCTTTTATCTACTCTTTGAACACCGCACATACACACTGTGTGTGTGTCACATGACACACGTACGTGTTCGAGTGCTGTGCAGTAGGAGTAGGGAGATGGGCACTGGCCCGAAACAAGAACAAAGACAAGACCTCGACAAAAGAGCGGAAAGGCTACGGGGCAGCCATAACTAGATGTAGAGGCTAGTGCAAGGGATTTTCACTTCTGTTCGCATGCATGTTTTTGCAGTCGACATATGCTTGTCTCGAAGGCGCCAAGCATGACTGAAAGCCATCTACACGACGAAACTGCGAATGGCTCAAGAACGACAAAAGGCCACTGAACGAGAGAAGGGTTTTTGGAAGTTCGGGGTTTTCAGGGCGTCTCGTCGGTGCAGGTCGGCTCAGCATGTGCAGTGCCTACTTAACACCTTCCGTGAAGCTCTAATCCCCCGTCTGCATTAGATCACGACATTGCAGAGTTCCTTCAGTGCATCAGACAGAGAATCACGACATTGCAGAGTTACTTCAGTGCGCGGGCGCACTGGCTGGCATTCTGGTTGTAGTGATTTTTTAGGTCGTTTGGTTTCCCTAGTGTTTTCCCGATCCCGGTTTAGGCGGTCCTTATCGTACCCTAAAAAGCTCAAACGTTCAAGCTGGGAAAGCTGGTCGGCGACAGTGGTCGCGATCAAGAACTTAGTGATTCAGAACTGCTATGGAGCTATCGCCTGTTCCTACGCATTATTCTGTAGTCGCCGGTGGAAGCCCATATCAACAACAGGTTATGAGCCCAAACTACCCAAGAGAACAGCAGTTCACCAGGGACTTATCATGCCACTATGAATGTGCAAACTCTTCAGAGAATGCAGGTCGAGATTCCAGTAGAGGTTTTGCGGAGTTTCCAGCAAGCAGCTGCTTTTGATCAGGCAGCACTGTCTGACTTGAGTGCCGCTGTGCAGGAGCTGCATGATCGACTCCAGTATCGCACTGGGCTTTTGGGGTCCGCCGTAGAAAATGTTCATAGTGGGTATCAGAGGGTTCTTGATGAATTGCAAGCCGTGAGCGGTGCCGTGGACGCACAGCATCGCGTGATCCAGACATTGATTCGGAGCCGTGATGAAATGCATGAGCAGATAGAATCAGTGAAACATGATCTTCAGACTAGGGTGGATCTTCTTGAAGGTGCACAGATGGGTACTAAGCAATGGCAGGCCCAGGTGGAGGCACACATCCAGAAGATTGACAACACCTTGTATGTCATGAATAACGCCAGCAACGATTGGATGCAAAGTCCGACGCAGTGCTTCAGGCGTGCAGTGATCAGCAGACTGGTGCAGCATCTTCCAGTGCAAATGCTCGTATTGCAATGCTTGAGAAGGATCTGTCAGAGCTGCAGAACAAACATGAACAGTTGCTTAATCTTGTAGGTGATCTGTATGCAGAGGACACCACAGGTCCTGCAACCGCACCGTGGCCAGATTGGAGCTAGCCGGAACAGCATGGAGCAGCGTGGCCCAGATGGAAGTGCTTGTTGGAGGTGCCGACCTTTGATCCTAGAGATGGTGTAGGATTGCCATGGGAACTAGGACTTCGGTTCGATGTGTGGAAGAAACAATTCCTTACACTAGCCTCCAACGTACATCCCCGGTTTGCTGATTACGTCTCTGTGTGCTTCAAGACAGCGCAAGAACGGCATGACATCCAGGCCGAGGGGAGACAGGCGCCTCCGTTTCAGCCAGTTGCGGGATATCCGGCGATGCTTGAGTCTAGACTTGTGATGGTGTTACTTCGAGTGCTCCCTGATGGAGTTAAGACGCCTGCACTTGAATCAGACGAAGGCGGCCAAAAGATCACATCCCAGCGCCTGCTTGAAGAATTTTACCTGTGTGTCAGACCAGGTGGTTTGGAGGAGCAGCAAACCCTGGTTAGATTCTTGCGGCAAGTGAATCCCGTCGCAACAGCTCGCGAGGCCATAGAATTGTTGCGTCGATGGAGGCTCGCCAAGAATAGGATTGCTTCACTATCTTTACCAGAGGTGCCGGCGTATGAGCAAATTAGCGACATTCAGAAAATGCTTAAGAACCTGGAGCGGAAGCATGACAGCCTTAGGACGCGTCTTTCCTTGATCCGCATACACCCTGATGTGCAGTTGGCTCGCCCGCAAGGGGTGATGATGGTTCTGGAGACCGTGGAACAGGAACTTCGGCAAATTGCTGCCGACGAAATGCCCAGGGATAATGCGGGGGATGGTTCAGGGCAACCTAGTGGAAATCAGGCTAAGGGTTCAGAGCAAAAGGGTAAGGATAAAGGGAAAAGTGAGGGGAAAGGGAAGCAAGCTGATCAAAAAACCAACCCTAACCCTAAAGAACATCCCAAAGGCAAGGGTAAAGGTGACAAAGGTCCAAAGCCGGAGGCACAGCCTAAGAGGAAATGCATTTTTCACGGTCGCAAATTTGGGTGCCGGCTCGGTGACGCTTGTAAGTTCTTGCACGAGGGGCCATCAGGGGCTACTCAGAGCGATCCGGAAGGGAACAATACACAGGCACTTCTTGGTGCTGAGGCGCAGAAGGCGAATGCTAAGGCCAAACCCAAGCCGAAACCGGCAGCTAAGGCAGCTACATCCGTCGTCAGTTCATCCTTCGCAGGCATGAGTATGTCTGCACCGCATGAGGAGAATCCTTTCCCGCATCGTCAGATTCCTGAGTGGCCGTTGTGGATGTGTGAACTGACCCTTGAGCAATACCGTGAGTGGCAGAGGCATCCCTTTGGTATGACAGGATACTTCAATCAGGTAGAACATCCTCGAATCAGTCCCAAGCATCAGGATGAGTGAGTGCGAGATTGAGAAATGGATTGAAGGATGGATGGATGGAATGGTGATGAAGATGTACACTGATGCTGGGTTAATCGAAGCTCAAGTGGTATCGGCATGGCAACATGAGACATGTGTTCATGAACCCGGATTCTTGATAGCGACAGGTTTGGAGTCAGATGAACCATGTTACAGGGTTTTGGTGCTTTCGGCCAACCGGCCTGGGTCACCAGTGCCTTTCAATGCTATGCAGCAAGCTCGATTGGAGGATGATCGGAGGATTGAAGATCCGAGGGCAACGAGCATTGCGGACAATATCACAGGAGCTGCTGATCCTGAACCGGACTTCCGAGAGTCTGAGGAGGAGTCGATGTCCGACTCTCTGATGTGCACACACTTTCATCTTTTGAGACCCTGTCCAGTGAGTCTTCGGATTATGAGATGCCCAGAAGGGGAATGATTTGGGGGATCCACTTAGCCGAGGAGGAGTTTCGTGCGTGGATTAGGCCCGGAGTCCTTGGGGTAAATCATGATGAAGCTTTCATTCCTGTGATAGGCGATGAAGGGCTGGAGATGCGTGCATGGAGGACCTTGATGATGTTTCGAGGCCGAAATGATTGGCACGAGGATCCCATTGACATCAGTTACGGACAGCATATCACTTTTACGCAAGAAGTTCAGGTGCAAACTGCTCCGAGGGTGTTTAGCACAGCCTATGCAGTGTGTGTTCACGATTCTAGACAAGGGCGAGAGATCTTGTTGGGATTGCGCGCGTATCCAAGTAGGCCGTGGATCACCTTGGAACCGATCCGTGTGGAAGGGCATGCAGGTGTACTTGAAGCCAGATCCCCCACAGTTCCACCACCTCCGGGATACGGTGGAGGAGATTATGATCATATTCCTGAGATCAACCAACTTCATAGCGCTCAAAAAGGGCGTGTCAGGACACAACGGAGTTCTTCTGGACTCTGGAGCGAATGAGACTCTCCGCCAGCAGGAACATCGTCCTGCCAGATCCGTGCCGCTGCCACTTACTTTGGCGAATGGGGCGTCAATCGATGCTTTCCGCACCAAGGAAGGGGAGGTTGTGGTTGTAGGAGTTGAGAATGGGGATATCATTTGTGGGGTGAATAGGCTAGTGCAAATAGGCTGCAAGTTTGAGTGGGACTACATCAATGGTCCCCGACTGCACTTACCATCGGAAGTCGGAGGTGATGAGGAACAACTGCGTGAAATCAATGAATTACCCTTCATGAGCCGTAAGACTTTCCTTAAGCTTAGGCCCTTGATGACCCAACATTGGAAACACCATCACACCGCTTGTGTTGCTGCTAGCGCGGAATCGATGTCGGAAGTGTGTAACATCTTGAGCTGGTCAGACCTGGATCATGTGATCAACGCCCAGGAGGAGACAGCAGTTCAGGCATTGGTGGCAGAGCATCCTGGAGAGATGTTTGCTAAGAACATGCTTGAAAAAACCGTGCTAACACATAGCGATGTGCTGGAGGCAATCAATCGTGCCGACCTGAAGCCTATGGTTTCAAATCGTATGAACAAAATAGAGGGTACTCAGGAGAAGGTTTCTTTGTGGGTTTTCGGAGCTTGGGTGAAGGGAGGTTTGAGGGGGATAACAACATTGATGCGACATCATCCCTACCAGACGAAGGTTCTTGTGAAGTACATGAGGGCGAACACATCAACCCCTTTCATGTCGGTAGTGATTTCACGGGATTGCGTGTTTCGACCACATAGAGATCCCAACGATTGCAATCGGCCACGTCGGGACATGATCCGGCGGCAAATGGGCTTGCGGAGAGAATGGTCGGGCTCTTGAAAGAGAAGGTCAGAGAGTATCTCATCACGGGAGCTGTGCGGCTATGCTATTGGCCTTACTTGTTCTCTGAAGCGGCTAGGTGGATGCGGGATTGCACACTTGGAACATCTTGGCAGGGAGAGCTGCCATATCCTGGTGAGGCGGTGGCTGTGAAAGTCATTGACCCTGCACTTCTGGAGGCTCGGGCTGAGCCGGGAGTGTTTCTGGGAAGAGCAGACAATGCGACGCATGGAGCATTCGTACAAGTACAACGGAACAGCAAACCAGCAGTCATCTTGACTAGGTTGCCGGCAGTGCTGAAGGAGACAAACAAGCAGTGGCGCACGTTTACTTCAGAGAGTGGTGACTTGATTTGGATTTCTAGCACAGGAGAGGCAAAGCATGCAGAGGCAGTGAGAGACATTGGGTTGGACCTGGGACTGATCACAGTGGAAGAAACTCAACGTGGATACAGTCCATCCGAGGGTTTCCCAGTGGCAGCCACTTTAGCTTCAAAGGCTGGAGGTTCGGACAAGTATACCATTGTGAATGCTGCAGCTGAAGATGAGATGACGGATGCTGAGGAGATGCTTCGAATTCTTGCGGGACAACGGGCATCGGCTGAGATCGTTGACACGAGTGTTTTCTTCAAGGGATCAGAAGCAGATAGGACCAAGTGGTACGAAGCCGCGAAGAAGGAGATGAACACCATGCATGAGCAAGTTGTTTGGCATGAGTTGCGGGAGTCAAAGCTGCGCGAGGACTTGGGTCTGGGACCCAAGGAACAGCTGCCGAAAATCCTTCCGATGAGATTGGCGCTGGCGAAAAAACCAGACCTTGAGGCAGAGGCCGACATCAAGAATGGAGCGACTCTGGGAGCAGCTGTTGCGGAAGCGGCGTTCAAGGCTCGTGTCAGATTGGTGGCATGTGGAAACTTTCAGCCGAATAGCGAAATTGAGGAGTCTGAGATCACGTGTGAAAACTTGAGTCCCGAAACCTTGCGATTGGTGTACGGAAGATTGGCTGCGGAGGAAACTTGGGAAGGGTTATCCTTGGACATATCAGCTGCTTTCTTAAACAGTTTGTTGCCGAAACATGAGAGAATTCTTCTTTGCCCACCAACAGTGCTTGTGAAGCTGGGTTTGGTAGACCCAGATGTGCTGTTCTATGCCAACAAATCCATCTATGGTCTGCGACGGGGACCTCATGATTGGCAGAACGAGCGCACCGAGAAACTTCACAAGGCTGAGGCGAAGGCAGATGAAACATGTTCGTATGGCACATTGCGACTTGAAGAGCTTGAGGAGTGCAAAGGGCTTTTTGTTGCCAGGGACGCCAATACTTGGAAGATCACAGGAATTCTGGCTACGTTTGTCGATGATGCTTTCATTTGCGGACCGAGAGAGGTGACTTTGAGAGTGAAGCGATTGATTGCGCAGACATGGAAATGCCAGGTACAAGGGTTTCTTTCACGAAGCTCAGATTCTGAGATTAAGGATGGCGACGAGGTCATCAAGAAAGTCGATGAGATCACATTCTTGGGAACACAGGTGACGCTTGATAAGGATGGGGTTCGTGTTTCCCAAAGGAAGTGGCTGATCAGGGAACTTCATCGTCGAGGCTATGTACACCTTAAGGGGAGCGAATCTTTGCCGCAGATTGATGCTACGCAGATTCCTTTGATGCCGAAGGATACAAAGGGCTTTGCAGATCACCTCAAGAAGGCTCAAGGGGAGATTGGATGCCAGTGGTTGGGCTTGAAGACTCGTCCTGACATCCTTGGCATCGTTGCAGACATGGAATCCTGAGTGGGTGTATAATGCTACAAAGGGCGTTTGGAGATACTTGCGAGCTACAGTGTGGTCAGAGAATGTCAGAGATGATTCATCATGAAGGAGGATCCTTGGACATCTATGCGGAGTCCGATGCCAGCCTTGGGCCAGCGGGTTCTAGGTCTAGAACGGGGTTGGTTATTAGTGTAGGTCAGAACCTTGTTTTCTGGAAATCGTGTCGTCAGAATCTTACGGCGTATTCGACTTGTGAAGCTGAAACCGATGCATGCGCGACAGCCCTTTTCGAAGCCACTCGTATCGCAGGCTTGATCCAAGCCCTGACCGGACACAGGCCGCGGCTAGTGATAGCTGGAGATAATGCGGCAGCGATTACCTCGATCACAAGGAATGACTTTAACCCTCTTACGTGGAGAACTCGGCATTACGCTATGAGGTGTGCTTGAGGCTTGGGTCAGGGACATGATGCACCGCGGCTACCGCGACGCAGACTTGGCAGAGATTGAATGTTTGTGGAAAGCCGGGGATGACCTGGTGGCGGATGCACTTACCAAGGTCTTGCCAAAGGCCCGCTTAGAGAGACTTCGGAAGCGTTTGGGAGTCTTGACGAGTCGGATGGGCCACTGAGTTTTTTAAAGTTCTTCAGCGCCGAAGGAATAGTCCAGCGCTACAGTTCAATCATGTGATACTGGGGTTGGAAGTTCCAGCAGGCCGTTCCTCACGAACAGCTGGAAAGGAGGAGTGTTCTAGGAAACCCTAGATGTCCATGATGCTTTTATATCATGCTCACTGATGCCTCGGCTAGGCTGTTGAGCCACGTGTTTGAAGTATCTAATTAATATCTCTTGCGAACCAATTCTTTTATCTACTCTTTGAACACCGCACATACACACATGACACACGTACGTGTTCGAGTGCTGTGCGGTAGGAGTAGGGAGATGGGCACTGGCCCGAAACAAGAACAAAGACAAGACCTCGAAAAAAGAAAGCGGAAAGGCTACGGGGCAGCCATAACTAGATGTAGAGGCTAGTGCAAGGGATTTTCACTTCTGTTCGCGTGCATGTTTTTGCAGTCGACATATGCTTGTCTCGAAGGCGCCAAGCGTGACTGAAAGCCATTTACACGACGAAACTGCGAATGGCTCAAGAACGACAAAAGGCCACTGACCGAGAGAAGGGTTTTTGGAAGTTCGGGGTTTTCAGGGCGTCTCGTCGGTGCAGGTCGGCTCAGCGTGCGCAGTGCCTACTTAACACCTTCCGTGAAGCTCTAATCCCCTTGGAAGCCAGAAGCACTTGAAGCCCGTCTGCATTAGATCACGACATTGCAGAGTTCCTTCAGTGCATCAGACAGAGAATCACGACATTGCAGAGTTACTTCAGTGCGCGGGCGCACTGGTTGGCATTCTGGTTGTAGTGATTTGTTAGGTCGTTTGGTTTCCCTAGTGTTTTCCCGATCCCGGTTTAGGCGGTCCTTATCGTACCCTAAAAGGCTCAAACGTTCAAGCTGGGAAAGCTGGTCGGCGACAGTGGTCGCGATCAAGAACTTAGTGATTCAGAACTGCTATGGAGCTATCGCCTGTTCCTACGCATTATTCTGTAGTCACCGATGGAAGCCCATATCAACAATCAACAACACCCCCAGTCGGCGTTGGATAAAGCGCCGTCGAAGGCGAAGGCGTCCACAAAGGCCAAGACGGCTCAAGTGCTAGAGAGTGCCCCTTGACTCCCAGAAGCGCCGTGAGACCCGGGTCCTTTTGATACTCATTCCGAGGCCGAGGTCGATCCGCCCGCTAAGGACGACAGGTCGCCTACCTCGTCCGAGGAGGAGCCTGAGTCTAGGCACTGTACCGCGGGGTCCACGCCGGAACCCTCCGAAAAGCAGCCGCGCGGCGCGCTCCATAAGGCCACCCCTGCTGGGGCTTGCGCCCCTGGCACGGGTTCCGAATCGCTCGGTGAGGCCGCGCTTACGACGTCCGGGGCCAACTGCCCCGGAGCCGACGAGAGTGCCCACGACGGGGCAGAGTTGTCCCAGCGCTCCTGGGCGGTGAAGGGTGCCGTCTTGGTGGCGATTCTTTGTGCCATAGCCACTGCGGCCCTGGTGGGGAACCGCGCCGCCATTCCAGACGGGAGCGACCACCTCGGGCGGATGCTGCCCGGTCGCCCTAAAGGGCCGACTGCATCTCGCGCATCTCGCGCTCGATGCGTGGCCGTATGGCGTGCTGGTATAGGTCGCGTCGAAGTGCAAAGGGCCTCTGCCATCCGCCGCCCGCTTGGCGTTCTCCTGGTCAATCGCCCGGCGCTGGACCTCATAGGGTGGCGTGCGGGGGTGGCGGAACAGGCGCCTTCTTGACGGGCGGGACCACCTGAACGCCCAATGGTGGCGGCACCGCCTGAGGCCCGCCCTGCGGTGGCGTAGCCGGAGAAGGGGCGGCCGCCGTCACGACGCCCGGGTCAACCAAAGGAGGCGGAGCGGCTTTGGCGAAGGGCTTGGGCGGTCCGCCACTCCACAGGGCGACCAGAAGCCGACGATGCCGTAGGGGGCGGAGTCGATGGCGGCGGAGGGGGCGGTGCCAGCCCCTGTTTCGGCCACCTGACCGTGGCGCCCGCCGGGCAGAACGCCCCGAACGGCATAGGCAACGTCGTGTCGGGCGGTGCTTTGGGTGTGGCGTTGTCGAAGCCCAGGAGATAGCCCGCGAGCCCGGTCTCGCCCTCCAGGTCCCCATCGTCCGGGACGGGGTAAGTCGACCTTTGATGTGCCCAGTGCCCGGCGGGGCGTCGTCATGATGTCTGGAAGCCTCCTGATCCTTCCAGTACTGCCTGGCCTCGGTGGCGGACGGGCCAGGCTCCACTGACGAAGAAGCCCCGGGCGGGGCCAGCCAAGCCTCCACAGGCAATCCGCCCCGCCAGTAAGAACCCCAGGGGGGGGTAACGTACGTACGTACGTACCTCGGGTACGTACGTTGGTACGTTAGTACGTTAGTACGTTAGTACGTCAGTGCGTCGTCACACCGACAGGAGTACGTAGGGGGGGTAGGTACCTTAGTACTTTAGAACGTTGGTAGTACCGTGGTAGGTAGGTAGATAGATATAGGTAGGTAGGTAGGTAGGTAGGCAGGAAAAATTGTTGGCGGGGGCGGGCGGAGGTATGTATGTACGTACGTTATAGTACGCTAGTACGTTAGCGCGTTAGCACGTTAGCACGTTAGTACGTTAGTACGTTAATACGTTAGTACGTGAGTACGTATGTACGATCGGACCTGAGCACTTTAGTACGTTGGCAGTACGGTAGGTAGGTAGGTAGGTAGGTGGGTAGGTAGGTGGGTAGGTAGGTACGTACATACTTTGCTGCCCTCCCTCGAAAAAAAATTTGGTAGGGGGGGGGGGGGGGGGGGTGAGGGAGGTATGTATGTACGTACGTTAGTACGTTAGTACTTTAGTACGTTAGCACGTTGGTACGTTGGCCAAATTTTTTTCCGGGGGGGGGTGTGGGAGTATGTATGTACGTACCTCCGGGCAAAAAAATGCGCCGGGAGGGCGGGTGAGTATGTATGTAGTTCCTTGGGTACGTATGTACGTTAGTATGTATAGCAAGAGAGTTAGTTAGTTAGTTAGTTAGTTAGTTAGGTAGGTAGGTAGGTAGGTAGGTAGGTAGTTATAGGTACGGTAGGTAGTTGTAGGTATGTACGTACATACGTACGTACTTGCCCGGCTTTGGTCAGGTGGTAGGTACATACGTACGTAACATGTCTGCTGCCTGGGGTGTCGGTCAGGCGGTAGGTACATACGTACCCGAAGGGGGGGGGGGGGTAGGTATGTACCTTAGTATGTTCGTATGTTGCAAAACAGGGGGGGGGTATGTATGCACGTACGTTATGGGGGGGTCGGTCAGGTGGTAGGTACATACGTACGTACCTCCGGATCCTCCGGCCAAGAATTTTGGCGGTAGCAGGCAAGATAGTCTGTATATACGTATGCTGGGGGGAGAGGTGGGAGCTGCACGTACTTTCCCCGCAAGGGGGGGGGTACGTAGTGGTTTCAGCTAGGTAGTGAGGTAGGTAGCGGTAGCTATAGGTAGGGAGCCGGGTACGTGCGTGCATACGTACCTTCTCCGGGGGGGGGAGGTAGGTAAGTACGTTAGTATGTGGGTACGTTGCAACACAGGGGGACGGAGGGAGTATGCAGGTACGTACGTTGCCAGGGGTGGGGTAGATAAAGGGAGGCAGGTAGACGTAGACACGCACGCACCTCTGGCCAAAATTTTTCCGGGGGGGGTGGGAGTATGTATGTACGTACCTCCGGGCAAAAAAAATGCGCCGGGAGGGCGGGTGAGTATGTATGTACGTACGCTTCCCAGGGGGGGGAGGTATGTACGTACGTTAGTATGTACAGCAAGAGAGTTAGTTAGTCTGTACGTACGTACCTTGGCATTCCTTGGGTACGTATGTACGTTAGTATGTATAGCAAGAGAGTTAGTTAGTTAGTTAGGTAGGTTATAGGTAGTTATAGGTACGGTAGGTAGTTATAGGTACGTACGTACATACGTACGTACCTCCCCCCCCCCCTCCAAAAAAAAAAAATCTGCGGGGGGGGGGGGGGGGGTATGTATGTATGTACGTACCTCGGGGTTCCTTATGCGCCCCGCAGGGGCGCTCAAAGACGCCGAGGGGGTCGGCAGAGGCGATGGCGTAACCGTCAAGGACGTGGTTGCTGGCGGCAAAGTCCCTGACGGCGAAGGTGGTGATGACAAAGGGGGCGTAGGGCCCAGCGGCGGGCTGGGCAGCCGTGCAGGCCGGAACCAGGCGGGCCAGGTCGGCCGCAGAAAGGGCGCCAACAGCCGCGGCGAGTTCACCGTCCATCGCCCCGGCCACGAAGTTGGCGATGAAGACGTGGGCCTCAGTTTGGGTGCCCGCATCTGTGCCGCCATTGGCGGTGTGCTCGCCCACCGGCATGGGCGAGGCGAAGCCGGCTATCACTTCTTCCTCTTCGTCGCCCGATTGGGCGTTCACCTCCTCAACCACCGACGTAGTAGGCGCCGAAGTCGCATGGGGCTCCGGCGCGGGCTCAGGCGTCGTGCCCGCCCAATCCAAGCCCGACGCGGCGAGGAAGTCGGCGGCGGTGGCGAGGTCGGCGGCGGATCCAGTCGAAGACATGACCAGAACACTGGGAGGCGAAAGGACGAGAGGGAAATTCAAAAGGCGATCGAGCCGGCAAGCTGCGGCCGATCGCTGACGATTGTTCCTACACGCACACGTGCGTTACACTGCAATAAAAGTCACATGTTGACACATAGAAGACATGATGGCCACAGAAATTCTCTACCCTTAAACCATTATTCAGATTCTCACAACAATCAAGAGTGCGGTCCTCCTTAATGCGCACAGGAACTTGTGAGCCACGGGCCACATCCTGCAGGATTTGCACAACAGCCCCATGCGAGCAAGCTGCCCCACGAGAAGTGCCTGCCCAAATTCCCCGTCGAAGTCTTGCTCGGCAAGAATGCCAACAAATGGTTGTCCGGCAGGTGACGTCACCTTGCAGGGGACCATAAGAGTAGCTTGTTTTTGACGGCGCTGCGCACCTTGACGTACACAGCCCAGCTCGACATCATCACCACCTCTCCAGCGAACCATTCCTGATTACAGAGATGTAGCCACGTACTGGTGTGAAGCCCATGACGTGAACAGAGATTTCTGCATTATCAGTCAGCCGAGTGCTGGCTTTGCATCAGAAGAACCGGAAGGAAACAGAATAACCAAGACCAAGCCAAAGGGCTTCCTGTTCAGCATCCAGAAAAGCTGTCACGTCTGCCGGCCTTGCCAGATCTTGCAAGGCTTTCAGCAAGGCTTGCAAGCCGTCTATGCGTTTGCGAAAAGCCAGCGCCTGCTTGAATCCGCGACGTAACGATCCGGCCGCGCCAAGGCCCCCGATCGCAGCGTCAGGTAAAGCCGGCCTCAAGGAGCTGAAACTCGTGCTGCTTCTGATGCTTTCCGCACCTTTCTCTGGCGCTTTGCCCGCCTGTGTCTCCGTGTTCTCCATGTGGGTCGGGTTCTCCATGGTCCGCTGCCCTGTAGAGCCATGAGGGGAAGAAACAAAGCCAAAAATCCAGATGCACTAAGGTTGCCCTCCCAACTTGCCTTGCTTCCGGGTTCACGCTTAGTACCCTCGCAGAAATCTGATCTCCGGGCTTGTACTTGAACGGCCCCTTTGGCGGAAACCCATCTGCGAACTCCTCCGAGCAACTGTTGATAACAGTTTGTGGACGTCTCCGAGAATCCCAGCTTTGCCGAGCCTCCACTTCCAGGAATGCAAAGGTGTCGGAGCAGCCAACATCCACAGAGATGCCACCAGGGCAGTAAATTTGCACCACCATCCCCTCGACATGCTCGCCGACCTGATGACCAGAGCAGCATCCACCATGCAACTCATCTGCAAATCAGGTTGCCTGGAATTTCTCCAACGGACGTCCAGGAGACGTCGTGGAAGCTGCGTGGCGCCGAAGCTTCCCCGCCTTGGAGAGCAAACACCACCGCGGACTGCTCCCGCCCATGGAGTCGCCAAGCAGCCGAGCAGCCACTATGCTCAAAGAGGCGACGCTTGCTCCCTGCCGGCATCTCGCCTTCCCAAGTCAGTCCCATGTCGAGGTTATAAAGAGCAGTCTCAAGTGGCCTTTCCGGAAAAGGTTGCACCGGGCACTCTCAAGGCCCGCTGCACCTGTCGAGGCGTGCCCTTCAACAAACGCTGGCTACATTGCTCCACCAGCGGCCTGCAAACGCAGCACTACGCCATATCTACTGCGACATCTACGACAGTCTGACGCTGCGACCATGGAGAGTCGGATGAATTGTCTGGTCACACGCCTGCAAGATGCCAGGCCGTGCTTGGCTGGATACTGACAGCATCAGCATGCCGCCATAGCACCCTCACTGGATCATGCCCGCATGTCGGGACGAGGTGTCCAAATATAGCTGTTTGTTGTTGACCGCGTGTTCGTGCCGACAGTAGCGATGCGATGTCTGGGGCCGACACATTGCAGAGAAAATCAGCGATTAACACCGTCCCCTTCGTGTCACCTTCATCCCGCTCCCTACACTGACGTTTGCCACTCTGCTCTGACTTTGATCGCGCATCGATACGCGAAGTCCGAAGTGCATAGTCTCGCCAATTCGAAGCCTCGCCGCAAGCCTTCCTGTTCAAAGTCACTAGCAGAGACCAGTGACAGGCTGCCATTCTTGCACTTTGGTTCGTTCCCCAGATCGAACCCAGCACAGAGGCCGGCCCTTCGACATCAGCCATCGGCTGCATTTCCGTACTAAGCTACTAAATCGTTTCCGGCGTGCTTGTGACGCGTGGGCTCCTTTGGTCAAATCTGCATATTTGCACCGAAGACCAAAGCATGCCTTGGCAAATGGACACGTTGCGACTGCACAGGAAGCTGGCGCAACGCCCGAAAGGAGCTGAGCGGAAGCGCACCCAGCTCCTTTTGCGGATATTCGCGGCCAGTTTGTCAGGCCGCCACTGGCTGCCAGGCTGCAACTTCGACCAAGGCCGTTCGTCAATCTCTCGAGTTCTCGCAGCAGCCAGTAACAAAAATGCAAAATGCACCAACAGTGCGAAGCGATGCTTGGCACCTGCTGGCTCAGTGCAGCTGAATGAATTGTTGCAGTTGCATCGGACATTCTCATACTCCTGGGCTCACAGTGCTGCGTGGCTACGCGCCGCAGGGGTCCCTCCTTCCCGCGAGATCATGGCAGAGCCACTGGCCATAAACATCAACTTCTTCCGGCAGAACCACGCTCCTCATCCGACACGGTCAATGGCCTTTCTGGCCTGCTTTTTTTGCAATGGCATGTCGTTGTGAGTGCACTTCGTGCGTACATGAACCTCGCAAGGTGCCTCGCTCTCCGTTTACAAGAGTGTTGGCATTGAGACAATTGCAAGGCTTTGTCGACCCAACAGAGGCATGCTGTTCTGACCAGCATCCTGCCTGGAGGCCGAATGCCCTTGGCGGCAGGGGAGGTAGCCTCATGATAAAGTCAAGGACAGCAGCGTTTCGTCGAAAGTGAAAATCCGTGTGCTCCAATTGGCCGCCAGGCGACTTGCCATCTCTCCCGGCCTGGCACAGGAGCTCAGACCCTTGCAGCCTCCAGGTTTTACAGTAGGCATCCTGACAACTTTGCCCGGTTCGACCCGCATGGATTCTGGATTTGTCGTCGGCTTTGGCCCTTCCTCATGTCGGCCAGCGGTTTCTGAACTAGGATGCCCAAGTGCCTACCGTCAGAACTCTTCAGCTCCCTGCCGGCCGTCTTTGCTCCTGCACAGCAGACAGGGACCCCTGGACCAGGGCGGCAACCCCGAGACCTTGGCACCAGAATCCTTTCGCAGAGGTCGAACCTGCAACCGCCGCAAAATCCCGCAAAGCAAGGCGAGATGAGCAGAGCCAGGGTAGCCATGGTACAACGGAGGGCCTGCTGAGCCAACACCTCCTGAGTGGAGAGGGCGTCACCTGCAAGCTTTCCGCATGGCCCCTCCAAGAACTACGCATCGGTAGCAGCCGCCTAAACGCTCGCGAAGCCGAGCGATGTCCTCCAGCTCCATCTCCAGAGCCACGTCCTTGGCACTCTTGGGCTTTCGGAGAACCGCAATCCAAGTTTATGCCACATGCTTTCTTCAGTCGCTGTGTCTGTCTCTTCGTCAGTTTGTTCCATCTGCCTTAGACATTGGATGCTCGGTCGCCACATCACGACCTGGTTGTCGCAAACCCGCAACCAGGCAGAATCGCCCTATGCCCTCGTGTCCTGGTGATGTCGAGCTCATGGCTTCTGAGCACTTCTCAACACTCCAGCTTCCGATAAGTTGCAAGCACTTCTGCTTTTCCCACATCCGGCTTCCCCTTCCCGACAACCTGAACCTGCAGTTCAATCCACCGAACCAACTGTCGATGTGCTACAGCTCTTCGGTATCGTTTGAGCAGCCCCGCCATCCTGGCTCCTCGGGAACTTCCGTTTCATCTTTAAGTAACCGACCCCGAATCCAGACAAATTCGCGAACGTGCGATTTTCCTGTGAAAGCTCAGTGAATCCTCTGGCGAGCCGTTGCTAAAGTGACTTTCATCTGCATCCAACAACACTTGTCAATCAAACACAAGGCACTGGGTCCAAGTACAGAGATCATGCGGAAAGTCAAGGCCCATGCAGAGGATTGCGTCCCGCCTGAGCAACTGACCAAGCTTCATGAAGGCTTCAGCGTGCGACAACATCTCGTGTGGGCGCCAAGCTCCAAGAATCAGCTCTGCTTCGATGTCCCTGCAGAATCCCCGGATGGTCAAATTCGCCAAGCTAGCTGCTAGCATGCGTGGGCAGATCTCGGTCACGGTCACTTGCACCACCTGCCCACTTGCAGCCTTTCTCACCTCCATGCCAATACAAGCAACCACTGACCTGTTGCCAGTGGGTTTCGGCTAGACACCGCCAGCGACTGGAAGGATAAAACCTCGAGGGCGATGCTGGCGAGAGAAATCTAGTAAGGCCCGTAACCGCATTTGCAGACGGGTGAGAAAAGAGACAAAATTCGGTGCGCGTTGCAGGTCAACTCCATAGGGAGTCAAAACACGGGGTCAAGATGTATACTTGGCCCAACTAAAGCTTTGACCATCCGCGAACTGCTGCATGCTTCACGCATGCAAGGAATGCGGATGAAACACTGCGAAGAACCACAGGTGAAGGCATCCCAAGTATGAATGCTACAAACGCTGAATGTTCCATCAAGACTTGAACTTGAAAGATCCCTGTGACTTCCCTTCCTGGACACAAGCGAATGGGGACTGTAGACAAGGCATCAAGGAGTCCCCCTGGGATGATAGTTGTGGAGGGAGTCTCGGGTTCTAGGACTCTAGTGGTTAGCTCCTGGACAAAGCTGCCAGACAGTTCCCGACATTCCAAGTTCCAAGGAAGACCTTTACACACTCGCCAAAGCAAAAATCCCAAGACCAAAACAGCTTCTTCGCGTGGTCTTCGCTGTGGTCAACTCGCACTGCCTTTCTCCTGAAGGCAGTTCTGCCAAAGAAGGTGGGGAGATGTGGAAGTTCGCGTGGCCATCATTTGCCCTTGCCTCCTCCAAAGTGCGAGGAATGGCTGAAACTGCCAAGGCTCAGCTAAGGCCCCAGGCCATCCCAGGCCCCACGGCCCCACGGCCTTCTGCCTCATCCTCGGAGGTCTCGTCGAAGAACGGCTTAGCACGATCAAGGGCAGCTCCGAAGGACCTTCACCGAGCCACGACACGAAAACACGAAGCGAGGCACTGACCACGGCTTTTCTTTCGGGCCCCGCTTCGGTGTCAGGACGTCTACCCGCTGCGAGTGGGAGGCCTGCAACAGGGATTTCGCTTGCTCTCACGCTCTGTATCTCTTGCAATGGCATCTCCGTTTCCTGGGCCGTGGTATCCTGAACTACACTGCACATCCCTTTCTCTTTCTGATGGTGAGCTAATTGAGTCAATCAGTAGTGGAGCACAGGGTGCGTTATCTCAGAGGCACAGAGAAAAACTGACCAGCTGGTTGGGTGGTGGTGGTGGTGGTGGTGGTGGTCGTGGTGGTCGTGGTGGTCGTGGTGGTGGTGGTGGTGGTGGTGGTGGTGGTGGTGGTGGTGGTGGTGGTGGTGGTGGTGGTGGTGGTGGTGGTGGTGCTGCTGCTGCTGATGCTGCCGCTCACCATGTACAGAACACTCGGTTATACTCGGTTGATCTTCCCAAAGCATTACCTGCCTTGCGGTTCATATCGAGCTCGAGCTCACTGGCATCGCAGCTTATGCCTTTGCAGTCTTCGGCTAGAGCAGCAGCGACACTTGAACGATTGGAGGGACTGAAGACGTCTCAGGCTTTGGCTGACTGAAAGGCGTCGCGATGTTGGCGCAGTTGGAGGAACAGCACAGCCCACCTTTGAAGGCTCCTTAATTTGGTGGCGGCACTCGCAAGTACTCCGCGTTTCTTGGGGTGCGCCGCTCTCCACGCATGTAGCACGGCTAAGCACAGAAAAACAGTTTGCGAAAGCAAGCTGCCATGACAGGGGCTTCAGACTCTTTTCCTGGCCAAGAACAGGATTTCTTCAAGCATCTTTACCACTTACGGCCTGACGACATGTCACGAGTCTGCTAACAAAGAGGCCCCGCCTGCGATAAACAGAGAGCCCGAATCGCCCCACTCTTGAGCACTAGCGGCTCCGAAACTTCCAGAACGGCCATACAGATTGAGTTCCCCTTACGCAGCCCTTGCACAGAGCCTCGGCTCGGTGCTCACACACGCTCGGAAGCATAGAGCCTTCCCTGTCAGCAACAGGATCTAGCGCGACTCGGGCATCCACTTCTCCAAGCGCGCCACAGGCGTCGCGTCCGGTTCTTCGGGGAGGCCTCAGCAAGCAGAATCATTCTTTTGAAGCTGCTTCTCGCCACCAACAAGTTGCTGGCAGTCTGGCTGCTTGCAGATCCACGGCATCTTATCTGCTGTGCGCACACACACTCTGAAATCCATCCTTTGCCGATTGATATCGGGTATCAATGGATCTGTGACCACAGGCGGCTCAAGCATCCCGCCGTGGCTACAATCGACATTGCCCCTGCAGCTCATCCCTCTTCACGTATCCGACGATGACCAGTTGGCATACGGACAGATTGAAAGAAAATCTTCAGCTTTCAGTCTGTCACGTGCAGTCCGCTGGCACGTGTCAACTTCAATGGGACGTGCCAGGTGAGGAGACGCCAGAGCAATAATCTACAAAAGGAATCATGGCAACGCTTCGCGGCACCATGTTCTGAGCAGTAAGATCTCGTCTCTACGATCACGTCACACGAGCACGTCGGACTGGTCATCACAAACAATCACCCCGGGTTCCTGCAGAATCTCCTCCAGTGAGCAGAACTCAGCGTTCTGATGTCCGCTATTGATGCAGCTCGCTACGTGCATGCAGACCTCCTGCAATCGCAAAGTACTGAACAGGCTACTTTCCGAATCTCTGTTGAACTATGCCGAACACGTAACTGGACGTGACAAACGATCACTTCATTGGAATCAATGGCTCGCTGCCGCCTGCGTGGTCGCTCCACACACACCGGTCTGCATTTTTGGATCCCTGGCAGAAACAGTTCTGCAGTAACAAACACCCATGGACACTCAAGCATTGAACAGTTTTGCCAGCAGCTTCCGTGCCGGAGGCCTGCCTTGTCGCGCAGGAGATCATCTTGGCGTTCATGCCCGTCCCGCGAAAAGGCACAATGTTTATGGAGCGATCATCAAATAGCCATACGTTCGAAGGAAGAATTCCCACACCACGGCGTGCAAGCCTCAGGCTGCTTATCGATCTGAAAATCAGAGTACCTCAAGTGCTCGAGCGCAAGACCAAATGACGATGCCTTTGGCGGCCTCCTGCTTTGTGCCGTCCAAGCATCCTGCAAACACCCAGGTGCTCAAAGCGGGACTCAACGGCCCTCAATGTCACACCACGCTTGGAGCAAGGGCAGGGCCTGTCACCAGTGTAGACTGCGCATCCTGGTGAGCATCCAGTGACGTTCAGTTCACGTGCTCGTTCTTCTCGGTCCCAGCCTGTGCAGTGCAGGCTCGGCGTGCCTCGCCTCTGCTGGATGGGCCAGACCTTGAATACAGTTGTAAAGGTTTCACCAGGACAAGGCAGCTTGACTGCATAGGCGCCGCACCAATTAGTCACTGGCAGCTTGCCTTGAGACAACTTTGAGACAAGCAATGCACAATTGCTGGCACCAGCCATGGAGGCAGGCATGCAGCCACGTTGCCACCTGATCCCTGCAGATGTTGCACAAGAGTCGTGCGCTCCTTCAAACATAGCTTCGACTACTGGTCCATGTCTGTGCATAGCCACAGCCTGTTCGTCGCGCGAAGACAATAGCAGCATCGGAGACAGTAGGATTTTTTGGACGGCTTTCAGCTACGATCTTGCAAACTGCAGGAAACCTCACGCAACTGTCCTGGCTGCCAGCCCCGCTCACATCACCGGCAGTGACGATGCCAATGTAACAGCTAGCGCAGAAGGTCCCCTTGAAGGACTGGCCAACCTGCAGCCATGATCCGCACCCGGCCGCGTAGCAGGTGCTAAGTCGACACGATGTTGCCAGAAGTACCAACATCCACAGCATGTAACAGGCGTGCCGCCAAGATGTGCAGCCTCCTTCAGCCTACCAGGCCTACAGTGCAGCACAGAGCTGCAGCTGCCTGCGACAGGGTAAGATCTCCCCCACCATACGCGGTGTCCTGCCAAGCAGAAGAAAAGCGCAGCTTAAAAGGCGCCTTTCCGCTGACAACGTCCTTGATGCCAGGGAGCACCTGATTCTGAGAACCTCGGAGCTGAGAAAAACGTCCAAGAGCCGCAAGTCTTCCCGAGCTTCTCGCAGTTCGGGCTGGTGAGGTCTTGTTGGCCGGTGAGCGTGCGGTCTACGTCGAAAAGGCAGAGACAGTCGCCGCCCGGCCCGCCGCCCTCCTCGCTCCTTCCAGGGAAAGGCTTGGACATAGCGACGCCCACAGTTGCAATTTCTTACGGTGATTTTCGGTGCCCCTGAAAGTACGTCGTGCCCATCTCCATGCATCCCCTATGAATAGGGGGGGTGCGCGGCCTTTCCAGCGATGCCACGCAAGTGGCACCTGCAACCTGAGCTCATCTGTCATTGCGAGTGTCCAACTGCAAACAATGCATAGGCTTAGGGGCTTCTTCCACTCGTATCAGCCATCCCCGACTACATCCAGGTTTCGTAGGAATCTCGAAGGCCGTGGCAGAAGCAAAAGCTATCTCTAGCCATATCCTTCGAGCAAAAAGTCATGCGATCTGCGAGACAGTGCGACTGTGGTTAAATTGCTGTCGCTGGCGAGTTCACTCTACTGTGGCCATCGGGTTGAAGTAGGACCCAGCTGCTAAAGCTGCACATGTCAGATTCTGTGACACAGCCAAGCAGCCAGCAAAAACGTAGAAAGCGCCCGGCGCACAAGTCCTATGCCTGCCATCCTGCCTCGGTCCCGGCATGTCCCGGCTGAGGCATGCAGTCATGACACTCGTGTCTTTGAGTGTTTTCGTACAAGAACCGGCTCATGAGAAGGGACAAGGACCGGAACAGCACCGAAGAGGACAAACGGTGCAAAAACACATGAAACAAGCGTATCTGCAGCCCAAGCGACCCCAAGGGTGAAGAAGCTGAAGCCGCCGAAACAGTTGCGCGGTCCACAGTGGAAGCCGAAGTTGCAGCGTCACGGCGTTAGATGGCGCGGTGATGTGCAGAGTCACTGGACTGGTCGCACCTACATTACCTACATGCATGTCACACTCTGTGATACCCTATGCCTCTGCTCATGCCCAATGCCCCCCTGAAGCCTTAGCACACATGGAAGAGAATAAGGCCATCCCTGATGCTAGGCCCTGCGCTATGAGCAGCTCGGCCACCAAAGCGGCACACAGATCCGGTGCCTCGCGAGTGAACTTGTATGAAGCAATCAACATGACAAAAACAGACGGAACAGGCGTGGAGGACCAGAGGACTGCGCAGACCGGAGACGCAGCAAAAAAATTCGGCAAAAGTCCCTCTGTCAAGCAATCTCGATGCTTTCAGGCTGCTTTGCCGCTGCGTGCACCTTGGGCTGCCAGTCTTGGCCCAGAAAGGCTCACGAAACGAATCAAAGTTGACTTCGCATCTCCGTGCCTCGTCGCGCTTGCCGCGTCTTGGAGTGTTGGCGCCTTATCAAATCAATGAACGTCAAGGCACGGGTGCTGTCGGCAGCCGGCCGAAAGACTGCAGGCATAGATCGCAAGGGCAGCCTAGAAGACCCAAGCAGCAGACAACGCCACTTGTCGCTTTGGCCCCGGCAATGGTTCCCTCGCTACCATTGCACAAGCTCTCAATGCTCAAGTCTGCTCGCTTTCCAAAGGACGTTTATGCTAGTACCTCTACCACTAATACAGCCTCTACCGTAGATGAAAAGTCCTAAGAGTACGAGGATCATAGGCAAAATGCATCCCTCAAGCCTAGCGGGTCGATGTTCTGCCTCGAGCCTGAAGGAAGTCCCCTCGACACTCACACGCCCTGCACAGGCGGCGGTAACAAGTTGCTGAAAAGCTCGGATTTTCAGGGCCTTCAAAAAGGAGGGCTGTGGAAAGTCGCAAAGGTCAGCTCAGGACTGGTTCCACGGGCCGCCGTTGTGGATCTGGTCGCTGGGCACCGCCATCTCGCCGTTGACGATCTCCTGCCACGCTGCCACTGGCCACGAGAAGCCACTCGCCATGCACGTCACGGCCAAAGGCACGTCAATGTTGATCTCCTTGGCTGCGTCGTTGGTGCGGATCAGGTAGGAGCGGCCAGCCCAGCCGATCCAGCCAGCGATGTAGAGGAAAATGGCCGCAGGCCACATGGCACTGCCCCTCACGTTCCACTCGCCAGTGGCGATGGTGCGGGGCAGCCCGTCCTTCTTGCCACAAAGCCTGTCGCCGTAGGCGGTCTCACGCAGCTCGATCATCTTGATCTTCTTGTTGAAGCGAGCATACGCCGCGGAGCCCTCGGCAAACTTCTGCTGATTCTTCTTCACCTTGTACAGCTCATCCTTGAGCTTCTTGTGGAACTTCTTGTTGTCCTTGCAGGGCTCCAGCACCGGGGACGCCTTGATGGTCCAATGGGCTGGTGTGTCCTCCAGATCGATGTCCACGCCGCCGAACATCTCCAGAGGCTTGGCACTCGCAGGAGCGCTGGAAGACACTGCCATCACCAGACCGGCCAGAAGGCCGGCGACTGTCCACTTCAGGAACGATGCCACAGGAGATGGCTCCGCAGCTGCCTCGGTGCCTGTCACTGGAGACTCGCTGAGCCCATTGGGCAGTGCCTTGCTGCTCACCTCCACCCCACGCGTCTGAGCAGATCCACCGCGGGGGCCTACTGGCGCAACGAACGCAACAGCGGCCGCCAGTACGGTGGCAGCCGCGACGCAAACCAAAGCGTTGCCCAGGCGCGCCATGCTTGCGAAGCTGTCACCAGGCCCTGCCCTGTTGTGGAAACGCAGCGGCGTCGAGCACATGCATGTGCACAGCGCATATAGGCATAAGTTGTGAACATGCAACAACATGCGCAATGGCATCTAGAGTCGAGAAACATGAGGCTGTGCTGGATGCCGGATGCGCAACTGCTTTCTGCACAGCCATGCTGACAGACTCAAAAAGTTCCCGTGCAAAGGTCAGCTCAGGACTGGTTCCACGGGCCGCCGTTGTGGATCTGGTCGCTGGGCACCGCCATCTCGCCGTTGACGATCTCCTGCCACGCTGCCACTGGCCACGAGAAGCCACTCGCCATGCACGTCACGGCCAAAGGCACGTCAATGTTGATCTCCTTGGCTGCGTCGTTGGTGCGGATCAGGTAGGAGCGGCCAGCCCAGCCGATCCAGCCAGCGATGTAGAGGAAAATGGCCGCAGGCCACATGGCACTGCCCCTCACGTTCCACTCGCCAGTGGCGATGGTGCGGGGCAGCCCATCCTTCTTGCCACAAAGCCTGTCGCCGTAGGCGGTCTCACGCAGCTCGATCATCTTGATCTTCTTGTTGAAGCGAGCATACGCCGCGGAGCCCTCGGCAAACTTCTGCTGATTCTTCTTCACCTTGTACAGCTCATCCTTGAGCTTCTTGTGGAACTTCTTGTTGTCCTTGCAGGGCTCCAGCACCGGGGAGGCCTTGATGGTCCAATGGGCTGGTGTGTCCTCCAGATCGATGTCCACGCCGCCGAACATCTCCAGAGGCTTGGCACTCGCAGGAGCGCTGGAAGACACTGCCATCACCAGACCGGCCAGAAGGCCGGCGGCTGTCCACTTCAGGAACGATGCCACAGGAGATGGCTCCGCAGCTGCCTCGGTGCCTGTCACTGGAGACTCGCTGAGCCCATTGGGCAGTGCCTTGCTGCTCACCTCCACCCCACGCGTCTGAGCAGATCCACCGCGGGGGCCCACTGGCGCAACGAACGCAACAGCGGCCGCCAGTACGGTGGCAGCCGCGACGCAAACCAAAGCGTTGCCCAGGCGCGCCATGCTTGCGAAGCTGTCACCAGGCCCTGCCCTGTTGTGGAAACGCAGCGGCGTCGAGCACATGCATGTGCACAGCGCATATAGGCATAAGTTGTGAACATGCAACAACATGCGCAATGGCATCTAGAGTCGAGAAACATGAGGCTGTGCTGGATGCCGGATGCGCAACTGCTTTCTGCACAGCCATGCTGACAGACTCAAAAAGTTCCCGTGCAAAGGTCAGCTCAGGACTGGTTCCACGGGCCGCCGTTGTGGATCTGGTCGCTGGGCACCGCCATCTCGCCGTTGACGATCTCCTGCCACGCTGCCACTGGCCACGAGAAGCCACTCGCCATGCACGTCACGGCCAAAGGCACGTCAATGTTGATCTCCTTGGCTGCGTCGTTGGTGCGGATCAGGTAGGAGCGGCCAGCCCAGCCGATCCAGCCAGCGATGTAGAGGAAAATGGCCGCAGGCCACATGGCACTGCCCCTCACGTTCCACTCGCCAGTGGCGATGGTGCGGGGCAGCCCGTCCTTCTTGCCACAAAGCCTGTCGCCGTAGGCGGTCTCACGCAGCTCGATCATCTTGATCTTCTTGTTGAAGCGAGCATACGCCGCGGAGCCCTCGGCAAACTTCTGCTGATTCTTCTTCACCTTGTACAGCTCATCCTTGAGCTTCTTGTGGAACTTCTTGTTGTCCTTGCAGGGCTCCAGCACCGGGGAGGCCTTGATGGTCCAATGGGCTGGTGTGTCCTCCAGATCGATGTCCACGCCGCCGAACATCTCCAGAGGCTTGGCACTCGCAGGAGCGCTGGAAGACACTGCCATCACCAGACCGGCCAGAAGGCCGGCGGCTGTCCACTTCAGGAACGATGCCACAGGAGATGGCTCCGCAGCTGCCTCGGTGCCTGTCACTGGAGACTCGCTGAGCCCATTGGGCAGTGCCTTGCTGCTCACCTCCACCCCACGCGTCTGAGCAGATCCACCGCGGGGGCCCACTGGCGCAACGAATGCAACAGCGGCCGCCAGTACGGTGGCAGCCGCGACGCAAACCAAAGCGTTGCCCAGGCGCGCCATGCTTGCGAAACTATGAGCGCCTCCTGCCTTTGAGAAACACCCACGTCAGGCAATGCGCAGTGCCGACCAGCAATCAAGGCATATATGGTTGCGCCCCGGCGGGCCCCCCCCCCCTCCCCCCCCTCCCCCCCCCCTCCCCTCCCCACCCGCGTTGGTATCCTGTTAGGTACTCTGCTCTATTTTCATAAGTAATCGACGTGTATTCTCCCCGCCCCCCGCCTGTGGAACGGCAAGGTTTGCCTTGTCTATTCCCCCCCCCTGTGGAACAGGATGGTTTGCCCTATTTTCAAACCCCCCCCTGTGGAACAGTATAGTTTTCCCTTTCGCTCTGAGACACACACACACACACACACACACACGCACCATGTCTTTCTGAATGTATGGCCATTCTATCTCCCTCCCCCCTCCTGTGGAACAGGATGGTTTTCCCTTTTTGCTCTGAGACACATACACACACACACACACAACCGCACGTGTCTGTGTACGTATGGCATTCTCCGCACATGCTCTCCTGCAAGCCTCCCGTCTATTCTTTGGTGTGCGGTATTCTGCTGCTGCGAACTTCGTCTCCGGTTGCTATGTCTTTTTGAATGTATGGCCATTCTATCTCCCCAACCCCCTCCTGTGGAACAGTATGGTTTTCCCTTTTGCTCTGAGACACACACACACACACACACACCGCGTGTCTGTGTATGTATGGCATTCTCCGCACATGCTCTCCTGTCATGTGAACCCTTTTCTAAGGAATTTTACATAGCCTTGCTTGGAAATTTTGGCACACGAGTAATCTTGCTGAGTGCTGCCTAGAACATGTTGCTTACTGCTCGCAGGAAGCCCTGGCCTTCGGAGTAGGAATAATGTTACTCTGTTTCTCTGTTTTGCCTCGAAACCCTGTCCTTACTGTGGAAATTACGCGGGTGCGTCGCGGGCGGGCCAAGCGGGGTACAATACGCTGTACGGCGCGCCTGTAGCGGGAGTCCTCCAAGCCTCCAGGGTTCAGGCTCCTGTATTTGGGGGGGGATACCATTGGGGGGGGGCGGGGGGGGGGGGGGGGGGGAGGGGGGGGGTGGTGAAACCATAAACCTCTAAAGGGGTAGCTCTAACAGGTACCTACAGCAATGGCTGCATGCTCATACATATACATTCCGCTGCCCATTGGCTCACAGTGGTTTTACCATATTCAGACAAGACAAGCTCTCCTTGCGTAGCAAGACAAAACAACTACTGTCCGTGTGCAGGGCGCTGCCCTTTGATCCTTAGGGAATAACTGGTCATACACCTCCTCACAAGGAGTATCCCTTGGGGGTGTATCGGCACAGTTTTCTGGTAGCGGAGCCCGGAAAGGGCCGCCCGCCTCACAAAGTCCGCTACAGCGGTCGGCCTCGCCGAACGCTTAACCAAGCGGATAAGAGGCAGCACAATGTCGAGCTCGCATAGCGAAGCCGACGGCAGTTCCCAATCCTCCGGGGGATATGAGAACGAAGAGACCTCCCAAGGTCCAGCTACTTATGTCGCACAGTCATATGCAACATCTGACCGCATGCTTGCATCATTAGGCATAACGCCCAAGATCGCGCCTGCCTATGATGGCACCACCTCGTGGTTTGAGTATGAACAGTTGATTGACGACTGGTGCGACATAACAACGCTGGATGACACCAAAAGAGGTCCGTCTCTCAAGACGAGGCTCTCCGGATTGGCCGCAGTACAAAAAGAATCACTCAACCGAGAAAGGCTTGCAGCCCCAGATGGAGTAGATTACTTCAAGAAGAAGATGCGTCCATTTTTCGTGAAAGGAGAACAGTACGTTTTCCTGTGGCGTTTCCTCGGCCTATTCAAGGCATGGAAGGGCAACCAAGACTTTGTGACTTGGATTGCTAAGTTTGAGATCGTGCTACAGCGCGTGAGAAACTCATGGATGGATCTCTTACCAGAGATAGTTCTGGAAGATGCCCATCCGGATTTCATGCAGGCTGTGCAGGCAGATCAAACCTTCATGCGCCTACAGGATGCAACCGAGAGAGACACATACGCCGCACGTTTCTTCGAAACATGGAACAAGGAACGCCTTGATAATCATCGAAGAGCGTTTCCTCTAAATGATAATCTCCTAGCTCTCCTCTTCCTAGTGCAGTCCGACCTAAATGAGATGCAACGTGAGAGGTTGGTAACAGCATTGACCAACCAAGGTTACCGAATTGAGACCTACACGTACCCTATAGTACGGCAGACCATGTTCGATCAGTTCTCAACGACCAGAACTGGTCTGCAGGATCCCAATATTCGGCACACTTCTCACAAGAAGGACCGCCATGGAAGGAGAGATCAACGCCGCAAACGCGGAGGTCGAAACTTCCTCATCCTCGATCAGGGTGAATACGACGGAGTCGATGGATTCTGGCTTCAAGACGAAGACACCCTTGAGGAAGGCTTTCTTGCCGCCGAGGATGAAGAAGCTGTCTTCTGGACAGTTGACGACCATGAGGCCTTCGTTGCAAGGAGATTCAAAAAGGGAAGAAGACCAAGAATGCGTCCCGGATCACCGGGAAGAGCAAAGGGTGGCAAGCGAAAAGGACGTGGCCGTTTTAGGTCATACCGCGGAAAAGGGAGAGCCAACCAGGCAGAACATGATCCAACTGATTCCAGCTATTTCGGTAAAGGTAAAGGAAAGGAAAAAGGAAAAGGTGGAAAAGGCAAAGGAAAAGGAAAGGACAAAGGAGATAAAGGAAGCTCCTTCAAGGGTACAAAATCAAAAGGCAAAGGTAAGGATACAGCTAAGTCTGCCTCCTTACAAGGAGACCAAACTGGATCTCCACAGGCCTATGAAAGTTCCACCGCACCGAGCTGGGATTCATGGTATGAGGACAGTTATTATACTGACTCCAGTTGGAATTATGCCGCTTATGACGATCAAACGTCTTATACATACTATGCATCACAAGCCTCACGAAGAAAGACACGGAGAAAGAAGAGAAGAAATCAAGCAGGATCATCAGGTAGAGGCACAGATCCGAGCGCGCACCAAGAACCCGTGTACAACTCATCAGTGAGTTACGTGCCCCAGGTCTTTGAACCATCCGAGGGGCAAGGTGTGGAGACTGCAACAGCAGTGTTTCCGTTGCAGCACACCGTCCTATCTGCTCTCACAGAGCGGATCAATCTTGATAAGAGCCCTACCTTTGTCATTCTTGACTCTGGTTGTACTAGGGCTATGGGTTCCCGCTATGCGGTGAACAGGCTTATCAAGGCCGTGAAGCAACATGCCCCAGGCATGATTGATTTCACTTTTTCACCTTCGAACACGAAGTTCTCTTTCGCAGATAGTGAAACAGCTCTTATCAAGGAGCGTGTAACTCTATGGTTTAACACAACTCCAAGAAGAGATACAACCATAGAAGTTTTGGATCAGGGAAGAGTCCCCATTTTGTTTTCCATCGAACAGATGAGGAATTTAAGAATGACCCTCGAGTGTAGTCCAACAGCTGACCTAGCAACGTGTGAAGCTTTCGGTTTGTATAAAACCCCTCTTCCGATTAGTACCAATAACCATTTGGTATTGGACCTTCTAGGCTTTACTTCCACCAGGAAGTATCTTCCTAAGTCAGGTACGTCGTTCAGTGCGACGGAGACTGCTCTAGGAGCCAAGAAGCCCTATGTTAGGATACCGGAAGGTCGCTGTCCAGCCTGTGCCGGACAGAAAAAGGCTCACACGTACCTCAAGGGCTGCGACAAGGCACCTGAGGGAGCAGCTGATCCACCACCGAAGAGGATTTCAGGCAAAAAGAAGCCTATTCCATCTGATCCGGCAGAATCATCTGCCAAGAAACCTGATCCACCAGAATCATCTGGAGATGTTCCTGAGCCTTCCGGACCATCGGAACCATCATCAGGTTCTAGGGACAAACCTGCAGAATCCTCTGCACCACATGAACCTCCAGAAGAAGAAAGACTTGAGGTTCCACCTGCGAAGATAAAGACTCCAAAGGGTCTTAAAAACCTTCTGAAGAAATCCCGCAAATATGCGGTTAAATCTCCTGTTGAAGAGAAGTCTAAGGTCCCAGGAGCTGATGACGGGACGGAGGTAAGACCACTTGAGTCAAGAGAATACCCGGCTCCTGGTACAGACTCACCTACAGGTGAAGAGATTGTCGCAGAACCATCGCCATCTCTTCCCATTGCTCTTCGCAGGATTCATGAGAAGCTTAAGGACCCTGTAGAACTCTATAAGCTTCACCTTAAGCACCGTCATATGAGTACGGATCAGTTCAAGCGACGCACAAAAGCCTTACAGATCCCAAAGGAGATCTACGAGCTATATGACCAACTGGTCAAAAAGTGTTCAGCCTGCCAGGAACATGTGAGAGCTCCTTCGAGAGCGAAGATTTCTGGTCTAAGATCAGAGACTTTCGGTGATCTCACCTTCGTAGATCACGGTGAGCTTCCAATTCCCGGCAAGGATAGTCGCTTAGTATTTCTTATTCTCTATGATGGAGCAACAAACTTGTTGACTGCCGAAGTAGTCCAGGATAAAGAAGAACATACTACAATGTCGATTATGAATGACTACTTTGAAAAATTTCAGATCAACCCAAAGGTTGTAGTTGGAGATCAAGCATTCATGACTCCAAAAATGGAGGCTTATTACAATCGGCAGAATATCAAGCCTGTAGCAACAGGACCTGGAACACCATGGCCCAACAGGGCCGAAGCTGCTGTAAGATTGCTGAAGCATCAGATTAAGCTCATACTTCAGATCCTGAAGGATGGTGACCCGCAGTATAACGGAATCACCATGAAGTATGGCAACCTCGTTCGCCAAGCATGTTTGGCAAGAAACTCTTCGATTACCTACGGAGGAGTTACTCCTTTAGAAATGGCCTTTGGAAGGCGTCCTCGAGATGTTATAACACCAGAGAACGCTGATCCCAATCAGTTGACAGGTAATCCAACTGATACGGAAGTCACTGCGAGAGCCATTAAGGAGCTTGCCAACAGGGCTTACCAAGAGGCACGCCAATCTGATGATCTGCGTAGAGATCTTGCAGCCAGACTGTCAATGACCCAAGGACCTTTCTCTTTGGGAGATAAGGTTTTCTACTGGTCAGAAGATAAGTCTAAGATTGGATCCACTGGGTCCAAACATGGATCTTGGCTAAAAGGTAAGGTGATCTCCGAACTCGGAGGATCCATGGTAGGTGTGGATCTTGGAACACGCATCGTCCGTGTCAATATCTCAAAACTGAGGAAAAACTATGACATAACATCTGATGTGGAGATTCCTCTCGCGCCTGATGAGGAAACTCTGACGTCAGAAGGTTCTGACCACGCAAGTTGCATGGTCACCTTCGATGCTTCCCTGCAGTCGACAGACCTAACGATTCCACATCAAGAGTGTCACTGGCAGGTCACCAGCACTGGGAAGATTGACTTCCTAGAACTCTACGGCGGATCTCCCCGCATGAGTCACAAAGCTGCCCTGTCAGGTCTGCGAGTAGGTCAGCCAGTCGATTTGCGTAGCGGTCTAGATCTTGAGCAACCGCAAGGTCGCTCCAATCTTCTTAGGATCATCAAGGAACAAGAACCTACTATTATTGTTATGTCACCGGACCATTCTCAGTGGTCTAGCTGGTACTCACAGTGGAAGAAAGGCTCTGCCAAGAGACTTTCTGTTTTAAAATTCTGTGAATCGGTCGCAGACCACCAAATGAAGCTCGGACGTTACTTTGTTCTTGAGAACCCATACTACAGCAGGCTCTGGTCTTCACCAGAAGCAAAACGCCTGTTTTCAAATCATAAGATCAGCTATGAGGTCTGTAACCTACAGGCCTATGGCATGAAAGATCCAACAGGATACTATGAATCGAAATCCTCGATTTTTATGCACAACTTGCCACCGCAAGTTTTAATTCCTCTCCAGAGGCATTCTGCCAAAACGAAATCTCCAACATCTCCACCAGGAGACGAAAAGGGTATTCAAGGCTACGGTCTTAAAACGAAACTCGCACAAGTGTATCCTTATGAATTCTGTGAGACCTTTGCCTCGTGTTTGGCAAGATTCCTGAAACGAGATGCGTATGCATCTCATCTGTCTTTAGTCACAGACATACTAGAATACTCTGGAGATGAATGCCTCCAGGGACTTTCGGAACTTCTTGATCAGGAGTATTCACTTTTGACAACAAATCCTCTCAAGGATTCAAAACTCCTGCAAGATCCGAAAATCAGATCACTTGTTGCTAGAGTAAATTCTTTATCGAGTAAAACTGAATTACCATTGCATCATTCCAAACCATCACCGTCCCTTGATGCCTTGGTGTCAGACATTACTCGCCTTAGATCAAGACTCTTACCAGGGTCTGGTTTCGAACAGTGTACTCTATACAGAGGTACATTTGGAACAGTTAAAGCACTCACCAGTGTAACTGATGGCGTTCTTGTCTTCTGGAACAAGAAGAAGCCCAATTCGACTATGACGTGTTGCTTGCCGCACCAGGTTTCCTGGAACAAAGTACACCCATCAACCTTCTCGGGGGTGCTATTCCAGATGACAGGCGGCAAGACTTCACCGTCCGTGCGAACACCGCCGGATGTAATCATGTCGGACGAAGAGGTTTCGCCGTCAGACCCGTCGGAACCAATGAGCACTAATCGCTCACGGATCACATCTGACGATGTTTCTATGCCGGAACCAGATCAGCCGATGCCTCCCGGCACGCCGCCGTCGCGTCCTCCTCCTCCCATACCTCCACCGCGACTACCGGCCGTTTCCTCCGATGAGCCCGTGGCTCCTGCTCGGGCTAAGCCTCGCGTGCATCCGCCTCCTCGCGTTCCGTCTCCTCGGCGTCTGGGGGGTGATGTGTCGCCAAGGTCTTCATCGGAAAGGAAAGTTTCGCCGCACAAACAGAAATCACCTTCACAGGTGCCGACACCAAAACCTAAACCGAAGGCACATCCACAGGGACCCATTCTTCCGTTACAACAAGATGAAGAAGACACTGAAGAAGAACTGGTCCCAGACGACCCCGGACAACCGTCCGTTCCTCCTCACACTTCTGGTTCACCAGAACCGGAGAGCGATGCCGAGTCAGAAAACACAAGGTATTACTCTGATGAGGAAGGTGACTTGGTCGTAGATGAGAAGGACTGGGTCCTTCTCACAGAAGAACAGAAACTGTGCAGTAACACAGGTTCTTTCTCCATGCCTCGGTACATGCATGGCGGACCCGTAGACATCAGAGAGGTAACATCAAGAGTGAGGTCAGACCGAACACGGTATAAACCCACTAAAAGGTTTCGATCTGACATCCGTGAAGAGTATGATCTTCTCACGGAAGAGGACAAGGCCTTATCTCTAAGTTCCTCCAGGAACTCAGCGAACTTAACCCAGAAGGCACAGCGGAAGGAGGCAACCGCCAAGGAAAAGCGTGAGATGAAGAAACAGTTTGATGAAGCGAAAGCAGCAGAATATCAGAGCTGGCTAGACAATGATGTCTTTGAGCTCGTCGATACACGGAAACTCGGAAACATCCGAAATTATGTCACTGGTCGATGGGTCCTGACTCTAAAAAGAGACAAGGACGGAAACTTCCTTAAGTGCAAGGCCCGATGGGTCCTGAGAGGTTTCCAGGATCGACAGAAGGACATTCAGCAAACTGATAGTCCTGCTGCGAGTCGCCCAGGTTTCCGCTTAGCGATTCAACTAGCAGCTAACAAGCTGTGGAATCTGACACACATCGACCTAAAGACTGCTTTCCTGCAGGGTGAAGCCTATGATGAGTCGAGAGACATAATCTGTCAGATTCCTCCTGAAGCAGGTTATCCTTCCTACATTGCAGCGAGGATGAAGAAACCCGCTTATGGACTTAACGATGCACCTCGAAGATGGTGGAACATCGTTGATAAGGCACTCCTGTCTTATGGCCTGGTGCCAACCCGTGCGGATCGCTGTACATATGTTCTGTATGGTAAGAAGTCTGCAACAGCAGATGCTGAGCTCAAGAAGTCTCAGCCAAAGACCATGGAATCAGCGATTGACTATCTCCTAGATCCCATAGCAGGCAACAATGCCAAGGGTAGACAGGTACATGGAGTAGTCTGTTTGCATGTAGATGACCTGTGCATGGCCGGTGATGACACCTTTCGTAAGGCCGTGATTGAATCGATCAAAAAGGAATTTGCAGTAGGTTCTGAAGATACGAATGATATTATGTTTGTAGGACAGAGATTAGTCTGGAAGGATGCTACAGCATCAGTGCCAGCACATATCTCGGTAAATCAGAACCTAGCTGTTGAAGCTCTAGAAGAAATTGTTTTTGACAAGAAGCTCAACAATGAGCAACAATGCACACCACAGCAGCACACTGCTTATAGAAGTGTTTTAGGACAGATCAACTGGCTACAAAGCCGGACTCAAGCTCACATCTGTTATCGCTTCAGTCGGTGTGCGAGCAAGGCTGCCAAGCCTACTATCGGTGATATTCGAGAATTGAACAAGCTTGTTAGGATTTTGAAGTCTACCGAAGTAGAATTGCGTTTTTGGCCGCTGAAAGGAAATCTCAGAATCCTCGGTTACCCTGATGCTTCCTACAGGAACAATGATGACAAATCATCTCAGAGAGCACATGTTATTTTCCTTGCTGAAGATCGAAATCCAAAGCTAAAAGGAATGAAACAATCAGCAGCAGCTGCTTCTTCCAAGAAGAACGATTTCTCTGAATCCTCTATTAAGGAAACATCCTCGAGAGGTAGCCTGGTGGATTATGAGTCTCACAAGATTACGACAACCACAATGTCCACAACAGTGGCAGAGCTTAACGCACTGATGCGTTGCTTTGGTACCTGCCTGTTCCTCAAGGGACTTTGGGCAGATCTCTCATCAGAGACCGTACCTATACATATCAGAACAGATGCGAACAATCTTGTGACAACAGCAGGCACGACACACCTTCCAGAGCAGAAGGAAACTCACCATCTTATACAGATGCTTCGTAAGGAATCCAACTCTGGATCTTTAGATGACCTAGCTCATGTAAGCTCGAAGTACTGCCTAGCTGATGCATTAACAAAGCATTCGGCACAACCTGATGAGCTTATCAAGGCTCTGGAAACAGGAAATTTACCAGAAACAGACATTCATCCACCCTTCCGTGAACTTCTTCAACATAAAGCTTTCACTGTTCGGTGGATCATAGACAACCTTAGGAATGCCGCTACAGCGGTAGCCTTCCTTGGAATTGATGTCTCAACAGAGATTTACCGATTATTTTACTGCCAAGGAACATGGTGGTAGTCTTGTTTGCTGGTAGCACAACCATGTGCTGGATTTTCTATTTAGACTGTTTTTCGTCTAAAAGAAAATTTGTGTCTGCAGGCTGCGTTTTCATCAAGATCGGACATGTTCATGAGAACTATATGTTCTGTATCATCCGCAGCCGCTTTCAGCCTCGAGCCTCACAGCAACCAGCCTTTTGAGCTAACCAAGCATTCCTGATCCTGTTTGGTCATCGTGCCGTAATGAGCACACGATCAAACTTCCGTAGCCGTGATGGACACGCCCTACCCAGGGCAGTACAGGCGTACCATGAGCGACATCCACACATGGATAGCTCTTACCCCGAGTCTCGTCGGGACGCATCACGTCGACACACCGAACACGGTGGACATCGATTTCACAAACGTGAGAAAAATAACGAGCCTCCATACATTTACATGGGTCACCAACAGGTGTTCAATCCGCGTCCAAGAGATCTTGCTGACCTGATCTTACGATGTGGCCATGCGAGTCGAGCAAGGCTCACTCCAATCTCCAGACATGGAGTCAGGCTCTACGAAGGAGTCCTTCAAGGACCATGGGACAACAGTCCCCTTTTATACTGGGATAACAACGTGGGTAACCACGCTCGTGATCCACGCCAGTTCTGTACGATGCTTGCACATCACCTTCAGACTGGCCTCCCACAGGAGGTGAAACAATGTGTGAGTCTTGATGCATCTGGAGAATATGACTATTCCTCCTCAGTGCCAAGACTGGTAGAGGTAACAGGTCTCTCACCAGAGATGTGCTTCCACATTCTCTCCAAGACCAACAAAGTCGGAAGGTGGTTGGCACACTCAACAAGACACCTTCAGAATCAGCGCCAAGATCTCTTTGCTGGCCAACACAATTATCTTCTGGACATGTCCAAGTTGGCCGATGCAGAGCTCGCACAATATTCACCACAAGAGATCGCGCTTGGTGTCCTCCTTAACACTAAGTCCAGGTTCGTGGTCACTATGGTTTATGACCAAGATGGCAAGGCAGAAACAACAGTTGCCGCCGTTACCATCCCACAGGATGCAAATGTGATGACCATGACCAAACTTTTCCTCTCGGCAGTTGGAGGACACGGTTCACGACGAACTCTACCAAGAGCTGAAGAACCAGATCCTGAAGAAGAGAGGCCAAGGTCACACATGACCATCTCAGACTTCATGGCAACGGGGAGCAATCCTGTGCAGTCCCATGCACAGCGTCTCTCCACTAACGCGCCAAGGCCCGTAGGCATGGAAGATTTTGTTCGACAGAACAACCCTTGTTACATCATGCATGCCACGGACTTACAGGCATTATCCTCAATCCTGAGGCATGGTCTGGTACCATCAAACCTCCTATCGCAGGTGGTTACCTCACCAGGTCTTCAAGCTCTCGTGAATGAAAACAGTCGTTCCAACAGGGACACTGTTCAGTTTTCAACGCTAAACCTGGCGAATCCTAATCCGACTTTGCTGCGTGCCAACAAGGCACTGCTTCTAGTATTCGACGCAAATAACGTAGTGAACGAAGTCACAAACATGTGGCAGTCGCAAGCAGGGATGTTTGCTACACCAGAGGTAGTGCATGCCCGTACTCTTAGCGCCGTATTTGCACCCTCTGAAACACTCTGGGTATCATCGCAATACGATGAGCTCAAGAGCATCGGACCATGGTGGGCAGACCACTGCTCCGAACAGATGCCGTCAGCGACTTACGAGTCGAAGAAATGGTGCTCAAATTACGGCCAAGAGATCGAATCGACACTTCGCAAGATGTCAAGGCGAAATCTGCCTCCAGAGCCTCCCAAGGCTAGATCTTCTCACAAGAAGTCTTTCTCTCTGCCAAATACAGAGGCTGACACAGCTCCAAACCTGGAGCAAACCGCTTCTGCAGGTGAAGTACCTCCGAAAACGGAGACTACTGCAAAGGAGATCCATCCGAGATCCAAGCTCGCCCGGCAGGCCGAGGCCGACAAGGATCCGGACAGTCTTATGGGACAGCTCTGGAACTCCGACGGCACCAGAAGCGCCACTGAAGTTCTTAAGATAACGACAGGTCACAAACCTCCAGAACCTGTTCAGGATACTTCTGCCAACGTAGTTCCTCCCAAGGAAGAATCTTCTGGAACAGAGACGGAACCTGAGGAACCAGATCCTAACCAGGATTGTGACGAAGAATCAGACGTGAGTCGGCATCAAGCGAAAAGAGCGAAAAGAGCTCAAAATCTTCGTCATCCTCAGAACTCCGAGTTGATGTTAATCCGTCTCACAAGACGAACTCTGCACCTGCAGCGTCAGAGGAGAAGAAAGAATCTCCCACGGAAGAGATCACAGAGAAACTTGAGAAGGTCAAACTTGACCAACCAAGGCCTGAAACAGAATATGTTCAGAGTTCAGACGAAGAGCCAAGAAAACCAAAATCTCCTAAAAAGGAGAAGGAAAAATTCCTAGTTCTCTTCGATCCTGAAACAGAAACCTATTATCGAGTCAACAGAAGCAAGCTCAACCTCGAATACGAGGAGCCTGCTGATGAGGAAGACCTCGTAAGAGAACATGAGCGCATCAGCGCTCGAATTCGAGAAAATACCAAGCACCGAATCTCGAAGTCACCGTCTAACCCGGCTATGCAACAGGAAATGCAAGAGAGAATCTGGGTTAGTCGATGGAATCGAAAAATCCGAAGTCCACTCATGATCAAAGATTCTGAGGCTCCTGACGAAGAGGAGTGGGACAGACCCAGAGAGTCAGCATCTTCCTCCTCTGCGCCTCCTAACAAGGAGAGATTTGTAGGAGTACGCAGGACAGCCATGAGCCTTAACCAAAGGATACGAATGTTGCCTCGACCAGACAATCCTCTCTGCGATCTTTGCAAACAGCCTACAGGCTATTTTTGCTATTCCTGTGGAACGATTGTATGTGCAGATTGTCGACTTACCCCACAGGGTAAACAACGGATGTGCGAGTGCGTCTTGCCAATCGATTGCCTTGAGACCTCCAAAGTGAGAGCAGGAATGACCTCAGAAGAGCGTCAGTTTTTATACGAGGCCATCCTCACACATGAGGACGTAGATTTGGCAGTCCAGAAAATCAACATGTATTGCGAACACGCAAGAAGTCTGTTCGAAAAGGACCATCCAGGCGTTGATCCATGCAGCCTTGATGATATTAGGAGCAATCCTCCGAATACGTATGACAGCTCCACAGAGGCTCCAACCCTGGAGGAATATAAGAGCGTTAACAAGAGTCACATCAACATCAAGGACTCTAGAACAAGCCACCCGGCTTCTTTTCTCTCTCTTACTGGCCACGAAGACAAACTGGTGCTCGATGCACATTACGAGATAGTTCGCAATAGGATGGCCGGTGTCAATGAGAAGAGAGAATACATTGAAGGCTCAAACCCAGACAGCGTATCGCTAAACCTAGTGGTATTCAACTGGGGAAATATGGATCGAGCGCCGGTGCCCGCAGGGAATCCCAAAAAGAAGCTCAAACCTGAGAAGGGATTCGATTATCACCCTCTTATTGACATGTGCTTCAACAATTCAGCTCATATTACCCTCGTACTCGAGGCAGGAGCACTTGCGTCAGAGTATTCAATCGCAACCATGCGACAACATGAATACAGGGGGATGCTAATCCATTCTCCTCCCAAGGAGCCTGAGGCACCCTCAATGTATATTGGAGTCAAGGGTGACCCAACAACAGACATCGCTCTCGTCCACCACTTTTACCGTCATCGAACAATGAAGCCTAAGAATGGTGGTCCCAAGAAGCGACTGTGGGCATGCCACGGTGCGGTGTGCCGCCTCACATTTGGGTACCACAGTACCATACCAGAGGCAAAAGAATGGGTCCACCCATATTCTGGCCAAAGGATGACGAGAGACGAGTTCATGCAGATTATCGGATATGATCCACTCAAGGGCAAAAATCCTGACAAGGATGGACCCACTGATGGCTCTTACCTCTCACCAGAGGCTTGCCTGACACTGTCGAACCTCGACCCTTCGCCGATTCTCTGTGAATGGAACGGCCATGTCGAGGGTGATGAGCCACCAGAGGAAGACTTTGAGTCATACGCAGAGATCTTCTCACAAGAAGCATCGAACGATCTTGACGAGATGTGGTGTACAAAAGGGCCTTACAAGGTCATCACCATCGCGATCGTCCATTTCAACTCGTTCATGACTCATAAGGAAGAACAGAGACGCGAACTGGTGAACGCGTTCCTCAACGAGATTCTCCCTTTTAAACCGGATGTAATAGCGGGAGATCTCAATAATATTGCGTCGAGGCTCACCTTAAAAGGTGGAGACGTTCACCCGCGAAACAGTTTGTTTTCTCTATACCTGGAGAAGAAACTTGCAGCATTCAACAGAATAGCAGGAAGGCACTCACAAGTGCGACATCTTTGCTTGAACAACTCCGACCAGCACAGACTGGCACGTGCAGATCGTCTACCGGCGGACCCGGCGAAGAAAGTTGCTGACCTTGACTGTATCAACAGTTATATCCTTGACTGGAGTAAAACGCCGCACACGGCGTCACCTAGTCCAAGAGAGGTCACACCTGCCGCCGAAAGAACATACTGGGAACGAATCTCAGATATGTGGCAGGACACGAACAACAACAGGGATATTGATATCCGTCTGTTTGTCTCAGTCAAGCAGTACTATTCAACTTTTTCTAACCTTGACCTATGGTTGAGTCCCACTGACAAAGATTGGCACAGCCCTTTGGGCTTCACGATACAACCAATCCTTACAAAAGGGAAACACAACCGGTCAGATGCCCAGGTCCAAAAGATCGCTGACAAGCGAAAGGCTTACAAGCAGCGTAATGCTGAATACTGGGGTTACAACGATTCATTCGTTTACTCATCCGGCAACAGCTGGTACGACAAATCGCAACCATCAGGTAGCCATCACAGATATGGAAGATTCTGGGAGTGGCCACAGCCTGAACGTCCCAGCGAGCCTGAAGGTCCTCCTCCAAGAAGGAACCAGGAATCATCATCCTCTTCACAACAAGATCTACCAAGATCAAGGTCCAGGCCTCAAAGAACCAATATTGTTGACAAGCTCAACATGTCTTTGGAAGAGCTGGATGGACTAGAAGAAGAACCGTCACCAACAAAAAGTGACATCGAAGAACACGAAAGAGAAACATCAAACTTGATGTCCGCTCAGAGAGATGAAGAGGAACAAGAGGACGAATCCTCAAGCCGGAGGAGAAGAAGGAAGGCATCGCGTCCACCGTCTGCTCCGAGCGGCAAGGCACTCAGAACAGCTGCTACAGCAGCGGGGTTGTCGGGCTGGTTCGGACACCGCAACCGAGGTGGAGCAAACGCAGAGTCTACCAAGACTGATGAAACTTCACTTCCAGACTCACTAACCAGTGAGCAAGACTTCTCCGTCTTCAGCATCGCGTGGAATGTGTTCCTGCTGCTAATGGGCTTACACTGGATGTGGAAGCAGATTACCAGGCCTCCTATCAGATGTATGGAGCGCCAACAACCAAAATCAAAAGCAGCAGCGAACCAAAGAGTTCCATTCCTCGAACCCGAGGATGAACCGCAGACGCGTGAACCTTTAGGACCCAACAGGGTCAATTCCGGAGAAACAACTGATCTGCGACCTATCTGGCATACTTCCCGAAGCGAAGTCTACCATCTCTCAGACAGCTGTTACCAGCTCAAGCAAGCAAGAGATGTTTGCAAGAAGGTGCTGTGCAAAAACTGCCTCCATGCAGTACAAGTTGCGGAGATTCGCAGGAATGATCCTTTCCAAAGAGGTGATACACGACCACGTGGCACCGAAAGAGACATTGAGCGCTTCCAGACCTACGATGATGCAAGTAACACTCCTCACATGACACAATTATTCCAGGATGCCTTGCATGCACAAATGGCCGAGGAAGCCATGCAGATTACCTATACATCGATCCCCAAGGGATCCTCGGCAAAAGCCAGAGGTACATCTGCACTCTCAAGTGCCGCATCGTCATCAGTGCCCAAGGCAATGCCACCAGGGCCTAACAAGGCAAACATATCACCTCCACCTAAGAGTCCTCCGCCAAAGGCGAAAGGAACAGTACCTTCTGCTCCCCCGAGACCAAAAGGTCCTACCAGAAGAGGAGGTCAAAATCGGCGTATTCAACGAAAGGCAGCCAGAGAAGCCCACAACAGTGGACTCTGCACCTATGCAGACGCTGCACTTGACGAAGCCAATCAAGGCCAGGCAATTAACGTTACGTGCCGAAACATAGTAGCAAGACACGTCAGCTCTATCGATGCAACGGTAGAAGCAGCCGGCCAGTTTACACAACGCGTGCTACAGCACGTAGAAACATATGATGAAGAGGAACCGTGGAGCACGGAGTTCCTACCAGTCGTGGAAGTCCTATTCAGGAACTTAAGCGGCGACGAAACAACTGTCATACATGACAATCAAACGGTAACTATGCCTCTTGCGAAATACACAGACCTCCTCAGAATCGCACAAGCATTGCGAGGCTCTATCCAGAGAGACAAGGAGGAAAGAAAGGAACATCTTGACACCATCCAAGATACTCTATCCAGAGTGGAAATCCTTCTAACAGCACTGAAGGACTCAAGGACAGTCTTTAACCAATTGGTCCATTCCTCACTAGAGATAGAGCGAAGAAATAACAATCTCAAAAATGTCCTCGAGACACTCTTTGACGACCAAAGCTCTGAGGAAGACCAATCAGAATCTGACAATGAAGAAGTCCTAACTCCTTCTGCACCACAGTACTGGAATAGCCTTTATGCCCACGCCTTATCTCCTTCAGGAGATGAAAGTGAAAGATCATGGGCGTCCTCAGACGGACAGCTTGAAAGAAGAAGGGCTGAACGGGCAAAGGCTAAGCAGCCGCAACCGGCAAAAGCCAAGGCAACTCCAGTCAGCTCACAAGCTGCTCCAAAGGCCGAGCCAAAGGCGACAACATCCAACCATGGATATGATACTGCAGACGCCGCCTTCACCAGGGCTGAGAACAGATTACTCGGAATCTTTTCAAGTTCCGAAGAAGACCACTCAGACCCGGATGAGCCACATCCGAACGTCTACGCTCGAGCCTATGATCCAAACCTGGATCCGAATCTGAGATAAGAAAATTCTCAGAGTTTCACAACAGTGAATCACAAGGCTCTAACAAGAGCACAATGAATGGCTGCATAATTCGGTAGTAGAACATCACCAGACCTGATCTTGTACAGATGATCTCTCTGACCAATATGCATGAGTGTGTGTGCAAAATGAGTGGAGTGTCCTCAGCAGTGTACTTCAGTGCTATACCTAGCATAAATAATATGCTGTTTTTATCATGAGTCCAAACTCCGCAACTGTGACAGTGGGCATAACAGTATATGTGTGAATGTGCGGCCATGCTTCCGGTAAAAGAAAATTAGTGTCTGTTTGAAACCATAAACCTCTAAAGGGGTAGCTCTAACAGGTACCTACAGCAATGGCTGCATGCTCATACATATACATTCCGCTGCCCATTGGCTCACAGTGGTTTTACCATATTGAGACAAGACAAGCTCTCCTTGCGTAGCAAGACAAAACAACTACTGTCCGTGTGCAGGGCGCTGCCCTTTGATCCTTAGGGAATAACTGGTCATACACCTCCTCACAAGGAGTATCCCTTGGGGGTGTATCGGCACAGGGGGAGGGGGAGGGAGGGGGGGGGGAGGGGGGGGGGGGGCCGAGAACGCACAGCGCACAACCATATATGCAGCCAGTCTTGTGAGAAACAGCAATGCCTGTTTTCAGTAGGATGCTGAGGCGGCTGCTGCTGCTGTTGCTGCTGCTGCTGCTCCTGCTGAACGATTCGGGTGCACATGAAGGCATGATGCAGGTCATGGTGGGAGGGACCGGAAAGAGCAAACTTGCAGGCAGAATCTGTTTAAAAACCATGCCAGCAACTGTCGAAGTACACATTCCGGATTTAGGACTGGTTCCACGGGCCGCCGTTGTGGATCTGGTCGCTGGGCACCGCCATCTCGCCGTTGACGATCTCCTGCCACGCTGCCACTGGCCACGAGAAGCCACTCGCCATGCACGTCACGGCCAAAGGCACGTCAATGTTGATCTCCTTGGCTGCGTCGTTGGTGCGGATCAGGTAGGAGCGGCCAGCCCAGCCGATCCAGCCAGCGATGTAGAGGAAAATGGCCGCAGGCCACATGGCACTGCCCCTCACGTTCCACTCGCCAGTGGCGATGGTGCGGGGCAGCCCGTCCTTCTTGCCACAAAGCCTGTCGCCGTAGGCGGTCTCACGCAGCTCGATCATCTTGATCTTCTTGTTGAAGCGAGCATACGCCGCGGAGCCCTCGGCAAACTTCTGCTGATTCTTCTTCACCTTGTACAGCTCATCCTTGAGCTTCTTGTGGAACTTCTTGTTGTCCTTGCAGGGCTCCAGCACCGGGGAGGCCTTGATGGTCCAATGGGCTGGTGTGTCCTCCAGATCGATGTCCACGCCGCCGAACATCTCCAGAGGCTTGGCACTCGCAGGAGCGCTGGAAGACACTGCCATCACCAGACCGGCCAGAAGGCCGGCGGCTGTCCACTTCAGGAACGATGCCACAGGAGATGGCTCCGCAGCTGCCTCGGTGCCTGTCACTGGAGACTCGCTGAGCCCATTGGGCAGTGCCTTGCTGCTCACCTCCACCCCACGCGTCTGAGCAGATCCACCGCGGGGGCCCACTGGCGCAACGAACGCAACAGCGGCCGCCAGTACGGTGGCAGCCGCGACGCAAACCAAAGCGTTGCCCAGGCGCGCCATGGTGAGAGACTAGCAGCCAGTGCTGGACCTGCTGCCGTGTCTAAGCCGAAATCAACGTGCAGACGGCTGTTTCCCTCACGTCCGATGGCTTCATGGGCTCGTTCTGACTTGGCCAAACGAAACGATTTGCTCTTTTGTCGCGACGACGAATGACACGTCATTACATCATCGGGAAATAAGCAACTTGAGATGCCTGTCTAGAAACAACACTCTTCGACCTCATGCTGTACAGCGAAAGAAGCTTCAAAAAGGAGGATGTTGGGCTGGCTGAATCAAGTCTAACAAACTGGCACTAAGGCTTTAGGACTGGTTCCACGGGCCGCCGTTGTGGATCTGGTCGCTGGGCACCGCCATCTCGCCGTTGACGATCTCCTGCCACGCTGCCACTGGCCACGAGAAGCCACTCGCCATGCACGTCACGGCCAAAGGCACGTCAATGTTGATCTCCTTGGCTGCGTCGTTGGTGCGGATCAGGTAGGAGCGGCCAGCCCAGCCGATCCAGCCAGCGATGTAGAGGAAAATGGCCGCAGGCCACATGGCACTGCCCCTCACGTTCCACTCGCCAGTGGCGATGGTGCGGGGCAGCCCGTCCTTCTTGCCACAAAGCCTGTCGCCGTAGGCGGTCTCACGCAGCTCGATCATCTTGATCTTCTTGTTGAAGCGAGCATACGCCGCGGAGCCCTCGGCAAACTTCTGCTGATTCTTCTTCACCTTGTACAGCTCATCCTTGAGCTTCTTGTGGAACTTCTTGTTGTCCTTGCAGGGCTCCAGCACCGGGGAGGCCTTGATGGTCCAATGGGCTGGTGTGTCCTCCAGATCGATGTCCACGCCGCCGAACATCTCCAGAGGCTTGGCACTCGCAGGAGCGCTGGAAGACACTGCCATCACCAGACCGGCCAGAAGGCCGGCGGCTGTCCACTTCAGGAACGATGCCACAGGAGATGGCTCCGCAGCTGCCTCGGTGCCTGTCACTGGAGACTCGCTGAGCCCATTGGGCAGTGCCTTGCTGCTCACCTCCACCCCGCGCGTCTGAGCAGATCCACCGCGGGGGCCCACTGGCGCAACGAACGCAACAGCGGCCGCCAGTACGGTGGCAGCCGCGACGCAAACCAAAGCGTTGCCCAGGCGCACCATGCTTGCGAAACTACGAGGGCCACCTGCCTTTGAGAAACACCCACGTCAGGCAATGCGCAGTGCCGATCAGCAATCATGCGGTCCGTCTATGCGCTGTCACAGGTGTGTGCAGCCTGTGATTTTCGAGCTAGGCTTGTTCTACCTTGCACCATTGCTGCATGCTGCAAGGGTTGATGCTGCTGATGGACAGTGCCCCGAATTGGGATGTGGCCGGTGTGCCGCACCCACAACCTGTGCCGCGGCCGACTTTCTCGTGTACGAAAAAGTCGCAGATTACTCCAATGGCCATTTTTGGAAAATGTATACTACATTTTCTATCCTACCATCGACAGAGGAGACTCATCGGTTTCATTGCCAGTCGCATTCCTTCGGCGAAACTTGACATTGGATGAGGGACTGTGTGCTCCTACTGGATCTTCGTCCTCATCGTCAGTCAGTATCCCCGCCCTCCTCCTGCCTCCTCCTCCTCCTCCTCCTTCTCCTCCTCCTCCAACTCCTGCGACTCCTGCGACTCCTCGCCTCCTCCTGATCCACCTCCTTGTCAGAGGCCGCCTTCGCCAACACCATTTTTTGGGGCATCAGCCTCAACATCCTATTCGTGTTCTTTATCATGATGCTGAGCAGCCACAGCAAGCAGCAAGTGCCGTTGCTGACAAGACGGATGATCATGCTCGGCCACATCACAAATCGTGCAGGCCCCAGGATCTGCCGGATGACATTCGACTACAGCCCGCATCTTGTGGTGGTACGAGGTGCAGGGTAGAACAAGCCTAGCTCGACAATCACTGGCTGCACGTGTCACAGCGAGTATTCTTTTCTTGCCCATATGATTTCATGCGCCAGTCTGAGCCATGATTCTGGCTTGGCGAGCACCAACCTATGTGTCAGAAAGCCTTCGAAACGACCAGCAGCCATCCACTAACTGCTACAGCTGCTAAGGAACGGCCTCATGCACTTACTTCAAGAATTCAAGCACGCTGTCCTACACCAACGCTTGCGATGCCTTCTGCTTCTGAGTGCACGTGTACCACAGTACCATCTGTGTCTACACAATATGGTCACGGAATGCCTGCACCTCACGGTGCTGCACCCAGAAGCTCACGCTTCATATCGTTGCACCTCCCAGCGCAAAGGACTGGAGCACTCGGCAAACGCAGCAGCCTTAATGCCTTGATGTACGCCTCACATCGTGGAGCCGCATGCCCATATCGAGCCCCGAGCTCGTTGGAGATTCGGCGAAACATTGTGCGCAGTTCGTCTGCCTGTCCATTCTCACTTCGGGAGCAGCTGCTTTTGCAAGACAAAGGGTCATGCAGGCGGCAAAGATGCCTCCATTGGGGCCTGCGACTCGAGGAGGCCACTCAGTGCCTTCAAAGAAACACTGCGAAGCCGAAACAACCTCCGTTCCAACCCTCAGCTTCGGCAATTCATGTCACCGTGGGAGCTTGCAGCACATTGAAATGGAGAGATGCCTTCAAACGTGCACTCCAGCTGCCGTGCCCGGCTGTATGTCGAACCTGTCGATGACTCAACCAAAACGAGTGTCGAGAGACTTGGATGCAGGCGAGGAGCCAAACGGGCGGCATAGTCAGCCTGCCAGAAACGCATCAGCTCTAATTAGAGGGATGAGAAGCTCACAGCCTCACTCTCGCCGTCATCTTCAAGGACGGCCTCAGAAGCGGAGCGGTGGTCCCTAACCCTGCAATGGAGTTCCGAGGTCTGCCTCCAGCAGGCGCTGCACGCGAGGCAACTCGTCGTCTTCGGTGCCCTCACCCAACCAGTCACGGACCAAGACCTAAGAGGAAGGCAAGATGAAGCAAAGCTCACTCTGCACTCCGCGCTACACGCGTAGGTTCACGACAGATCCGTTGGGGTGCAGAACGCAGGACACCGGGCTGTTGTCAACTAGCACCTCTGGCTCGGGACATCGCACCGTTCTTAGAATGCCGGGCACTGCCGGGCGCTGCACTCGGCGTTGAAGAAGCTGCTGTTCCTCGTGAGCCACATCAGACCCGAAGCTCGGATCGAAGCCCGAAGCCGAGGGCCCATCAGTCGCATCATCCGCGTCATGTTTGGACGGGATCTGAGACATCTCCTAATCAGGGAGAATGTCTTCGAAGAAGCTTGGAGATCTCTGATCTCGACCCTGATGGGTCCTTGAGGAGGAATCCTGGAATGGCACATGGCTTGCACTTCTCCCTGGTCAGGACCTTCACATGAATGATCTGTGCACACGCATGAGCCCGCGGCCAGGGCTTTTTAAGGATCTTCCTCTGCTCCCGAGACTCTTTGGGGTCCGGGCACGCATCGCGAAGACACGGCCGCCGGGATCCACGTGACGCATCAGGGCCTGACGCTCTCTCTCTCGAGGCCTCAACAAGCCGCAGCTCCGTTGCTGAAGAGGTAGCAAGCCTTGGTATAATTTGGAGTGGAGGTCGTGTAGATCCATGGACCTGCAGGCAGTGTTTGTCTCCGGGTTCCAAACTTGGTCGCCTTCTTTTAAACAAGGCACAGCTCGAACTTCTGAGCTTGCAGTGAGACATGGTGGGCTTCAAGCCTCGACCGATTCCACTGCTGCCTCTTGCAGCCTCCGCTCGTGTCTGGTGCTCTCGCAAGACACAGGTCGCGGAAAGTCCTTGGCACCTCAACGGCGCAACAGGCCAAAAGATGTCCTACTTCGCTACGTCGATCACACCCAGCATCACACTCAGTTTGGTCTCAAAGGGCATTCGGGATGTTCCAGAGTTCCTTCAAGCATGGGAACGCACGACACAGGGCAGCCTGGTGCTCGACTCGTGCGAAGAATAACAAGTCCAGGGATCTAATCACATGGTGCAAGGCGATGACCATGGAATGGCTCTGAGGGTCGAGAACGCCTCTCAAACGCTCTGGTCGTTCTCCCAGATTGTGCTTGATGCGCGACACCACACACGGCAGACAAAGCAACACGACAATGTCTGTGCAGCGAACATATATGAGCAGATGAACACTGGCTCTGTCGCGGCCCTGCAGTTGCCTTCAATCGTATACTCGTGCGCAGACTCGACCTGGCTTGGAGTCAAACTCCTTGCCGTGGCACCGCTAAACCAAAACTTCGCGGCCCCGCCTCTTCCCAGCTTTTCTTTGCATCGTCTGGTCTCAGGATCCCTGCAGCCTTGCACTTGGCCTCAGACACTTAGAGTCGTCAGCTCTACCAGCTGCCACCTCGGAAAAAAAACACCTTGAAGCAAGCCGCGTATACCAAGTGGAACTGCACGTGGTCCTTCAGATAGATGCAAACCTGGGCTCCAACATCAGAGCTCGCACGCTTCCTTCACGATATGAACAGGTCTAGGACCAGTACGTCCCTTAATGGACGTCCGACGTAAAACTGCCCGATGTTTCGGTCTGCGCATGGAAAATCAGTGAAGCCACCACTGTGTCGTGCAGGGTCCGTGCTCCAGGATCTTACTCTTGCGCCAAACTGCAACCCACTTCTTGTCTGTCACTCGTAGCGCTCCGTGACACATCCGAGAGCGAATCCGATCAATCCGGGGCTGGAAGCCATGAAATCCATGAAAGCTCTGCCGGGGGGCGGAAGCCAGGCTGGCCGGAATCCTGTAAGGTCAGATGCAATCTACGCTCGGTGCTGCAATCTCTCCGCCACTGTTAAAGAGGGGCTTAAGCCTAGGCTGCGGCCAGTGCGGCCAGGAAACACGGCTGTCTTGTCTGCCTTGTAAGTCAAAGTCTGGTGCAGCTTCGGACCCGGCGCAAAGTGCACCATGCAAATGTCCATCAACGCCTGCGCCTTCACGAATCTCTTGCAGTCTCGAAACAGCGTAAGCCCTTCCCGCTCTGCCTCGTAGACCTGATACTTCTTCGTGATGGCCGAGCCAATGAAGTGGTCGTAAAAGCGCGCGACACCTCCGGGACATGTCCCCTCCCCGAGCAGTGTCAGAGCCAGGATTTTTTTTCGGCGGGCGGCCTTGGATCTGTTCTCGCTTTGGCAGCAAAACTACCGCTTCGGACAGAGCCAGGGCGTTCTTTTTGCGGACCTCGCCGCTCCTCGGCGAAGAAGGCAGGAAAGTGGAAAGTCACACCCTCTCCCTCGCAGACCATGCGGCCGAAAGCACAGCCCAGATGGAATTGCACGAATCGCTTCTGCCCAACCCGAAGGTGCCTTCCAAAAAAGCAGTGCTCTCACACGAGGACGACCTGCTGCCAAGAGGAATCTACCTGCCTCGCTGGCTTGGACCTTGTTGACATGGCCAGGGTCATGTAGCAGCCTGGGATGCGCTCGCCAGGAGTGGCCAAAAAAAGTGCCAGTTCAGATTCTAGGACCGGTTCATGTGCTCTTCCTGGTCGGTAGCTAGAGCAAAACCTCATCGGATAGTAGTTGCCGAAGGACGGTACTAGAAGACTGAACAAGACATATTGCAGCACACGGCTCCACACCTTTGCGATTTATGTATCCTGGCTGAGCTATGACAGCTATGACCCGTGATGGCCGAAGCCCCGAAAACTGAAGAACATGCGAAGGTGGATGCTCAACTAGCGGAATCTCATGGCCGGAAGTTTGGAGTTTGGGGGAGTCACACTGAATAGCACATTACAGAAAGCACAAGAATCTTGCTACGAGACTTAAACAGCTTGATCCCCGACTTCAGTGCCTGACGTAAAGATCTTCCCTGCCCCAGTGTTGGGAACTTGCCATGCGAACAAGCAGGCAAAACAGAACTCTGCGGTCAAAGTGCGCCGCATATTCGCCGCCGGTAGTGGCTTCTCGCATCTCAGCGACCAGTTTCGTGTCAAGGGTACGTCCCAACATGTTGAGCATGTCCTTGGCTGGTACAGACGACACAGAAGAAAAGAAGAGAGCTGAAGCATGCCCAGTCTCTGCGACCGTTCGAATGTCCTCCACCCAGATCCGAATCCTTCTGATGCAGTCAGTGCAGCGTGGAAAGGAAGCAAGCAATCGCTCGCTAAGATGCAGGCTCTCCAGGCCACTTGCGAATGCTGCCCTCGCTCATGCGAATCTGGGAGGGTCCCAGGTGCGCCCAAAGCCTCAGAATCAGCTGCAGGGCGGCAGTGTGATGCATCGTCCCGGTGCTGGTGCTGGAGGTTGACAGATGTCGCTGCGTCTAGCAGAATCACACATCGAGCAACTCACCGGCGGATTCTCTGTAGTTCTCAAGGGCTCCTAGGCCATTGACCCAGTAGTCCTTCGCATCCTTGGTCCACGATCGGTCGCAAGCTGAACGCAACGAACTCTCAGTTTCAGAGTCTGCGAGCCGGGGCACCACTAGTTTTGGCACCGTGAGGTCAAGGTGGCCTGCAAGCAACAGGGCCGAAGGCCTAGTCCAAACCACAAACCTGGCACTCCTGCCTAGCAGCGGTAAAGAGTCTTTCGGCGGTGGTTGCGAATGCACGTCCCTTCCGCCAGTTCCCAAAACCAGTTTGCGATACCTTGACATGTGAGCGCATGGCGTGTCTTCCAGGCACGCATCTGCACATGCAGCCAGAGTACCACTCCGGCGCTCTTTCCGGCAAGAGCCAGTACTGAATGCAGCTCCTGCCCAGGCGCGGACACTGTTCTATTTCCTCACAAGGCACATCGCCGGCAGCAACACCGTTCTACAGTTCAGACGAGACTCTGGTCCGGAGCACACATTTCCTTTCATGGTCACAAGCATGAAAGAATGCACTGTGGATGTCGGCATTGAGCCTTGAAAGCTCCATGCCAACCACTTTGCACTTCCGACTGCGCAGAACTTGCGATTTGGAAGACGAGTGGCGTGGCATGTCTTCCCGATTCGCCTTAAGATTTCCATGCTGTCGGCTGGAGGATGCTGGACCAGGGTGCGACCATCTAAACAGCTGCGCCAAGTCCAGAACACATCAGACTCAGACAATGGCAGTCGCAGGCAAAGGCGGAACAAAGGAAAAGACTTCTTGGCCTTCAATCAGACCTTCTCGCCGCCTCTCCTCCCAAACACGTAGAGATCACAGGCCAAGTTCACTGAGCGCTGCGCAAACTGCATCCACAAGAAGCTCCTTGATCCACTCCATGAAGCTCCTCACACTTTTTTTCCCAACTCAGGGCTTCGGTGCCTCGCGTCTCCGGGCTCCGCGCTCCACGCCCGGGCGCAGAGCGACTCCGCAGTCGAACCTCGGAGGGGAAGAGAGGGGAAGAGAAAAAGGGAGGAAGCCAAGCCCCCGTGACGGGAGCCGAGGCCGGGGGCCCCGCGTGGTGGCCTTCGGCAGGGCTCCCACTTCGATGGGCACGCGGAAGTCAACTGGCCAAGCAGGGACCAGCATCACCGTGCTCGGCAATGCTCCGCTGTTGCTTGAAAGCTCCCGTCCCCGTCTACAACCATTGAGACAGACAGAAACCCGTCACTCAACACCAATCCAACAAGACCTGAAGGGGAGCTTCTCCTGTAATCTGCGCGATTCACTTCCAGTAGACTGGACATGCCACACACGTGCTTCTGAAAGCTGCCCTGGCGCAGAGTGAAGTCGAACTCAGGCAAGCCACCGACTCTCAGATTCCGGTTGTGGTGGACGCCCTTGCAGCAAACCCGCACCTGGCCCACTCTTCAAAGACTGTCAGAGCGCGCTGTGTGCCCAACGCCGAGAAATTGAAACAGCTCGGGGGTGCCAGCGTCTCATCCAGGTCAAGGACGAGCCTTCTGACGCAAAGGCTGGGCTTCCGTGAAAGTCTGCATCGCTCAGGTGGCCGGCAGTAGCGGCGCTCGCTGCCGCGAGGCGATGCCTTGCAGCGCGAACAACGCGAGCAGCGCGAGCCACGCTTCCTCTTTTGGGTGGTGGCCTGCAGCCCTCCTCACCGCCTGCGCAGCCTGGACCATGGCCACAGGGCCCGGGCCGGAGCATGGCCAAAGAGACAGCGGAAGAAATCTTCGCTTCTTCGCGCGCAGATGAACCGCGCAGATCTTCCCTCGAGTGCTGATCTGCAAACCCCATCGGTGCAACAGCACTTGAAGCTGACGTCGATGTGTTTTCAAAGCCAGAACGGCTGCAGAAAGAAGCCGTCCAAAGAACCCCAAGCACAAACAGCTGCAGCTGCTTTGCAGATCTTCGCAGGCACCTCAGCAACTGGAGTTAAAACCCCATGCTTTGATCAGCAGCGATCTTCTCAAGTCTGTTCCCCTGACTCCTGGAGGCCCCTAGGCATGCCCGAGTCTGCAAATCCCTGTCTTGCGGCTTCCTCCTTCTTCTCAAGGAAGCCCACGAAATATCTTGGAACATTTTGAAGCTCAGCGATGTATCTGTCGGCCTCTCTTGTGAAGCTCCTGAGTGATATGTTGGGGAGGACTTGTGAAGAGGGACGCAGACCGCGGAGCCATAAATGCCAGTGGCCATCGCATGGAAAATGCGGACGGGCTGTTGCCATGGCCAGTTCGGAGCATTTCAGCTGAGAGGCCCGTGGCGGAAAATCAAACAGCCTAGGGTAATTACGCATGCCGAATTCCACAGCTGCTCGTGCATAGGACCAATGCCATATTCTTGCGATCGCCTAGAATACTTCGATTGGTGCGCCCAGTTGACTCTGCTTAGCGGGATGCAACATGCCTCCATGGATTGGAACCCGTTGCGATCGCTTCGCAACAGGCTCCCCACCGTGTTGGCGGATGTGGGCAACCATGGCATCATGACAGCTGGTGGACATTATGAACATGGCCAGGGACATGCACCAGACAAAAATGGGTGCATGAACTGACGGTGTCACTAACTCGGGCTTCACATTACAACGCTAGCTTTTCCGCTTCAGCCAAGAAGGAAGCCATGAAATCGAAGGCAGGTTCACCTGACACAAGGCAGCGAGAACCTCCAAAACAGGAGGGCAAGCTCTGGCCTTCCAGCATAAAGTTCTTCTTCCACAGATCCCACCGCAAACAAGCGGTGGACCTCAGCTGAGTTGGGATGCTCACACTGGACACCGACGTGCCGAGACGTCAGGTGCTGACATGCACGGTGTTCTTCTGCGGGTAGCGTCGGACCTGGGCAGCGGAGGCGAAACTCACGTCTCCTCGGCCCCTTCCTCCGGAGGACCAGGCTCGTCCGATCGCTTGCGCTTCAAAGGCCAGCATCTGAAGACGGGAGATGGAGTCCTCTTCCGCGCGAAGTGACTCTCAGCGGCACAGGACCGGGAGGCCGAGTTGGTTACACGTGTCGGGAGCAACCCAAGGGTGTGTTGGGAACAATTCGAGCGTGTGTCGAGAACGGCCGACGCGCATCGGGAACGGGGCAGGTGCGTGTTCAACATGCGGGGGGATGAGTGAGGAACGGAGTGGGGGTGAGTCAGGAACGGCGGAGTTGTGTCACACAGTAAGAGAGTGCGGGGTTCAGGATTACGTGCATTTTGGACTGTAGACCCAACTTCACAATCCAAGTCTGGGTTCTCTTTCTGGGACGTGTACTTGGGTATACAGTCTCCGTCTGCCGACACTAAGCCCCCTGGCCGCTCCCAACACGCCCCGCCCCCCCGGTGTTCACAACACGTGCGCGCTCAACACCCCCGAGTTGCAACCAACACGACTAACATTCCCGGTTGCACATCCATGATGGGAGCCTTGTCCACTTTAGGGACCGGCCTGCAATCTGTGGGAATGTTGCTATGCATCTCCTTGCAATGCTACGCACGGATTTTCCGTCCTGGCTGGTGGCTGTCGGCGTGCCTGGAATCTGCGAGGAGCTACACTTCCGTGTAGTGTGCGATGCCATGTGCTGCCGCGACATGAGGGTCTGGCAATAAGGATGCACAATCACCACGTGCCGAGCCATCTGCGGATGGGCGCTGAAGTGGGCAAACTCGTTTCGACTTTGTCGAATTGTCGTAACATGTCGTAGCTTCTGCTCCCCGCCTGCAAGTTGATGCCTGAAGAATGTCGCTGGCTGGAGAGGAGGAGCACCTGCAAACAAGCGCGCCCAGCATCAGAGGGAAAACACGAGAAGGCTTGGGTCACCCTCGGCTCGTCGGGGCTGCCAAAGCGACTCAGGACGTCCATGGTGTCTCGCAGCTCACCGACCTCTGACTCTCCAGTCCCGGCGCCTCCCTCCTCGAGCCTCTGCCGGCAAATTTCTGCTCCGAGGCCACTGCCAGGGCCAAGGCTGGCACGCCCTGCTGCTGCAGCACCTCTCGCAAGTAGACCTATCCGTCAGGGCAAAAAGGTTTTCAACGCAGATCCCTTCTCCGAGATGACACTGGCATTCCACACGGGAGTTCCGTAAGATCCTGGCCACATGCGTGGCCCACTGTGTGTAGACAAGCACCCGCTCCTGCCGTGCTGCGCCGTGCTGCGCCGTGCCGCACCGTGCGCACAAGCCACATCACATCACTGCATCAAGTCAAGTTCTGCGTATCGCGGATGTGTTTCGCATATTTTCGCATGCAAAGGTGCCAAGCCTTGGAACTTGGATTTGCTCTAAACAATCGCACCTCCGGGCCAGAAGCCAGCAGCTCCCTGAGCAGCGACAGCAAGCGTTGCAGCTTTGATGGCAGCACCTGCGAGGTGATCCATCAAGCCACGGCTCACAAAGCAACACACAACAACTTCTAGCCGTTGCCTCGCGCTGCACAGAAGCTGCCTCCAGTCCCTGTTGTCGACAGATCAGATAGGCTGCGTGACTCTTGACGCTCGCGACAGCTTAGTGTCGCCTGCCCTTCACAACTGCAGTCTTCGGCATCACCGCAGCCTGATTGATTCTGAGAGTGTCATCACCACACAAGAGAAGGCCGGATTGGGTGAGTTCCTCACAATTCTTCACCATCGTCGGGTCTTCGTCATCCTTCCGCGCGGAGGAGCTCAAGCAGACACAAGCATTAAGTCCTGCCAAAAAAGCTATGCAAGGAGCTGGGGCCTCGTCGACTGTAGGCTCTGGCCTACCAGGTGCGCGAAAGACGACCACGTCCAAACCTTGATGGCGAAGGCTTTGCGAGACCTGATCACCTGTGAAACGCAAGCCTTTGTCCTAGTCTAGAACCTGCGATGCTTGCAGCTCCGGTGCGAAACACGGACGTGCGGCACATAGGACCTGTTTTCATGCAGCAACTCATGGATGACTGGCGACAAGGAAGAATGCACGATGGCACCGAACAATAACTCTTTTCGTCCTTCGACTGATATAAGCGTCTACAACGTCACTCCTCAGCCGCCGGCAGCCAAAAGTTGGATCCATGCCGGCCTGAAACGTATTGGATGTTCCGGCATGTTTGCAGGTGGTCCCGTCACACAGGCCTGCTGCTCCAGGCAGGCACGACACAGAATGTGGAAGCCTCAACAGAAACCAAGGGAGAGGCCACATGGCACACCTTGCAGTGTCTCTGTGGCCCAAACAGTCGGGGAGAACCGCAAAAGCTTCCGTCTCTGCTCCAGACTGGCAAAGGCAAGGCAAGGCAAGGCGTATCACAAAAAGTCGCTCTGACTTCTGCGTGCCTGGAAGCAAACAGGGCAATGAGCCTCGTTCCTGGCACAGGGCGATGCTCCCAAAAGCTCACGAGCTGCAAGAACAAGTTCAGGCATGCTCTGAGCTCTGACGTTGGAGCCTCTCAAGAAGCGCACGCATCTGTCTCGCGAATCGGAGGGAGCGCTCGCAGCGCTCCCGCTCGCCTCGCAGAGCCTCACCACCGAGGTCCGAGGTGCACATGGGTGCAACCACAGGCGCGAAAAGTCAGCCAACAAAAGCTTCGCCTTGAGCTGTCTGTGTAGGGCTGTGTCAACAGCATCATCTGCAATGAAGGCCTCAGCAAGAAGCGAGCCGCGAGCCCAGGCCTTCGCTCTGAGCCTCTAAGCTTCGCGGCTGAGACCAGGCCTTCCTCGACGTCTTTGTCTTCCTCCGGGCTTTCCTTCCGCCAGGGCGGAGGCAACGTATGCACTCGAAGCGGCCAAGTCAAGCACCCTGCGGTCCTGCGCAAGCAGGAGAACTCTCGCGGTCACTGGCCGGTTGGCAGCCACGGAGGAGAAGAGAGCATGCGCCAGGCGACGGCTCACCATGCAGGCCGGGATGCCTTCAGAGGCACATGACACGTGAGCGCGCGTCACCGCGCCACCTTTTGAGCTCGGCCTGGTGGCGCTCTCTCGTGAGGGTAGCCAAAAGGTCTCTCTGACTCTGCAGCAGCGAAGATCACGGCGATGGCACCTGCTGCCTCCGCAGCAAAGCTTTGCTCTGCGACAGCGCTAGAGAACTTCAGGCGTTAAGCATCTGGTGTCTCTCCAATGCCTCAATTCTATCTAGGAGTACCAGACGATTCCGGGTTTCGCTTCGAGGGTTCCTCTGGAGCGATAGACCGGGCCTGCGCAGACGTGGCAGCTGCCGCAAAGTCGCCATCCGCTGGCTCATCGTACAAGGCGACGCAGCCCGTTTCGCCGACTCCCCGGGCCACCGGGCCTCCCAGAGGAGAACCCTCCGAAAAACCGTTGCAAAAGGAGCAGCTGGGCTGAGCGGCGCCTTCGTAGCTCCGGCTCGGAAGGAGGGCGTTCCACTCGGCGGCGCACGCCGATTCGGACACCTCTGTGTGGTGGTGGTTTGCACCCGCTTGATGGCCAGAAACCCATGCCAAAAGGTAGATCGAGAAGAAGAGGTTGGTAGAGGATCACTGATGCTCGACAAGAACAAGTCCCGCTAGATGAATACTTGTCCGGCAAGTCTCAAGCGATAACAAGCCAACGAAAACCTGCATTGAACTTGTCGCTGTGGACTGGTGAGTAGACCCGCCTTAACGGCTTGACTGTGCCAAGCCCTGCGACAGTCAAGCCGTTAAGGAGGGTCTACTCACCACATCCTAGGTAACTGCATCATGCTGCTCTTTGCGAGGGCTAATCAAGCCCTGTCGGAAAAGCGAGATACGGGTTCAAGAGGCGAACTGTACAAAGCAACAAAGTGGGATATTTATCACTGCCTCTTGCTACTAAGCTGCTGGGCCGTCTTGCATTCCTTCCTTGGATGGCAGCGAAAAAGCAAGTCTGTAACAGATTGTAGCAGTATTCGCATCGACCGCAAAGAAGCAGAAGACTGCATCAAACCCTACCTCTGCATCCCCTCCCTCCGCCCTCGGCGTGCCAGAACCGCCCACAAGGCCGAACAACTTCGCTCTCCCTGCACTCCCTTTTCGGAAAAAAGAGCCTTGGACCAAAAAGCCCCAACTTCGGTTTTTGGCCGCCGACGCGAAGCGTTTACAATTACCCGGACAAGAAACCGAAGTAATCCGAAGTAGCGTGTTCAGCAACAACATCGATAGCAAGATTCGCAGTGACACTTACGGCAACCATGCACTCATGACGCAAGAGGAGCAGTGCTGTCTGGAGTAGTTAGATGCGGGAGAGAAACTAGATGAACGCGCACCGTCTCCACTGCAAGAAAGGACAGGTCTGGAGCCATGGCAGCGTCCCCCCCTGCCAACTGGTAGCGCAAGCCCTGCTGGTTCTCGGTAGCCTGCACAAGCAACTGAGGTCACGGTTGGCTCATGATGGCCTTTCAGCGACCGGACGTTTTTTGAGTTTGAATACGACGCCTCCAGCTTAGCGATGTCCTCTGCGAGCTTCTCCAGCTTCTGCTGGCTGCGCTGGGCCACAGTACCCTCCCAGTCCGCCAATGCATGCTCTGCGGGTGGCAGCAGGGACGTGCCCACGCAGTTGTACCTCTTGGCTTCCAGCTGCGCTTTAAGCTGTTTTAGGACTGGCCATAAATTACGTGCAAACATGGGCGAACAGGAGTAGGATTGATGCAGAAAGCTGCACTGCAACTGCATGATTCAGTCCAGGACATAGCGGGAGTGCTGAGAGGCTAAGATGACGACCATCCCATCTGCAGCAGCAGCTGATCTCTCTCCTGCAGGCAGCTCTGCTTTCGTTCTACCTTGATTGATTGGTTGATTGATTGATTCATTGATTCATTGGTTGATTTCGGATGCTTGGTTGATTGGTTGATTGGTTGCTTGGTTGCTTGGCTGCTTGGTTGTTCATTGACTGACTGCCTGACTGAGTGCTAGATTGATTGATATTGATTGATTGCGTGGGTGCGAGCACCCTTGCATGTGCAAGGCAGTGAAGGCTGCTCCGCGACTACCAGTACTAGAAGAGCTGGGCTCCAACACTGGCCTGAGCTGCCGCGAAGGCTGTGCCGGCTCCGAAGGAAAGGAGCAGGACACTGTCCTTGCAAACCCGGACAGGTTGGACCCACAGCATCGCACAGAATCCCACAGAATCCCACGGCTCCAGGACGAAGCCGGCGAGGTTGGCCACTGCAGCGTCGGTGCTTTCCCGGGGCCGGAGCACCACGGGCTGGCAAAGAGCGCGGCTCTCCACAGACCACAGACTCTCTCTCTATCCGAGGTCGTAAGGATATCGCAGTCGCAGCGTTCTATGCTCAAAGTCCGGGGTTACTGTAACTGCGTGGAACGGCCTTCGCCTCGCAGTAGGATTGACTCAAGCTTTGCAGAGACCATAGGCGATTGCAGTCGTAATGAAGGGTCTGCAAGAAGCCGAAATGAAATGACGCAAACTCCGATCCCAGGTTTACCCTAGACCCTCAACAGCTCCCCGAAGTCCCCACACACCCAGACCAAACCCCTCCCTAGACCCGGAAGCAATCGACCTCATTGTGCCACTGTAGGGTCGGCCGCGGTAGACAGGCCCAGGGAGGATCCGCGAGGAAGCGCGTCCGGATGAGGTGAGCTAGCTGTGGGAAGCCTTCACGGGCGGAGAACTTTTTCACACCCGAAAAGGCTCATCATCCTCACTTTCTCGCTTGGGGTCTTTTCGCGCACTGTTCAGATCCTCAGAAGGAAGAAAAGACTTTTCAGAAGGCAAAACACAAGCTAACCGGTCATACAGGGTTTGTTTCACGCCCTGGGTTTGGGGGTTTAAGGCCGAAGGAACACAAGAATCTTTAAAGAGGCAAAAAAACCCTATCAGTGTACAATCCTTTTTTCGCGCCTTGGGTTTGGGGTCTAAAGCCGAAGGAACACAAGAATAAAGAGACATGAAGCAAAAAACAAAGAGACGGAAAGACAAAGAGACGGAGAGACACAAAGACAGAGACACAGAAGTAGCTGGAAAGAAACAGAGGGTGACAGAGGGAAAGACAGACTGACAGACAGACACAGACAGACAGACAGACAGACAGACAGACAGAGAGACAGAGAGACAGAGAGACAGAGAGACAGAGAGACAGAGAGACAGAGAGACAGAGAGACAGAGAGACAGAGAGACAGAGAGACAGAGAGACAGAGAGACAGAGAGACAGAGAGACAGAGAGACAGAGAGACAGAGAGACAGAGAGACAGAGAGACAGAGAGAGAGAGAAAAAAAAAACAACGAGAGAGGGAAACCGAGCGCGACGAGGAAAAGCAGAGGGGAGAGAAAGAAGAGAAGAGAAACAGAGAAACAGAGCGAAACTACCGAATATTAGAACCACGTTCGTGGAGGTACAGATAAGACCCTGGACAGGCCGGAGGGCTTGCTTCGGACTCTGTCCATGCATGCTCGAGAAGGGGCCTACCCAGCTTGCTTCGGACTCTGTCCATGCATGCTCGAGAAGGGGCCTACCCAGGGCAGAGACAAAGCCTTTCCGACAGTACCAGAAAAAACTACGGGAGCCAAAAACAACCCAGCCCGCCGCGTGGGTACAAAAAGTACGATACTCCCGGACTGTCCCCGAAGTCTGCGAGTCGGCTGCCTGCGCTTTGCTGCCTTGCGGGGCCCGGCCTGTCCACTCGGATTGGCGCCAGGCCACATGCCAGTTCCGCCGGCCCAGAAGCAGAGGCCCGATGGACTCCAGGTGGGAGGGAGCAGTGCCACAGAGCAGCCAGATAGCGGCTCCTGGCAGAGCCAGGAGTCCCATCAAACTCAGAAGGACGAGATAAACTTGCTCAGGGATGCCATCATCGCGAAACCCATCCGCAAGAGCCAGCAAAGACTGCCAGTTCTCCGATCCCGGACAGTCCTTGCATTCCCCAACACAGACGCACAGCGCTCTGAAAAGCAGGCATCAAACGATAGTACTATGGGATGACGCTGGAAGACCTAAACGGAGGTCTTGCTTGCGACGTGGGCAGACAGTCACGCCAAGACAAGGAGCTCTAAACGACATAGGACCTACGAACAGGATAACATCCTGCATCATCCTGCCAAGTGTGCTACCGAAGCTTGCAATGTCAGCGCTTTGCAAGGCAGTCTCCTGCGGCTCGTCGATCACCAGCCGGTGCCACTTGCCAGCTTCGAAGATGATGTGTTCCACAGACTCATAGTCCGTGACCTGTTGTACAGTAAATGGAACTCTGACGATTTCCGTTGGACTTGAAATGGATGCAAAAGCTCTAAAAGTCCAGACAGTTAGTCGGGGATCATTGGTTTGAAGGTGTGTTGTATAGTAATGGAACTCTGGTGATTTCCGTTGGATTTTGTATGGGATTTGCATACAGTTGAAAGACACTGCAAGTCCGTGACCTGCAAAGGCTCCAGCGCATTCTCACCCTTCCCCGTTCGGGCAGCCGGTGTCGGACTTTGCTGTCGTGGCAGCACTGCACACATTAACGATTGTGCATCGGTGGCCTCTGTATCGACAGCGCCTTGGCCTTGCAGCTCCTGCTGCCATTGGCGAACTAAATGAGCGGGGCAAACAATCCTCAACTGAAAGCTTCGCAAGTCACCGTGTACGGTGCACATGAAAGTGGAGGCTGCGGTGCAGACTTAGCGGGGGGAGATGCACGGAAGTTTGTCTCGTCGCTTAAAGTTCGGACCAGTGGCAAAGTCAGCTTCGGCTCTGCCGCCTGTGGCACCACCAGAGCCTCGCAGGGATCAGATCGCTTTCGCTCAACGCTGCTCGGTGCCAGCAAAGATCTGCCTGCGGCGGATGCGGTGGCTGCAGCTGCGGCGAGGGCGAGCGCGGCGAGGAGTCTCCACAGAGCCACTGCATCCACTTCCCCTCAGCAGCAAAGCGAGAAGCGGATTCAACGATGGAACCCTTCACACGAGGTGTGAGACGGGCGGCCAGGATCCGCAGGTCGGCTGGGCGATTCTCGGAGAGGACCCGACCTAAGCGCGCACACTCGGCGCCACCATACGCCAACTCCTTCCCTTGCCATCGGGGGGCCCTCGTGTGCCTCCCGGCCGTTGTCACGGGCAGCAAGGGCTGCCACAATACGCGTTTTGCCTGCCAGCAAAAGCCATGCTGCGAAGATTCAACAAGATGCTTACTTGCTGCATCCAAGTCTCCTGAACCAGGAGGGTGTGCCACTACACCCCCACATGGGAGGGTCAAATCGTAAGAGGAGCCCAGGCTGGTACCTGCGAAGCGCAACGGCGCCACCTGCCCAAGAGCATGCTGCTCCACACACCCTGCGTGAACGTGCGTAGGTCCATGGCCCATGCCTGCAAGGGCTGCGCTCCTCTTTGTTCGATGCCTTGCATCCATGTCACTGTGGCAACCTGCAGGCGCGGGTGACAGAAACAATTAAGGTAGTCCAGCATAAACCTTGCTTCGCAAGCATTAACAAACTGTGAACCGCCGGATCTGCAAAAACATTCTAAGCTGGAAGGGGCTTAAGCAACTCGTCAGAGTGGATTTGAAGCGACACATGCAGTGTTAGCTTGCACTGGCTAGTTGCTTCGGACGGTTCGGGGCACCACTGCGTTCCACCCCTGTAGTGCTGCAATACAGATTTGCACAGCCATGCGATATTGCCGGCGTAGATGTTTAATGTGTGACTCTGCCTCAGATGGCTTGATGCTTCCAAAGGCTGACTGACAAGCGCTAAAGTGTCTCTCTCACGAGGGCGCTGGTTACTTGTTCTAACTTGTTGTTGCTGCGACGCACGTGAATGTGGCTGTTCTTTTGTTTCATTGTGTGTACCGGTGCAGCACTTGGAATACAAGAACTGCAAGACTCTGCAAGACTCTTGCGTGACATAATTTGCATCCTGGGCATAACAACCAAGGCACAAAAGACTCGGCACCAATGGCTCAAGTTGGTTTGAGTTTGGGCTGGTAAGTTGCGGCTGCCACCAAGTGAGGCGATCAAAGCTTGCAACTAGAGATTCATGCAGGAGCGATGGCAAGAGCAGCATGTGCTGAAGCACACAAAACTCGCCTGGTGAGGGAAGAGCCCACTTTCATCCACAGCAGCACCACGCATCTCTTCTGGAGCAGGCCTGGCCATCAAAGGCACAAAAAGGCACCACAGGCCATTTATGCCTTCTACGACCCTGCGTCATTGGGATCCATCCCTCTTTCCCAAAAGCATCCGTGTTTTCCTGCAAATCAAGACCACGGCACCACTTGCCGATACACCCACACCTGCCCCAACCCTCTGTCAAAAACGGGAGTGATGCACCCGTGTGAAACTATGACAAAATTTCTGCTCCCGGATGGGGTAGCTAAAGGCCTGCAGCAATTGCGTCTGTGCACAGGGTGTATATACAAATTCGGGAGGCTCTCTGAATAAGCCGAGGTTCAATTCGGGAGTGAGTGGATGCCACAGTAGTTGTTTCCCGACTGGCCGTGATTGTTTCCCGACTCAAAGTTCCTGATTTGTGGTCCCGACTTCGGCAGCATTCCTTGAGGATTGGTGTTTGAAAACAAGCCAGAAAGCTTGAACTGGCAAACCTAAACCCTGAACCCTTGAAGTCCCCAAGCCCTCAACACGCGACTCCACTCGACAAAAGCTAAGCCCCCCAAAGTGGCCATCTAACACTGGCCAGTGCCTACTGCTTTTGACCTACTCCTACGTGTACTTCTTACCACGACCACAAGCACGACCACTCCGATACTCCTCCTTCTTGTACAGCTGCTACCGCTACGACGATGACTGCAGGATACTGCAGGACTACAACAAGCTGAGGGATTTAACAAAGGTCCTGGGTGTTGTGATCTGAGATTACGCACCCGATGTCAGAGCCTCTGCAACAGGCTCTCGGCGAAGTCACCGGATGTTACCTGAGGTGATATCGGACTCTGAGTTTGTGCAGGAGCATGGACTGGTCGTGGCCTCTGCTGTTGTCGGCCACTTGGCTGCCGAAGGAGATGCTGCGGCGGCATGGAGAAACTCTGAAAGCCTCTTCCTCTGCAAGCCTTCAAGGCGCGCGAGAATCTCAGCCAAAAAGAAGCTAGTGTCTATCCCACGGCAAGACTCAAGCAATCTCACGCAACTCAAGCGCACCTGCATTGCCTAGCATGCCAGAGTGACCGATCTGTGCCAGAACTTCTGTGGCTGCCGTCTCATCCACAACAGTCACGACTCGCACATCCCCTTCGAAGCCAGGGATGGCGAAGAGACGCAGCGTCCCTGCGCCAGTCGCGCCATTCAGAGGTCAGCAAGAACTCTGACAAGAACACTCCCAGTGGCCTTCTCGGATGTCTTCGAAATCCAAGCGCTGCACCACGGAAGGAGCTAAGCCATATCGGACCTCTGCAAACACCTGGCAATGTCACACTGCTCCCAGCACCTAACCGGCAAGCCGTTCCGGCCTCCCCTAAACAAAACTATGCAGACATGAACACAAGTTCAGTCACCTCGTTGCTGATCAAAGCCGGTTCAGGAAAGCCTTTGCTTGAAATGGCAAGCAAGAGACATGGCGAAATATTTCTGCGTATCTCATAAGAGTCCAAGTCCAAGCCGCCCAGTTCTGCATGAACCTCCCGCCGTGGTGCTAAGAGACAGCGACCCTGCAGGGCCAGTGCAGCGTACAGGCCCTTAAAGGCTTAAATCCCAGCGTGAACATCTCTTCGGAATCGGTCACTTCTGGGGCCAACCAAATGCTACGATGCGGAGCAGTGTTTTCAAGCCTGACGGTCCAGCGGCGAGTGTCACATGGCTGGCGGCGACCATACGCTCCTGTTCTCACACGCCGGGTAACGAGGCATCGTCTTTGCTGCCAAGGTTGGAACAGCAGTCTCACCGTGGATGGCGAGGTCGACCACCGTCGTGGCACAAAAGAGGACCAAATTGCCACCCATGCTGCGAGCTCCGCTCGTCCTCCCTGTCGGCCGCTGCAATCAGCAAGCTAGGTAAAACCATCCCCACTCAACCAGTGAGTACGCAGCGCGTCATTGTCCATGCACGACAAGATCTTGAAGCCGGTCACGTGACAGCGCCCATCGGAACTGTAGTGACATGACTCGCAGCTCTTCCATGGTACAAGGGGGCATCACATTCATTACCCCCGTCCCAGGTCAGTGGAACGACGCGGCTCAAAGGAATGCCGCCGCCTTTGCACGCTTTACCTGGAGGACCTGGAGCAACGCTCAGGACGGGCAGGACTGGTGAACAGTCGCAGTTGTAGAACTCAACCCAGCGCCGCCCGAAAGAGCTGAAGGGCTCCCTTGCCACGCTCTTGCCGACGGCACTGCCGTGTCTTGCCGGCGAGCCTACTGAAAAAGCTTTGTGAGGACGTCACCACTGGCCGGTTCGCTCGCAAGAAGAGTCGGCAATGGCTCTGCCGGCTCCGCTGCGGCTTCGATCGGATTGTGCCAAGTCTCCAGGATCTGCTGCACGGACGGCCTTTGCTGAGCACATCGCAGCAAGGGCATCACTCGAGCTCGCAGACACTCTGCTGCGCGGTCGGTTGGTGTTGTGATGAGTAAATTCATGAAGGCATAACCGGTCATGTAATAGTCTTCCGCAACCGCACGGCAGGGCTGCTGCCTGGCTTTACGTTCCGGGCTTGCTGCCTCGAAGGTGCCCGGGTAGCGGTGCAGAATGTCGTCAGCCTTCTTGAGCTCCATTGCAGCATCGAAATCGATAAGCTTCACATTGAAGCTCCAAGGACGGGAACAACACAGGTTGGATGCCTTAATGTCCAGGTGTGCTACCAGCATCCCGTGGATGTATGCCACAGCCTCGCACGTCGCCCGAAAGGCCCTGGCAAGGCGACGCCCGCTTAGTCGTCCTTTGTCAGAAGCCCTTGCTAGGCTCTCGCCGAGCTGCTCCATGCCAAACCCGACCATAGTGCGCTTCTCAGCCACGAGACAGACCACCTGCACCACGTTCGGATGCTCCAGCCTTTTGAGCCTCAACGCTTCTCTGAGCAATGCTTTCCGGTCTTCTTCCGGGTCGCACCAGACCTGGGGGTCATAGCGGTATGTCTTTACAGCAATGGGCTTGCCCAACAGACTTCCCCTGCGGACCGTTCCCATGCCACCACGGCCCAGTTCTTTCGCAAGTTGCAGATTTGCAACATCCAGTGTTGGCAACATTTCCGTGGCCCTGTTCTGACGTCTGGACCGTTGCCCAAAAGTGTATGCAGGTACACCAGAGAGCCTCGGGCTGGCACTTGGGCTGTAGCTCCCCGGTCCGGGAGTAGAAAATTCCCGGCTGGGGAAGCGTGCGGCTTTGGAAAAAGCCATGGCAGAGGGCTTTGCTCAGTTCATGCGATGTGCTACCAGATCCACAAACGGCCACCGATCCACAACTGTTCGTCTGCTCATATCTTACACGAATCTCCCCGTTCCTGCCACAGACTCAACATGTCTTGCCAGCCTTGTTCTGTACGCAGAGGACCTCGTGGCAGGCACGGGAGGCAAAACACGCAACTGCCGTGCACTCCGCAAAGGCCAAACTCAAGCAGATTGCTCGAAGCGAAGGGGCGACATGCAGAGATCTGCCTCCGGAGGCAACGGCTTCGTCAGAGGTCGCACTACGAAGCCGCCTTCCTCGGGGACTGCGGCCTTGGCGCACATGTAGGCTTCTACAGGTATAGAGTCTAGAGGCAGCACCGTCACCGAGTTCCTGACCCGCACCGGTGCGGGAAGTGGCGGTGCATCCTGGGCAAAGCCGACGTTTGCGAGGGCGGCGTTGCGGGCTTGGCTTCGGCTTCTGCTCGGGACGGAGCTCTGAGGGCACTCGCCCAGAAAACGCCCCAGCCTCAGTGGCGCGCGCGTGTCCTTCTGGCGCGTGTCCGACGCGTTCCACACCCGTTTTGGCCCGCACCATCGCTGTACAGGGGTCGAATCATGGCAGGCATCCAGTGAAACAGGGCCGCACGATCTGCACGCGCAGCTCAGGTCTTCTCCTCGTCACTTGCTGCTCCCCTTTCCCTCTCTGCTTAAGCATCAGCTACTTGTGTCTGTGCCACCTGGAAACCCAACGCTTTGGCTTTTCCTAGGTCCTTGACATGTGCACAACATGGAGGCGAGATCGGAGGCCGTCCTTGCTCAGGAGGATGATGCACCCCAAGGTCCAGAGCGCAGCGGCAGTCCAGAACATTGCTCGACGTACGGTTGGAACCTCAACCAGCCAAAAGTTTCTCTCCGCTCAGATGCGACTGGGAGCGCCCACCTCATGATAGTAGAGCAAACCAAAGGCTCCCGAGGTCACCAATTGAATGGCTTGGTTGGCAGGTAGCATCACAGCCTCTGCTGAGACAACTAGAAGCGGTAGCAGACCATATGTAAGCCTAATGTACAGGATCCGAAAGGCACTTCTGGGCTTCGAATGCTGTCCAGGCCGCGCTGCCTCCTCTGACGACGGCGGCAGTCTGGCCACAGCTCAGCCATAGACTCTCGCTACTCTCGCTACGAGTACTCGTCTCTCTCGCCTGGAAGAAGTTGCCGAAGGCCCAGAGCACGCCGGCCATGGTACCGGGACCTGCCAAAGCCTTCCAATGTGGCGAAGGCAAAGCTTTGCGCCTCAGGGGCTGTTTTGGGCAGGCTTGGGCCAGGTTCAGAGAGCTTCTGAGCTTCGGGTTCAAGGATTGCAGCCCCGGAAAGTTCCGAGCAGGACATGAGTCGGCAATGCTGAGCTTAAGACAGGACCACGGCATTGACGGTGATGGCGAGGACGAACACCGCAGTCACGAGTAGTGCTCCAATGCCAAAGGAAGCCATCCTTAGAGGAAGAGATTCTGCTGGATGTCCGAGCACCCTTTGGATCAACGATAACAGATCATGCTCAGGCAAGACTAGTCTACGATTTTGTCGCTTGCCGCCAGAGCTCCAAGAACCAAAGTTGTTGAAGGCCTCCACAAATTCTGGAGGACACTTGGATGGGTCCTCACCAAGAACAAACGCACCTGTGGCTATCGGTGCCTATCGCTGTGACGCATCAGGTGATGCCTCAAAGCATCCAGCAGATCGCTGCGCGCTTTGTTTTCCCAGGTTGACTGCCCCAAACTGGATGGCACTGAAAATGCCTAGGACGCGGGCAACCTGCACCACTGACAATACAGCTTTAAGAAGCGACGAGGCCCTCACCCACTGCCGCAGCCAGCAGATAACCCACCGTCGCCTGCCCGGTCAGACAATGCATCGCAGCCATTTAACGAAGCTTGTAAGCTCATCAGGATGGCTTTAGAAACCCCTTGAGCCATGTTTGACAGGGGTCTTGCTTCTCCGAGCCTGCTGATTCACTGCGAATCCAAGTCTGCGGAGATGGTTCTGGGAAAACTCCTCGCTCTCATCCTCATGCCCTTCGTTCTCCTGGTCCTCCTCGTCCTCCTGGTCCTCCTCGCCCTCCTTGTCCTCCTCTTCCTCTTCGTCCTCCTCCACGAAACGGCTCTTGTTTCGAGATCCGAACTTGCGCAGCGGCTCACGGGCAAAGCACTCAAACAAATACGCAAGACGTTGCAGCAAGGTGGGCCTTGGAACGCCTCTCAGGCTCTTCTGGCGCAGCGGCTGGGCTGAGCAAGGGGCTCCGTGCGCACTTTCAGCATATCCGAAAACATGTCTATGGTCCGGCTACGAGCAGCTCTCACAAGTCTGCGCCTGCCGAGGCCAGTTGCCCAGACCATTCCTGCGGGGCAGACGGCTTTTTGCATTGTGCCGATGGCGCCGCTGCCCAGCAATCCTTACAACTACTTAATCGCGATTGGGGGCATTACTCTCACTCCTGACCGTCGCAGCTTCATTGATTCGTTCACAAGGCTCAGCAACAGAGGAAACAGCTCCACTGATTTCTTTCGAGATGCAACCCCTCGAATTTCGCCGAGCACCCCCAATCGGGCCTAGAATGCCAAGGATGATGCAGGCAAGGTAAGCCGGTGCGAAGTAGATCCTCAGCCACATCGAATACTAGGCCAATGCCTGCCGGCCAACGCCGTCAACCACAACTTCCACTAAATCGAAGGGTATGATGATGATGATGATGCTGATGACGGTGATGATGGTGGTTGTGATCATCATCAGCAGCGGTCATGATCATCATCACAAATTCAAAGTTGCACCGGCAGTGCAAGCAGCGCGGCAATCCTTTTGTTACCCTAAGGGCGCCCTTCGTCCAAGCCGCAATGCCAGTCCGGAGTGCATCTCCTATACAAACTGCACAGACACTCCTAAACTGCCTGCCAGAACAGGTGTGTTTTCTCACCCGTCCTCGGCTTGACGTAGGGCTGCCTTTCTGGCATGCCGGCCGGCCCTAATCATCATCTTCCGGTGCTTCCCTTCTTCAGATGGTGCCAGTCGCCATGTGCCTGTGGCCATGGCCTCGAGCAACGGCTCTCTCTCGCAACCGGACTTGGTCAAGACATCGGCCAGCATCTGGCTGGTGTCCACCCATTTCACATAGGCAGACGCATCGTCCTCGTAGTCGTGTGTGCCGATCACCTCTCGGATCTGGGCCAGCAAAATGCGGACCCTCTTGTCCTGGCTCTGCCCGGCGTCCTTGTTCAGAGCTGCTTCCAGGCTCTTCGCGTCGGTGTAGCAGAGCACCTTCTCACGGGCAAACTCCTTGCTGAGGTTCACAAGCTTCTCCTCCGGGTGCTTGATCTCCTCCATGATTATTTGTAGATACTCCGCCGCCTCAACACCCGCCAACAGGCCGTTGGCTTCTGCCGCAAGTGTGCTTCTGCACACCCTCTTGATACTCCCTGAGTAGGTCTCGAGGATCAGGAGGGGTGCCAAGTCACCGGTGTCCATCTTCTCCGTCGTGAGGCCCACGATGTAGCCGCACTGGGACTTCATGGACTCGGTGTTGGCGAAGCTGCTGTCGGCAAAGCAGAAGACGCGTGCACTGTCGAGGTCCATCACAGACGGGAGGAACCTCCACTTGGCATCGGAGGTTTCCTTCAGCATCGTCACCGCCTTGTTCAGGTTGATCACATCCTTGACCTTGGGAGATCCCATGCTCTGCGATGCCAGGCTCACGTTCACCATCAGGTCGGGCCTCGTCTGGCGTGTGATCCATCCCATTTGACCAATAAGGGCCCTGAACTGAGATTTCTCTTCCTCCGTCAGTGGAGCGTTGACCTCCTTACGCCGCCCAGGGGAAAACAGCATGTAGTTGACGCCCTCAATGGCATCGTACTGGTCGAGCTCAATAGCTCCACCCTTCTGCTTCACGTTCTTTCCGCAGAACCGGAACTCGCTCCTCTTGATCTTGAGGTGCAGCTCCTTCTCGAGTTCCTTGAGCGTGCTCTCGTAGCGCTCTCCTTCCCCGGCACTGTAGAGGTCATCAACATGGCTGATCATGATCCCGATCAGCCGCCCGCCTTCCACCAAGTAAAACAGGGCGGCCTCGATCTTGGACATCAGCCACATGTGCTTCTTAAGCGTGGAGGCGGCCTGGGAGGTCGAGGGTCCTGCTGATCCCCTTCGATTGGAGGTAGGCCGTGGAAGCGTCGCTCGCCGTGATCACCCACTGCATAAGGACTGCAATGGCGCACACAAGGTTGAAGGCAAGGAGTGAAGCGGTGGGGCTGTCGGACCTGATTCCGGTAGGGTCCTCTTGGCAGCCCTGCACGACGATTCTGGACTTTGGCTCGAAAGGAAACTCTCTCTTGATCTGCTCCTTGGTTTTGCCCGTCCTTTTCCGGAGGTAGTTGGCGAGCATCCTGGGCTTGGCGTTCTTTTCAGTATGCACCCACCGGGTTCCAATGATCTGGACGTCATCAGGGAGCTCAGCCCTCTGCTCCGGTGTGAGCTTGTCGGCTGCCTCGAAGAGCTGCCACGAGTTCCATTCCTTTGCCATAGAACCATCGAACTTCTTTCGCTCCTCAGACCTCAGGTCCTTGAGCTTGATCTCGGACTTCACGGCCTTTCCTGTGAGGAGGATGTCGGCTGGGTCCTGTGGCGTATAGTCCACGACCTTCTCTTCTTCGGAGCTGTTGCCAAAGTCGTCGAAGTAGCCTGCCATTCTCCTTAGGTTGGCTTCCTTCACGGTGTGCGGCATGGTGGGGCATTCCCAGTCGTCCTGTTCAACGACATAAGGACCAGGAGTTGGCTCTCGATCTGTTCTCCTGGGGGGCATACCCATCCAGACGATCAGGGTCATGGAAAACAACAGAGCGACCATGTGACCCGGTGCTCGGCACGCGCTGTGGTTCATGTGCGGGGACCACCTGTGGCGTTGGCTGCGGCTCTGGTTCCGACGCCACCGTGGATGGTCTCCTGGAAACATCTCGGTCGATAGCCCCACCCGTCCTTGGATTCTGCTCTGGTTCTCGATGGGTTGCTTGCCCTAAAGCTAGCGACCGCGCCTGATGCCCCGCCCGTCCTCGGATTCTGCTGTGGTTCTCGAGGGGTTGCTTGACCTAATTCATCAAGTAGTCCCCCGCCAGGAGGGAGAAGATCAGGCATAACACTAATGCCCGTTCCTGGTATCATTGCAGTTGGCAGCGAAGGTGGGGCTGAGGAAGATGATGCCGCACCTCTCCTTATCGTTGGCTGTGGTTCCGGGGCCGGCATCGTTCCTTCTTGCTGTGGCTGTAGGGTCAAAGGTCGTGCTCTCAGGTCGACGAAGTTCCTGGCGCCACGCGCGTAAGGCGGCTCAAGGACCTCCTGGGGAACCATGTGGGCCGCAAGAAGCTCGTCTTCACTTGCAAAACGCAGCTGCTCACCGGTCACCAGGATAACGCTTGCACCATAGCGCTACCAGTAGCTGTGTGGCTGTCCCCCTGAGGTCGGGAGGTCCTGGTCCTCGGTACGTCTTGCGTTTCTCAGTTCCACGCCAATGACCCGTGCCGGGCCGTGCCATCGGTAGGTCCGATTGGTTCCAGGAGGTGCCTGTGCTCTGAAGAAGTACACGTAGCTTCCCACAGGATACGGGCCCCTCGTCGGCGTGCTCTGTGAAGAAGTGCCCTCCGAACTCGGCCGTCATTGTCGAGCCTTATCTGTGCCACCTTGGCACTTTCCCTCAAGTTGAGCGTCCGGGCCATCGCAGACCCGGGGTCCTCTGCGCCTTCGAGCACCTCAAGCCTCTCACTCTCAGAGTCCATGAGAAGACTGCCCGGCACTCTCGTCTCCGGCTGTCCCAACACCCAGGAATTTGGCGCAAAGCCCGAGGTCCTTGGGAACGAGTTCCTGGTCTGGGTGACGATGGCGGTCGCCACGATCACATCGTCCAGGCCAGTCACCTGCTGATCGCGCACCACTTTCTGGAAAACTTCCTTCCAGAGTCCGCCTGCCTTCTCGACTCGGCCCAGCTTCCAAGGTGCCTCCAAAGCCATAGCTTCTTGTTCCACACCATAGGCCTTGAGGTAGTCGGAGAAGTATGCAAGGTACTCCTTGCCGCGGTCGACCTGGATGGAGTTGGGAAGCCCAGCCCATGAAGACCACGAGGTGAGGAAGTGCCGAAGGACCGCCTTGGTGGACTATATTCAGGAACCCGTAGAGAGCTCCTCGCACGTCCTTTGCGTAGAAGACGTCGATCTGGAGGTGGTTGTTGAAGATGTACCGGTTCGACAGCCTCACCGGCTTTGGTCTTTTTTGAGTGGGTCTCTCCACAAGCGTCACAGGCCATGAAATCAACGGCCTTGATGGCCTCCGGCTTTGCGTCTTGCCTCCTGAGAATCCTCTGCAAGGTCACGTTGGTCGGGTGACCAAAATTCACAATGGAGGTCGTGAAGACACTTCCGCAGGTCGGGGTCCACACGTAACCAGTATTTCCTTCGATCGGCCTCGGACATGCTGAGGATAGGCTCCAGGCCTGCCGCTTCAATGGCCCTCTGGCTGGCATCATCTCCGGCTGCTGCGCGTGGTGGTTCTGGCAGCCGGTCCTGGGACTCAGGTGTGAGAAGCCCAGCAAGTATTCGCTCGTCCTCGTCTTCGGGAGCTCCGGCTGCATCGGGTCGTCGGGCCGTATGTAAACAGGAGGAGCTTCGAACTGCTCCACCAAGACTGGGCCATGCTTTCGCCTCCTTGGCTGGTGCCGCCCCTCGGCCGGATAGGCCTCATGGATTTCCATCACAACTGACTCTTCTGCGGCGGCTTGCTGCACCATGGCTTCTCTTAGTCTCTCGGCCAGGTCGCTCTCCCAAACCTCAGCTGGCACAGGCGTCCGTGAGCTGTCGCAGGTGGTTGTAGAGAAGGTGGACTCAGCAGCCAGCATGGTAGTCAGAATGGAGACCCGCCCGCAGGCCCGGCCAGAAGCACAAGCACGGAAGGAGCAGCGAACCAAAACATCACGGTGAAGTGGCTCCCGGAGCTCCTTTGCTTCCTCGCGTTCCAGCCATTCCTTGTGAGGTGGCTCTTCCAGTACGACGTGCCTTTTGGCGGCGACCCGGCTTTTCACAAGCCTGGTTGTTGCTGAGGCGGTCGTCTTGGCTGATGGTCATGCAAGTGTGGGCCTCGGCTCCCTTCTGGACCAAGACCCAGGAGTCATCACCGTCGTTGGCGGGCCAGTGGATCACGGTGACGTAGGGGTCCTCCACCTTCACGTCGTGGTGCATCCATCTGCGGCCTGCGCTGGAGGCGGCGTCCCATCCATTCGTGCTCCAGCCCAGCGGTGCGCCAACGGACATCCCCAGGATAACGCACAAGGTCGCGAGCTTGAGGCCACGGGGAAGAGCTGTTTTACCCACACCTTGCCGTACGGGGGCTTGTGACTCACCTTCCTCTGGCCGGAGAGGGTAAGCTGGTAGTGCTTGTCGTCTCCTTCCACTGCCTTGACCATGGCAAGCAGCTTCTTGCTTTTCTTTGTGCTGGCCCGCTTTCTCATACCGGGAACCAGGTTGCCCTCTTCCTCGAAAAAGTTCACATCCTCGATCCTATGGTCGTGCCTTGCCTCCTCGGCCTGGTCTGCTAGCTGCTGCTCCCAATTGGCAACATCCTGGCGCATGGTGTGGAGGAAGTTAAGGTCAATCGTCAGGCTGCCAGCTTTCAGGTACTTCAGGGGGATGCCATGCTGCAGCTTCCTCGGGAGGACCTTCTTGGAGTTCGTCCGGCACCTCGTCACCACCGTGCTCGCCGTTCTCGTGGTACTCCTGCAGGTTGTCGGTGTCGAAGTCGAGGATGCTTATCGCGAGGTGCCCCTAGGCGGTCTTTTGGAGGGGGAGGCCCTCGACACCCAAAGTGGTAAAAGAGACGGTTCCCCTTCCAATGTCCATCACCGTCCCGAGCTCCTCCATAAAGGGCCTCGAGATCAAGAGGGGAAGGTTCCCTCGGCACTCGCTGCTGTGAATCTTTCCATGGACCCCCATGATGCCGGCCGGGAAGATCTTCTCTATGTAGCTGGTGACCAGACCGCCGACTCCACGAAAGGTCTGCCTTCGGGCCCTGACGGTCGCACCTAGCCCGAGCTTCCCCAGTTCATCTTCCAGCCGGTTTGCCCAGTCGGTTCCGTGCATGGTTTTGGTGCACCCTGAGTCCAGAACGGCGAGGCCGCGCGGATGGAGGTGGCGTGGCTCGGGATCGCGTAGTAGGCTTCGCTGTTCTCGTTGTCCCCGGCGTCCTCCTGGAGGACAAAGTAGGTGGTTCCACCCTTCTTGGGGAAACCCGTGGCCTTCTTCTTGGGGCTTCGCTTGCCCTTTCCCGCTCCTTTGGACTTTTCACACTCGCTGTGACCTTGCCAGTGGCCTCTTTTCCCGCAGGCCGTGCACGGCGTCACCTGCTTGAGGAACTTTATGGCGCTTTTCCGGGACTCCTTGGCCTTATCGATGCTCATCTCGCCTTGGGCCCGGAAGGGAAAACTCTGGGAGGAGGTAGTTGAAGGAGGCGGTCCAGGCTTTTCCTTCTTCTGCATTACAACAGCCAGGGCGTCGGCGAGCCTTGGGTCCTCGGCGGGGTCGCACTCTTGCACCATTGCGTCCAGGAGGTCGTCGTCAGATGGCTCGTCCGGGTCATCGGCCGGAGCATTCTCGTGGCCGCCGTCCTCGTAGAAGGCTTCCGGCTCGTCATCATAGCCGTCCTGGTCCTGCTCGACCGCGAGGATGTACGGCTTCCCCTTGGTCTGCCCCTGCGCACGAAACCGGGGCTTAACAGGGCTTCCGGGCCCTGACGACCTGCCACAGGCGAGGTAGTCCCGCCGAAACACTGGCTTTCCATTGCTGTTTGGGAACTGGATCCGCAGGGCATGCGCTATCTTCTTGAAGTCGTACTCGTTGTTGACGGAGCTCAGGATCCCAAGCTGCTCCTTGTGGTCGAGGCCTCCGAAGGCCAGCAGCATCATCGCCCGAATGTGCTCCGGGATCTTGCTGTTCTCCAAGACCTCCTCGAGCCTCTTGAAGTCCTGCTCCCGGCGCACGATATATTGGGCCATGCTCTCGCTGTTCCGGCGCCACACGTTGCCGCTGTAGAAGGCCTGGAAGAAGAGCTCATTCACCTTCACCGGGGCCTCGGCAGCGACGTTCTCCCGAAGGGTGGCGATGAGGAGCTTCATGCCGGCCTCCGTCGGCTGCCCCTGCGCATCTTTGCTCTTAAGCTTGTCGTGCCCAAGCTTCCTCACCGCCTCATAGGCGGCTCCAGACAAACCGGCCCTCAAGTGGACTGGCGTAGCGAGCTGGGTCTGGTCGTTGCCGTCTCGGCCGTGCCATAAGTCCCAGGCCCGCTCGCAGTACTCTTCGAAGGTGTCCGGGTCGCCCGTGTATTGTGGGACGCCGTACCGGTCCACATCAAGTTTGCTGGCAAAGTTCATCACGAAGGGCTTTGGCCAGCGAGCTTGCCGCCGCGAAGGTCGGGAAGCTCAATCGAATTTTTGGTGGTCTGGCAGCACCGCAGCAGCGCAGACCAGCGAAGTTCGCGTAGGGCTCGAAGATCCTGTCCTTCACCAGGACAGTAGCAGGCGCTGGGGATGTAACCCAGCTCCGCTTACCATCAAAGTTGCACCGGCAGTGCAAGCAGCGCGGCAATCCTTTTGTTACCCTAAGGGCGCCCTTCGTCCAAGCCGCAATGCCAGTCCGGAGTGCATCTCCTATACAAACTGCACAGACACTCCTAAACTGCCTGCCAGAACATGTGTGTTTTCTCACAAATTAATAACGTCACAAGTGCTTTGCAACACGAGCGGTGAGAAGAAGCAGAAAAAACGATACGCGACATCTAACATCACAGCACTGGCGCACTTAGTAGCCACATCAAAGACCACGGGCAAACATCGCAGCAAGGCGCAAGTGCCCGCCGATGCGGTGCTCCTGCATGGACTCCCCGAGAACGAGCCAGAAGACCAGAAATGTCGAGATGGATCCGCAGGAAGCCGCAACCTGAAGGCAGCTTCGACTCGCTTTCTGAAAGAGGCGAGAGGAGGACCGGAGGACCGGAGGACCGGAGGATGGTGGGGCTCCACTGCTCTACTGGTAGGAGAGAAACCGCCGCGAGCATCCCGATGCCGATGCGAGGTACTGCCGCTATCGCGCACACTCCGGAAGGGATCCTCAGAAGGCTTGGCTTGCAGATCGTATGGATCATGTCTGCCTAGCCTGACCGTCCACACACGACTTAATGACCGCAAAGTCTCCAACCCATGGCGCTGACGACTCCCCACCACGTGGGGCAAAAGACCGGAGACTCTTGCCGCCACCTTGGTCATACTGGCAGCGCGGCTATTCAAAAACACCACGGGCCGCCGATCTGTGCGGATCATGGTGCTGCACATGACCTATGGAAACCTGTTCTGGCAAAGCGCCAGCGCGGCAGCAGGAAGAGCCATCCCGTGACGAACACCCAGAAGGTCCTAGGAAGCAACAGCTCGGAGGCCTGTGGCACTGTGGCCTGTGACGTGGAACTCCCTTGCACTTGCTGCTGAGAGTCTTGTAGCACTGGAAGATGACAGGGTGGGGGCTCACCTTCAGGACCCTCGGCGCCTGCCAGGTTTCTCGCCTCCAGATGCTTCCGCTAGCAAACACTACCCCTCCACGGCCTTGATGGGAACCGGGTAAGCTCCCATGAAGAAGCCGCCCAGCAGCGAGAAGAGGAGGGCCACGGCGTCTGCGTGCTGATCTCCATCCCCTGAGCCCAAGAAAAACCGCTTCGGACCGCAGTTCACACGCAAACTCCACGCGAAAATGTACCCAGACTCGGCCTGAGCTGGCAAGCGTCGGTCCAGATGAGGCCACGCTTTTTGCCTGGCTAGCCTTTTCAAGAGACCGGAGCTGCTCTCAGTCAAGGATAGTTAAGGGGGGGCTTCTAAGACAGGACTTGGAGACCCGTCTCGCACATCCACGCCTGGAGTCGCCACTTGCAGGCCTCATCTCCTCGAGAGCTGGGACCCGACTTTGAACTCTGCCTCTCCCTGAAGGCACTCCTGCAGGGCACCCGGCAACTTGTTGCACGTCCGCCTTTGCAAAGCACATCTCAGATTCCATGTCTCGTCAGGAGAAGAGAAGTCTAGATGGGACGAACGGCTCTGATCAACGCCAAGACGGCAAGCAGGCTAGCTGCGCACAAGCGCCCCATGGCCGTCAACGCTGATGACAGAAATCACATACCCCCTGAGCTTCTCCGTAATCTGATGTCGAGCTCTCGAACACATATATCACTCTTCTCATCGCCAAAGAAAGCACGTGTTGCAAGCGTACTTCAAAATTGCACAGCCATGTCTCTGCCTGAACCAGTCGTTAAGTGAGTCCGGCATTCTGCACACTTTAGACTCTGGATGCTTGTACTTTGACAGTGTGCTCGAGAACCTCCATTCTGGGCCATTATCTGACTTGAGAGCTGGCGACAGCTCTACAGCATGGCACGAGAAGGCGCTTGAAGAAACAGCACCAAGCCAGGGCTCTTGGCAGGGAGCAGATGCCACAGCCTAGCAGGGGACAGTTCGCGCTGGATGGTCCCGAATGCTCTTCCATGTTTTCTGTGCAGCTGTTGGCTTGGCCTCTGGAGCATCAATAGCGAAAAGCTCTGCCGGCGAATCCTGAATGGAAACGGTTCTAGTGTCTGCGAAGGCACTAGGGAAAGAGATGGAAAGAGGAGCAGCTGACAGCAGCAGCGACTTCCCAGGAGCTGGGCTAAACCAGCCAGATCTGGATGGCGCACAAGCACATCTCCAACAAGCAAGCTGTGCCTGGGCCACGCCCCACTTTCTTGTAGCTGGCAAGAACAAACAAAGAGGTATCACACAATACTATCGGACCGGACCATCTTCATGGTGCAGCTCCCGATCAACGCCACTGTATCTACTGCACAGCAACCGTCCCAAAGCTCAATCTGATGTAGTACTTGCGAACCAAATTATGTGACTCTATGTATCTCTGCCACAGACCGACGCAAAGTGTCATGATGCCAAAATGCGCCGTGCAAATCTCTTGCGTTCTCATCTGCAATGAAGCAAAAGCACATGAGGCTCGCACAATCCCGGCTCCTGGCGGAAGGCTTGAAAACGAAGCGCTAGTCCAACACGAGTATTGCGCTTGCGAGTTTCGATGCCGTTCATATACCTTCCGAAACATTGCTGGAGCTCTAGCAATGAGTTCATCGCAGTCTGACATTTCCAAAAAGAGCCGTCTTCTAGAAAGTTGATCCAGGACAGCATCGTCCGAAGAACCTTTATTATCCTTTATTGGGATGCGCGGTTCTGGTAGCCAATCTTCGGTGAAAACTTCGCCAACCCAAGGTCGCAACAGCTCCAGAACTTAGAGTTCAACTTGCGCAGACAAGCAAGTGATGCAGAGTACCATCACTTGCTCTGGGGTCATGTTTCGGGCTACGATTCGAAGGTGCGAGCTGCGGATTCATACCAACGTGTCTCTGTCTCACCACCTGTGCCCACCCACAGGGCGGCATCAACGCGGTGGAAATCACATTGACATAACCCCCCTCCCGACCTGTCTACAGAGCCTCGACAAAACCGTTGTCCCAACGCTATTACCATGTCGCGTAGGGAGGATGGAGTGACCACCTGCCTTCGAATTGCCGGGCAGCATGGCGACAACTGGTGGAACCTATTTGGCAGTTGACTCTGAAGATGTTCTGCTACGAGCCTTGCGAGCTTGTTCCCATGCTGTCCAGCACGTGGTAGTAGCAGCTTTGCATGGAGGAAGGGTTGCGCAGTTCAGCTGGATCAGATATGATGCATGCCTCCTCTGCTCATGCTCAAACGAACCTATCTTACAAGAACACGCCTGGAAGAAACCGCATGATCAGCTGCCTGCTATGGAAGATGTCTGCGCATCGGCACGGCGAGACGCATGAAATAAGAAATCAGCAACAGTTTGAGGCTCGGTCAGCAAAGCGCTGGCCTGAGTTTCGTGGGTTAGCCCAGCTGCGAAAGCCACATGTCACAGGTTGTTTAGGAACTGTCAGCTCCTGCCAGAAACAACAGCCGAGTTTTCGCAAAATGCAGACTGCAGCAATCCCTAGCAGGTGAGACTGTTGTAAAGTGAAACGTGTCACAAAAGACCGGCACAAACCCTCGTCCGAGACCTTCGCGTCGAGCAGACAACCAACACCCTGTCTTCAATCTAGAATCTACAGGATGCAAGAACACTTCATCCATGTCCTTGCTGGGACTGCCGGCATATGATCGAAAGACCTTGGCACAAAGCCTGCCTTCGTAAATCAGCAAAGATGACCCGGTAACCTGGTCGGCTGCCGTTTTCGCGTCGAAGTGGATGCTGCTCCGCACCATCCGGACTACAAATTTTCCCAAGCCACTCCAGTCTGGTTCTAGTTGTTTTGTGACTGGAGGAGCTCGCAGATGTCAACTCCATGGTTTGTGGCTGTTTTGCATTACTTGTGAAATCTTTATGACTCTTGCACATTAATGATACTGCTAAGCTTGCTGATTTGCAAGGGTGAAACAGGTTTACGCAGCCTCTTCCTTTGAAGAACTCCTGCTCCTGCGTGCCGGGCATGTCTTGATCAACTGAACAAAAGAATCTAATCTGAATCTTACCACAGCCCGCCCTTGCGACACCTGCTTCGAAGCACGCTGTTCTTCAGCTCGAGCTCTTTTAAAAGGTCTTCCCTGGCATACTGTGGCAGCCACACAGGTACAGAGCCTCCAGCAGCCTTCGAACGGCATATGGGAGGGCACAAGCCATAAGCACTTCAGCTGCTAAACCCATCAACAACCTCGCTGACCAAGCAGGCCCGGAAGACAAGCACTCCTTCTCGGCAGCCATCGTCCTGCTAGAGTCGAAACGCATGAAGCTGTTTCAGACTTCCTGCTGAGGGTAGAGGGAGGGATCTGCTTGATGTTGGGGCTCGTGGGGTCATCGTCAAGTTCCTTCACTTATTGTTGCCTGTTGCCTCTATTGAAAGCGCTAAGAGAAGAGACATGATCCTCTTCGATATGAGGCATACACGCAAAGCACCGGGCACCCTGAAAACAGACTGCAGGAATGGGTACGCAGCGTCCTCTTCTGGTCCTGCAGAAGCTTCAGCCTGACTTGTGGCTGTGTCCAGAGTATCCGCTGACCCCTGCGGGCGGCGCCCGTGATATCCCGAGAGGTGTCCGCACCCACACCGCTTCCACCGCCTCCACTGCTCTGTTCAAAGAGTCTTTCACCGCTGTATTTGTAGGTGTTTAAAGAGTATTTAAAGGCTGCCAATGTGTGCCCGGACCTCTCCGCGCCCCCACTGCCCCCACCGCCCCCACCGCCCACACCGCCCTCACCGCCCTCACCACCCCCACCACCCCCACCACCTTCATCCACCGCCACCACCCCCACCATCTCCATTACTGCCACGCCTGCCCTGTGCCTGCACCGCTTTCACCGTTCCCACCGTCTCCACCGCTCTCAGCGCCCGCTGTATTTGTAGGTGTTTAAAGAGTAAACAGTATTTGAAGGCTGCCAATGTGTGCCCGGACGCCCCCGCGCCCCCACCGCCCACACCGCCCCCACCGCCCCCACCGCCCACACCGCCCCCACCGCCCACACCGCCCTCACGGCCCTCACCACCCCCACCACCTTCATCCACCGCCACCACCCCCACCATCTCCATTACTGCCACGCCTGCACTGTGCCTCCACCGCTTTCACCGTTCCCACCGTCTCCACCGCTCTCACCGCCCGCTGTATTTGTAGGTGTTTAAAAAATAAAGAGTATTTAAAGGCTGCCAATGTGTGCCCGGACCCCCCCGCGCTCCCACCGCCCACACCGCCCCCACCGCCCCCACCGCCCACACCGCCGCCACCGCCCACACCGCCCTCACCGCCCTCACCACCCCCACCACCTTCATCCACCGCCACCACCCCCACCATCTCCATTACTGCCACGCCTGCACTGTGCCTCCACCGCTTTCACCGTTCCCACCGTCTCCATGCACCGCTCTCACCGCCTGAGCATTAAAGGCTGCCAATGTGTGCCCGGACCCCCCCGCGCCCACACCGCCCTCACCGGCCTCACCACCCCCACCACCTTCATCCACCGCCACCACCCATTACTGCCACGCCTGCACTGTGCCTCCACCGCTTTCACCGTTCCCACCGTCTTCACCGCTCTCACCGCCCGCTGTTTAAAGAGTTTAAAGGCTGCCAATGTGTGCCCGGATCCCCCCGCGCCACCACCCCCACCATCTCCATTACTGCCACGCCTGCACCGCCCACACCGCCCACGCCCCACCGCCCACACCGCCCCCGCCGCCCACACCGCCCTCACCGCCCTCACCACCCCCACCACCTTCATCCACCACCACCTTCATCCACCGCCACCACCGTTTTCACTACCCCCACCATCTCCCGGCCTTGCGATGCCCCGCGATTTTTTTGTCATACCACCCCATGGCTTCCGTATATACTACTGTACTACGACGACCGACCCCCCCCTCAATAATCAATCCCCCCCACCCCGGGCGCCAAATCAATCAAGGGGGTGGGGGGAGAGGGGGGGTTTATTAATAGGAGGTTGACATTAACCATAACGAACACAGCCTTCCTGCAAAACGTGGTTTTGTGCGGATGCCTTTTGCCTCTGAGTCACAAGGTTGCTGAAACATGCGCACACAATGTCCGAGAGCTGAGCACTGCGTCAGTCCGAATACTTCGCCGCATCAGTCATGTGCTCATGCTACTCCTGCCAGTTACAAGACTTGCAGGCCCTATCTTATTATTTCATGTCACTTCCTCCGTATCAGGGTTGGCTGCTTTCAACACCTGCTGCCTTCCTTGGATGGTCACCTCTCTTCTTTTGGGGTCGGCGGCAGTGGCGGCAGCCCATAAATCGGGCAGCGCTTCGCTGCCCTGTATGGACTGAGCTATGGCTCAGACGAATGAGCTTCGTCTGCGAAGCAGAAGCCACGACCGACAGTGCCGCCGACCCGCCCCGGACCCCGCATCATCGGACCCTCGTTTCTCCCTCGGCCGCGCGGGGCCTGGCCCGAAGGCGTCTCGGAACGCGCACGCGTTTTGCAGCCATTCCCCGCGGTGTGGCGGGTTTCGGGGCCGCCGTGGACGACGCCAGGAGGCGAGCCGGCGAGCATCATGAGCCCTCGGGCGCCCGCAACCGGCGCCGGCGGCGCGACGTGGGCGCGAAGTCATAACTCCCAAGTTTTTGAGTGGGTTGCGGAAGCCGCCAAAGGGCGCGCATCATGAGCATCAGCGGGGTCCGGCGGACGGGGGGTGCGGGCTACATGCAGGGCCGACGGGGGCTGAGAGCCTACGATCACCCACAAGTTGCGCACTTCGGGCCTACGTTGCACTTATCTATATACCGCGGGTTTCTGACAACAGCTCGCGCTGCCCGCACCTGGGCGCAGCCCCTAAATATACCGTCAACTATGCCACGCATTATCTCACGGCCAAGTTAAACAGGACCTCATACGGCGGCTTCTGCAAGACGCAACCAGATCTCTGAGTCCCCATGCTGGAGAGCCAAGTCCACCGCTGTCGCCCTGCAATGCACTCAGAAGGCCAAGCTGTTTCATAACAGACAGAGAGAGACTCTCAGACTGGCCTGTCTGCCTCGGGGGTCGCCTTTGGCGCCTGTCGGTGCTCACGGTACTCACAGAACATAAACCCTGGAAATCTTCCCCTTCCTCCGGGCCTCTGAGGTCTCTAAGAGTTTCTGGGTCACCTCCTGCACACATCCAACAAGCCTTTCCCGGTGACTCAGACGGGCAGCGATGCGCAGCGCACGCGTCCTCAGGCTTCTGTGTCGTTTCCAGCGGCTTCCTCGGCAGGTTCAGAAGTTGTGCATTTGCTGAGCAGAGGCACGGACTCGGTGCATGTTTGACTAAGGGGGTCCGAGTGCCTCACGCATCATCTCCACCCGTTCCCGCCGCCTTCTCTGCAAGAATCTCAAGGATCTTTCCAGATTCGGCGCCATCTCGCAAGGCATCGCCAATCTCTTGTGTCTTCAAGTCCCGGGCTTCCCTCAAAGCTTCTGTGAGCTCTCCCGTCTCCATGCTTCCTGCAATGGCCTCGCATAGCTTCTTTTTAAGTTGGAACATCTCGTCTGCCTCATCCGGCTTCGCCAGGACCTCTAGCAGCCTTCCACTCTGGGCACCCTGGATAAGGGCCTCTCGTGCTTGCTGCCGAAGCAATTCCAGTTCATCCGGATTCGTGCTCCCGGTCCCGCTGCCCCTCTTGCTCGCTGCTTTCTGCTCGCTGTTCTTGGCCAGCAGCTCCATCAGCTTTCCAGACTGCGCGCCAAGCAGAAGGGCTTCACGGGCCTGCCTGCGCAAGTCGTCCATGTCGTCCTCTGCAGACGGCATTTTTGCTGGCTGCGATGCTGATTGCTCAGTCTGGTCACTTTTCGTGGATAAAACCTCGAACAGCTTGCCAGACTTTGCTCCCTCCAGAAGTGCTTCACGCGCTTGCTGGCGCAACTTGTCCACATCGTCTGACGACTCGGCTGACTCCTGTAGAGGCGTGCCTTGCAAGACCTCCAACAGCTTCCCACTCTGCGCGCCTTCCAAAAGCAAGTCGCGCGCCTGCTGGCGGAGTGCATCTATCTCGGCACCCTCGCCCGCTTTACCTTCTGCTTTGCTGCCTCCCTCTGCAGCATCCTCCTGCCCGACTGTCTGCGTTGATGCCAGGACATCAAACAATTTGCCGGACTTTGCTCCCTCCAGAAGTGCTTCACGCGCTTGCTGGCGCAACTTGTCCACATCGTCTGACGACTCGGCTGACTCCTGTAGAGGCGTGCCTTGCAAGACCTCCAACAGCTTCCCACTCTGCGCGCCTTCCAAAAGCAAGTCGCGGCCTGCTGGCGGAGTGCATCTATCTCTGTCTCGCGCTTTACCTTCTGCTTGCTGCCTCCCTCTGCAGCATCCTCCTGCCCGACTGTCTGCGTTGATGCCAGGACATCAAACAATTTGCCGGACTTTGCTCCCTCCAGAAGTGCTTCACGCGCTTGCTGGCGCAACTTGTCCACATCGTCTGACGACTCGGCTGACTCCTGTAGAGGCGTGCCTTGCAAGACCTCCAACAGCTTCCCACTCTGCGCGCCTTCCAAAAGCAAGTCGCGTGCCTGCTGGCGGAGTGCATCTATCTCGGCCCCCTCGCCCGCTTTACCTTCTGCTTTGCTGCCTCCCTCTGCAGCATCCTCCTGCCGGACTGTCTGCGTTGATGCCAGGACATCAAACAATTTGCCGGACTTTGCTCCCTCCAGAAGTGCTTCACGCGCTTGCTGGCGCAACTTGTCCACATCGTCTGACGACTCGGCTGACTCCTGTAGAGGCGTGCCTTGCAAGACCTCCAACAGCTTCCCACTCTGCGCGCCTTCCAAAAGCAAGTCGCGTGCCTGCTGGCGGAGTGCATCTATCTCGGCACCCTCGCCCGCTTTACCTTCTGCTTTGCTGCCTCCCTCTGCAGCATCCTCCTGCCCGACTGTCTGCGTTGATGCCAGGACATCAAACAATTTGCCGGACTTTGCTCCCTCCAGAAGTGCTTCACGCGCTTGCTGGCGCAACTTGTCCACATCGTCTGACGACTCGGCTGACTCCTGTAGAGGCGTGCCTTGCAAGACCTCCAACAGCTTCCCACTCTGCGCGCCTTCCAAAAGCAAGTCGCGTGCCTGCTGGCGGAGTGCATCTATCTCGGCACCCTCGCCCGCTTTACCTTCTGCTTTGCTGCCTCCCTCTGCAGCATCCTCCTGCCCGACTGTCTGCGTTGATGCCAGGACATCAAACAATTTGCCGGACTTTGCTCCCTCCAGAAGTGCTTCACGCGCTTGCTGGCGCAACTTGTCCACATCGTCCGACGACTCGGCTGACTCCTGTAGAGGCGTGCCTTGCAAGACCTCCAACAGCTTCCCACTCTGCGCGCCTTCCAAAAGCAAGTCGCGTGCCTGGAGCCGCAACTTGTCTAGATCTGCGTCTGCCTTCTTGTGTGCTTGCTCTTTCTTGGCGCTGCTCTCAGCCAGCACGTCAAAGAGTTTGCCCGACTGAGCACCTCTCAATAAGGCATCCCTGGCTAGCTGCCGCAGCTCATCAACAGAAGCCTCCACCTCTCCTCCATTTGCCTGCAGCAAAACATTGCGGCTCATCACAGACATACATTGGGTGCCGGGCCACAAGCCGACATGCTGGCTTCCCGGCCACTGTGCTGTTTCAGAGTTGTGGGCTGCTACACGGCCTTCGGGCTGGAGGCTTTGGGAGTTGTGCTCTCGCGAAGGACCTGCGGCACGCTAGAGCACTTGGAACGAAACCGGCGTTTCTACGCGTCGTGCCTCCAGCAGCTTGCCGGATTTTGCCCCCTGTAGGAGCGCATCTCGGGCGGTCTGTCGCATCTCCTCCAAGGTCGGAGTCTCCTGAAATCGGTGGCCCGTGGCAACTTGCGGGAGCCATGCGGGCACTGCGGGCCGGATCCGGATCCCACTGGGGCCGAAACCTTCTTGGAGACGGAGGCCGATGCAAACTGATCCGCAACCTGACGAGCAGAGCGCATGTCCAGTGCCAACAACTGCAAGAGCAGAGCGCAGAAGTCGAAGTCGTCTCTGCCGAAGTCGTCTCTGCCAACAACTGCCAAGGCCCTTCTTCGGCGCCCAGAGCACAAGAGACACGCACCCTACGACTCCTCTGCACAGGCACCGCTTGGGGAAAGCTCGGGCCCGGGCGTACTTGTAGGGATCTTCGGGCCTCGCGGTACCCACATTTTTTGGAGCGGCTGACACATGGGTCTCGCGGTACTGTCACTCGGCGGATCTAGAGTTGACAAGACAAGTTGGGGGCTGGGGCTGCTTGGCCCTACCCAGGCAAGACAGGATACAAAAAGACTGCGGCAATGCGATTCGAAACTTTTTGCTCCAGCTAGGACGGCGATAGAACCAGGTCCGGAGTCCGGAGCAGATGAAACCCTAAAATACGACTTCGTGGACGAAGGGGAGGGACCACAAAGCTGGCTCTGTGACTCTGGAATCCGCATCGAATGTCTGCTTCGAATGATGACCAAAGCCTCTCTCAGGACTCTCAACCTACGGCCGTGGACCACTCGATGAGACGATTTACAGCTGACGGAGACCCAAGTTGAGCAGTGAAGGCACTGTTGCGCCCGGGAGCTGGGGAGAAAGACGCAGCCCGGCCTGTCTCGGATGACACCTTGCAGCACGCCCTGAATGAAGGTCAGCACCTCGCAGATTGGGGGCTCTTCATCTGTTTTCCTGACTGTGGCACTGAGGTCATCACCCCATGCTTTGAAAGATACTCCTCTGTTGCACTTGCCAAACCCCGCTTCTTTGCAGCACGTTCCTCCGGGGACCTCAGTCATTCCACACTCCTCCATCTGGCCCGATTGCGATACGAGCGGTGTTTTATGGGCTCCGACACTGCTGTTGAAGCCCCCTCTCCTCCGGCTCACGAGCAATCGCAGATGCGAAGCACACAGTCGGAAAGCACGGCCTGATGAGCTTCGCACCAGCAAGGAGACCTATCCAAGAACTTTCGCCTGCCTCTCCTGCAATTTTACAGCGCCAGGCAACCCTCCCTTGCCTCTGCCTCTTCAGGCACAGCCTGTTAGCGCGGGCACAAAAGGGCACACCGGATGATAGCCCACAGAGCTGCTGCAAAAGCCTCCTCAGAGGAGCTTCTCTTGACCATCTTCAGCTGGACATCCTGCTCGCCTGCGAGAAGAAACAAGCAACAACAGTCTCTTCCTGCATGGTGATCACGAGGCTGAAGTGCGATTAGAGACGGATCAGCTCGGCGTGCCTTCGGGTCGGAGAATGGCTCGTGCCGATGCTGTGACAGTCATGAAGTCGACCTCTGTCACCGGAGCGCACGGCAAGGTCTTATCAAATCACATTCTTGTCACACAAGCTGCCTTGATGGCACCACACTCCGATAGCTGACATGGGAACCTCGTCGCTGAGGCATGCAGTCACTTGCAATGAACCGGAGCCGGAAAAACCGGGAGTGCTGCTTAAATGGCTTGTCTGCCAGAGACACTGGCACCTGCAAACACCGAGCAACCACTAGCAAGCCGCATGGCCACTATTCGACGCTGCCTGGCGACGTGTGGAGCCTGCTCTGATAGAGATGATAGTCTCGGGTGACACACCTGAAGGCATTTACAACCCCAGCCCCATGGCCATGCTCTTGTTGCGCCCATTGCGGCCTTTGGTGTCTTTGAGCAAAACCTCCATGACCTCGGAAACAGAAAGAAACAAATGCAAGTCAAACAAGTATAACACAATTTGTGGGTTTGTGCTAGAACTGCAGTAGGCGACCGGCAACGTCGAACCGAGATGGCACCAAGTAATGGCTCGATGTGCACGGAAAACTCGTTGCTGCTATGTGTCCAAGCTGGACCTCCCTCGATTTACTCAGCTTCTCTTAGGAATTGCCAGCTCCACTCATGAACACAACTCTGGCAGCTGTTTGGTGAGATCTTGGGGACAGTCCGATTCCCCGGCATGCTTCTGTTTCGGAAACATATGGAAAAGGCAAGCTGCTAACGGCTGCTGCAATAAATCAAGAAGCTGGGCAAAGGCAAAGGTCGCCATCCCCACTGGCCAACCAAGTGCTACGATGCGGAGCAGTGTTTTCAAGCCTGACGTTTCCAGCGGCGAGTGTCATATGGCTGGCGGCGACCGTACGCTCCCATTCTCACATGCCGGGTAACGAGGCATCGTGTTTGCTGCCAAGGTTGGAACAGCAGTCGCGCATGGCGAAGTGGACCAGCGTCGTGGCACAAAAGATGACCAAATGGCCACCCATGCTGCGAAACAGAACAGTCGAAGGTCTCAGCCAGTTCTGCAAGATCGCCCGAAAGAGCTGGAGGGCTCACGGCCAGCATACCCCCCGAAGTGCTGCACGCGCTTGCTGGCGCAACTTGTCCACATCGTCTGATGACTTGGCTGACCCCTGTAGAGGCGCGTCTTGCCAGACCTCCAAGAAATTTTCGCTCTGCGGGCGTTCCAACAGCAAGTCGCGTGTCTGGAGCCGCAACTTGTCTTGCTCTGCTCAGCTTGGCCGAGGCACCCTGGCCTCAATAGATTATTGTCGATGGGCCGTTCACAGGCCGAACATCTTTTCGAGCGGGGTCTGGCACTGCTTGCTCCCAAGGAGCGCTGGCAGTGGCTCATGTTCGGATTCCATCACGGCCTGGGTGTGCTGTAAAGCCTGGTGCATGGATGGTCGGGCGCTGGCAACTCGAAGAAGCGGTTTCACCTGCGCTCGAAGCCAGAGACACTTGTCTCCGACATCCTTCATCAGTATCGCGAAAGTATAGCCGACGGCGAAGACGTCTTCCGGCAGGAAGCGCCGCGTGGACCCTTCTTCGCGCCGTTCGGGAGACCACACGACCACGTTGTTCGGCTGCCTCTGCATGATCTGCTCAGAGTGCTGGAGGTTCTCCGCCGCGTCGAAGTCGATCAACTTCGCCTCAGCTGCTGAGTTCAGAAGCCCCAACAAGTGAAGAATTTCAGTTCCACAGGGGATAATGTTATCCCCTAAACTGCAAAGTGTACTAATTCAGCGATTGTAAGCCACGTCGGAGGCGAAGGGATCTTTGAAGCAAATGTTCCTTGATTGCTGAGCTCAGGCACACCTTCAGTTCTGTAACCCGGAGAACTGCTCAAAAAAAACGCATAAAATGCACACTCACTCTGCTAAGCTTCGACGGTTTGATGTCCGTGTGTGCAATAAGAAGGTTATGCAGATGGCCGACACCCTCGCAGGTTGTTCGAAAGGCCAGCTCGAGTCGTTGGCGGCACAACTCGCCTGAGTCGGCAGCCTTTTGCAGGCTTTCGCCGAGTCTCTCCATGATGAAGCCAGTGATGAAACCCTCCCTAGAAACCAGACTCACGACTTGCACGATGTTGGGATGCCGGATGCTGTGCAGCATCACGGCCTCTGCCTTTAAAGATTCTAAATCTTCTTCCATTTTCGAGTGCAAGCCTGGCTGGTGCCGGAACTCTTTCAGAGCCACCGGCTTGCCCCCCAGCAGCGCTTCTTTCACTGTGCCCAGGCCGCCTTGGCCGAGCTCGTGTTGCAGCTGCAGCTTATACATGCTCGTCCTCGTAGATGTTTACTACGGGCAAATCAACCAAAGCCGGATGGATATCTGTGACCCCCTCGGTAAAAGCCACGAAGGCGTGCCTCGTCGCGGAGGCCCTCGAAGAGCGCGACCTCGCCGACGCCACTTCCCAACTGTTGTTGGTCGATGGCGCTGAGTGGTCATCTAAGGCCTCTTGCAGGTATGCGAGAAGGTCACCGCGAGATATCACGGGCTCGGTTACGAAGTGACCCTCTACGGTCTCTTGAAACTGGGCAATAGCCGGAACTACTACCTCTACGGGGAGGCTATCCCCCGTGCTGCCGACTATGCTGCGAATGGCCACGTCGACAGTCGCTAGCGCGCCCAGCCTCTCCTTCTGCAAAGATTCTAAATCTTCTTCCATTTTCGAGTGCAAGCCTGGCTGGTGCCGGAACTCTTTCAGAGCCACCGGCTTGCCCCCCAGCAGCGCTTCTTTCACTGTGCCCAGGCCGCCTTGGCCGAGCTCGTGTTGCAGCTGCAGCTTGGCCACGTCGACAGTCGCTAGCGCGCCCAGCCTCTCCTTCTGCTTCTTCTGCTTGCGAGGGTGCGATGTTGCGGGGGCTCTGGGGGGACCAAACGCGTAGGCGAATACCCGCGGAAGCCCGAGGCTGGCACTCGGGTTGTATGTCCCCGGCCCGGGAGTGGAAAACTCCCGGCCGGGGAAGCGCGGGGATTTGGAAAAAGCCATGGCTTTGCTCAGTGACAAAGACCTGTTGCCGTGCTACCAGATCCGCAAACGGCCACGAATGATCATGCTCGGCCGCATCACAGATCGTGCAAGAGCAAGGATCTGCCGGATGGCATTCGACTAAAGCTTGCATCTTGTGGTGCTTCCTTTTAGAACAAGCCTAGGCCCGAAAATCAGCGACTGCACCTGCCCGGGCGAGTATTCGTTTTTGCCAAGATGATTTCATGCGCCAGTCTGAGTCATCATTCTGGCTTGGCGAGCTCGAAAGCACTTCTAGGCTCCTTTCTCGAATCTTGGCAAGGCCGGCGGCCTGAGGAGCTCAAAACGACAAAACAGCAAGCCGAAGCGACCTTGCTCGTACAAACCACCGCACAAGCCACCGTACCGCAAGTGTACTGCGAGGCCCCCGCCCCCGGCCTTTTGTGCAGGCACTCTGTTCGGAGCCGGACCCGCAGTGGACGGTCGCCTCTCTTCACCTTTCCGGAGAGGCCAGGCTACCAGGCTGCTGCCCCATGCATTGCCCGAGACTCGAGCGAAGTCAGCATCCAGAGCTTGGCAATGGGCAACCAAACGGCAGCACTTCGCGAACTCCTACGTCTTCAACCCGTGCCTCTAGATGTGAGAGCAACGCTCTTTTGCAGCATACGGCCTCGAAGGACAGACTTGTTCGGCTGCCAGGGTTGGCAATGGCCCAAACCTCCCGGGTTCACCACTAAGACTGGATACGCGCTTTCGGACACTGTCTTCAAAGCTTTCTATGCTTGCAAAAGCAAGCGCAGCAGCATTCGGGCACAGCGGCACGGCCTGCTTCAAAGCTTCACGAGGCAGTCCCGATCTCCAAAGAAATTGCGAAACCTGCAAAGCAGGCTTCGAACTGGACGAGCCTCAGCGCAAGGGACTGAATCGACGTCATGCCGTCTCGCGCATGCTAGGCGATGCCGTCAGTCCAACGACGGAACGCTGCAGGCGTGCATCCAAGCAGCCCTCCTTCATGGCATTAAACCATGATTGGTAGGCTTCCTGCGAAAGGAAATATGCAGTAGCAGGCTTCCGATAGCACAACATGTTCAGGGCCACCGGCCACCAGCCTGGGGCGAGATTCAGTTGTTTTCGATCTAGCTTCCTCTGCGCGCTTACCCAAAGACGACGGTGACAAGTGACTCGGGCTTTCTTGGAAAGGCATCAAGCGGGCCTTTCCCTAGAGAGCATCCCAGTCCCATCTTTCCTGATTCGTTGAGCTGGCAACCCTGTTTTCGCGAATCTCTTTGAACTCACAGCTTTACCAGGAGTCGTTTTGGAGGCACCAAAGCCAAGGACAGTTCGCAACGACTGTGCTGTGTCCTGCTCATCGGATGACCAGGCTTGCGTCGCTTCGGCCGCGGCAGGGCGAAGACTGAGAAAATGCAAAAACGCGCAAAGACTCGCGAATCAACGTCTGCAAATCCTCTGCTAGGCAGCTCTAGCTGCTGCGTACCCAGCACCCGGGTACAAGGCACTGACCGGTACAGGGGGGTATGCCAGTCCGGAGTCACCAAGCCGTGGGAGCTTCAGAAAAGGTACCCACGAGGGCTGCTGATTCTGCGGCTGCTTCTTTTTGTTGAGCTACAAACAACTCAAGCAACTGCCAGTTAATTTTGTTGCAGTCCGCTCAGAAGCAGAACCCGGGACAAGGCTGTAAAACCGGACGAAGCCATGAGCCTTTCAACGTCATCGCACGAAACTGCCGACACTCCGGGGCGCCCGCTCTTTGTGCTGACAGGGTAGCTCCTTCAAAACGGCTCTTCTCAAGAGGAATGGCCCAGCCGATGCAGTTGTCGCCTTTCGTGCTATGCTGCCATCACGAAGACAAAACTCCGCCGTAACCTTGTCATCCTTCACCTGTGACGGGCTTCCACTGGAGGTGTCCCGGGCAAGACAGCGCGAGACTCGAAGCTGCGAACCCGCCTGCAAGACTTTACCTTTGCCCCACCTCAGACGAAGTCTCCACACACCCTCACACATGCAAAGAGACTATTGTGTGTAGCTTTAGCTTCCTGATTTTCTGCCAGGCTTCGCTCGCATGCCGTTGCTCCACACCTCCACCTCGTCTCCGCTCTTGTATACCTGTCGCAATCAGATCCTTTCAGTACTCCGAAAGCCGCCGCATTACTTCAAGGTTCTAAGGCAAGCGGGGCTCACGAGGGGTCCTCCCAGCTCCATGGGTCGCTCCCATGTGGACTCGCCAGTCCTGGAGTTGTAGTAGTAGCTGTGGCCCTCGGGCGTCTTCGCAGCCTCCCAAACACAGACCGAGAGCTGCGGAGCAAGTGAGAGCAGGACAGGCAGGGAGAGGCAGAGGAGAGCCGGTCCTTCCATTTTTCGATCCCGACACTCTTGGAGCCACTCTTCACAGCCTCGCTGAAAAGAGATCGCTAAGCTCGTCTCGCTTCCGGTTGGGCCCTCCCTTGCTGGCCTGGCCTGCGCGTAGCCACCCGACGTGCGCGGTGCCCGTATGCTCTGCATCCGATCGGCCACCTGGAATATGTAACAGAAATCAATTGAAAATGCAAAAAATCCAGAAGCCGGGAAGGAGGCGATTTTCATGTCATCGGACACTTCACCTCCGGCAACCATCCTGCGGCGTCAGGCTCTCTCTCTCTCTCTCTCTCTCTCTCTCTTGCTTGCTCATGACTCTTCTTCACAGGCAGAGGGGCAGTGAGTGCATTCCGTCCCGCCCCTCCGCGGGAAATTGTGCCGCACCGAAACAGTTGGACTGGAGAGGACTGAGGCACCGGTCTCCCTCCAGTCACCACTAGGACTATCACCACGTGCTCGACTGGCAATGCATCACCGGGCGCCGGCGCGTGAGGGGCCCTCGGAAGGCTAACCATGGAATCACAACAGACATGACTGCACAACATGGGTCGCTCCCTTTCTTTCCTTCTGCTGGGCTTGTGGCTCGCTGTGCGACCCTCAGGCCATCGGCCGGCCCAACCCAATCCAATGTGTTATTTTGGGGTCCCAATGACAACGGCATAGAACTGCGTGGTCGGTTCAAAATTTTGCTGCAGCGAGCCCCCCTTTGTGCTATGAACCTCCAGGCCTCGTCCCTGCCCCCCTGTGGCACTCATCAGGCTCTGTTCGCAGAAAAATTTCAAATCCCTCACCCTCTCTCGTTGCTTTGCTCTCGGTTTGAGCATCCTCTCTCTCTTGCTCTCTCTCCTCGGCTTGTGGGGACTTGTCACAGCCCCCGGGCTTAAAAGCCCATCCGATTCATTCCCCACCCTCTGCGAGCGCTACGCCTCTGTTCGACTCTCTCTCTCTCTCTCTCTCTCTCTTCTTCTGCCCGGCGGACTCTCTCTCTCTCTCTCTCTCTCTCTCGCTCTCTCTTGATTTGTCGCTGCAGGCATCGAACCTTCACTCATGCTCAGATCCTTCGGTAACTCTGATCAAACTTGGAGCGCACGGTGCAATCGTTTCTTGACATGATCCGTTCTGCACGACCACTGGTATGCACGTGCGATCACCCTGCTCCAGGGTAGGCCATAGACCAACCTGATAGCCTGTACGTAGCAGAGTCGTACCCACACTGGGCACCGTTGGGCTCTTACTGCACAGAGACCCCCACCTAAAATTGCACAAAGCATACCTTCTTGCGGAGAACCTTGTGGCACTGTCTGGCTTCATGGCATTTCATGGCAGTCCAGGCATCTTTCAGCAAAGTTCAAGCTGTGCTGCATGCGGTGCTTGGTACATCGGCATGTGCAGTCCGGATCACACGCAATCTTCTGAACCCCGACGTCTCTGAAACCTTACAGAGAAGCTGCATGCAGAACACGTTGGTCATGCTTGCCTTGAGTGAAGATGCGGGTGGATAACCCTGACCTTATCCTTTCTCATGTAGTCACACAGCAATCCTCCGCGCATCTGCATCGATATGTGCCAGGACCTGTGCACAGTGTGTGGCCCAGGGGGAGCCTGAGGAGCCTTCGTAACGTCATGAGTTGCGCCTTGGAGCTCTGCATTCCAAGAGCAGCTTGCAGTGGCTTTGGGAGCTCTCGGAGACGTTCCTTTGGGGAAAGCGTGAGAGCAGCTCTCCCCACGTCCTTCGCTCCCGTGGGCCTGGAGCAGCTGGCTTTTCTCAAACACGGAGCACCATGTGCTCGCCATAAGCAGGTTGATGACCTGGACATCAGGGCCTATCTTTCAAGATAACGACGAAAAACAAAACTGTTGCGGCACGAAAACCTCTGCAACTCCATTCAAGAACTCTTTGTGCTGCTTCAGCAGGCTCAGGAGGAAGTTGAAAACCTCAGCAGCGCAGACCGCGCTGCACCAACAAAAGGATGCACATGAGAAGCTGGGATACTTTGGGAGCATTGTCGAGCTCCTGCGAGAAAAGATGATCATCTCCGGCGCAACTAATGCAGCCTGCACTTGTGAGGCACAAGTTTCTCTGGCTTCATGCGGCCGCACTGTCATCATGCAGCCCGGGAACCGATCCGAAGTTTGTTCAACGCACTTAGTCCACAAGAATCCATTTTCGAAGGATCATCTATTGCAATCGCAGCATCGATTCCATCCTGGCATGCAGCGGCAACTGTCCGCATCATGAACACTCAGCGTGTGCTACGAGACACGAGACATCGACCCTCCGAATGGCGAGAAAGCTAACGCAAGTTGGTGGAATCCACGGCAGAAGATGGCTCATGCAAACCAACTCCTCTGCAGATCGGAGTGTGGCATCAAACGATGAGACTACTATCAATTCGGTGTTGCTGCAGCTCAACTGAGTATACCTCACTCATTCATTGATGCTTTGAATGCACAGCTCTATGATGTAGGTCAACACAGGTCAACTCAGCCAAAGTTCACTCGCCCCTTGCAATGCCGTAACGGTACAGCCAGGATCCAGATTACAACAAAGAAGGGCCAGCAGGAGACCATGCAAAATACAGAGGCACAACTGCTCAACTGCAACACACGCACAAGACTGCTCTCCCGTGGCTAAGCACATCAACTCGGTTGTCAATAACCCACAGGTACTGCCGGAACTTGCTTTGCCACAACACCTTCTCCGAAGCTCGGATATCTTCTCGAAGTGTGGCTGCACGAACACAACCGACGGTAGGCATGTCTAGTGATTGCATACGACCTCTACGATGCTACACTACGACGTGTCCAGTGGCCCATGATGTGAATCTGCCGCCGAAGCGAAACGGCTTGAAAAGAGGAAGCGCTGCCTTATGCACCTTTGGCAAATTCACAGAACAAGCAGCGAACGAACCTGGAGCGCGGACAAAGCCGGATGAGTCGATGCTTCTGCAGACACTTCTGCTTCGATCTCTTCTTCCTGTGAGTTGGAATCGAACACTGATGCCCCTTGTGCCCCCCCTGGACGAGGTCGCGGCCGCCCACTCCTCCGACTCAACTTCCTCCTGACAATCAAGTTCACATGCAAGATGAAGGCTCTTGATCGAAGTTCGCATGTGGAATGATACAGTGATATATGGAGAGGCTTCAAGCAACCAGGCCTACCCATGCAATGACAGTGTCCTTGATTGCATCGATGATCTTCTCTCTCTCGATGGCCAGGCGAACCTCCATGCAGCTTCAGCTCATGCTACAACTCACCTGCACGGCACATTCGCCTCTTCCGGTCGCTCATCCATGCGCACGAGGGTCACAGACTTCGAAGCTGCGGGAGCGATGGATTTCCGTAAAACCTGGAAGCTGCAAGCTGGACGACTTCATGAGCAGACGGCCCAGCATGCTTCTCGAACAAGCCTCATGTTGCGCACCGATGGCAGACTGCAAGTCCTGCTACGCGAAACCACTCTGCCATCGATACAACACCGAATCCACAAGGTGACGAGCCTCGTGCAGAGTCTGCACTTTCTCATGTAGTTTCACATCGACCTCCCACGCTGCCACCCAGCTGGGAACTTGCATCAGCTTGTTGAAAACCTGAGAACATGCAGATGCACAGGCAATACTTTGTCTCCGTAAGTCGGCGACCCCCCCGCCTGGATTATCAAATTTCGATAAAAATGCTTCTTCGCTGCAAAAGCGATCAAGAAGTTCCACATCACCGTGGCATGTGCGGCCTTTCGGCTTCTGAAGACCGTCGTTCGAACATGGTTCCGAACACAGTGCGCATCATGACTCGTCACCCACGGATGTGGCCTGCTCGTCGATCTCTTGAACAGAAGCCTTCAAAACCTAGGCAGAAGGTCACGAGTCACTACGAGTCACTACTATCGCACATGCGGCGAAATGACAGTCAGCTCTGCTCATGGCCTGCTTCTTGAAGTCTTGAAAATCGCCGTTTGCAGACATGATCCTGTCTTTGGCCAAACATTCCTGCCAGGCAGATCCTGCGATAACTAGAAAGGCTGGAACACAACGCAGCCTCGTAAACTTCCCATTTTGGCCACACTACCATGTGAGCTTGTTTGCTAGTGCTGCACTGTGGTCGGTATACCTCCTCCGGCATGCAAAACCTCGAAGAGAGTGACAACTTTAGGTTGTATGGGCTTCAGGTGCAAAACAACGAGATGAGCCCCTCAGCTGGTCAACTACAGGTACGGCTCGGTTGGACCGGTTTGGCTCAAAATCTTCCGCTTGCAGCTTGCACCTGGAAAACTTACACACTGGCAGTTTCGTGCCAGAATGGGGCCTCGGTCTACATCTGCAGATGCGTGGAAAGCGTTGCACATGCATCTTCTACATCTCGCCTTCATTCTGACATTCTGACTCAGCCAACATGTCGCAACACGACATGCAACAAGCGTGATGTGTTGATGAGCATGCTGTCTAAAGGTAATGAATGAACTCGACAAACTTTGGTGGAGTCGACCTGCCACAGCTGAGCCTCAACAGACAAATGCGAGAAAACCTGGATACTTCTCGATGTGCTTTGTGTGCTTCAGAAAAGTCAATCCGTCGCCCAGTGATAAAATCTGTCCTTCTGATTCTGGAGATGCTGTCTGCACGTCTAGTCGGAACAACTCTGGACTTCAATCGACGAGCGATTTTGGGAACGCACGTCCGTCGAGTGGGCAACGACCAAACTCCGAACGTATCTAGTACACAACATCACCGCCAGCTCTCGACTGTTCAAGCCATCATCTGGCACAACCGACAACATGTGCAACACGACCCATGGGCTGGAAAAAACCAAGAACGCGCAAACACGTCACTCTCACTTCGAACCGTATGCAGCTGTCCTTCCGGCTTTGTTCATCATGCTCTCGGTACAGCACCAGTTCCCTACAGGGGATGCGACGCATCAACATCAAGTCACAAGCCTGGTGCAGTCTGGGAATCTTCCATACGATGTGCTTCATCCTCTGTGCATCTCCGTGCTGAAAACGTTTGTCCAACTGCGACTCTACCCGAGCTGCAACAGTCGGAACAAAGCTCTTCGACATGAAACGTCCCGCTTGTCAAACGCATAAAGGAACATAGGGGTCATCACACACATGTGCACACACACAATCTTGCGGGGGCTTCAGATGGAAGGAAGTGTTATCGTTCTTGATGCCGCCATACGGATGGCACAAAAGCATTGACCCATGTTTCAATGAAAAACGCTCCGGAAGGTACCACCAATCGACAGAGGTCATGAAACCAAGAAAATCAGAGGTGTACAAATGCAAATAACTTAAAAGCAAATTGTACTTGAGGACATCGAAAGACCAATAGATCCACGAAAAACATTCGGTTGTTTGCGTATCGTACAATAATGGAGAATGCATCGAAACGCAACAAACCTTGCAATGGAAGCGCTTCCGATCGTCTTCTTAACCAACTAGAAGGCAATTGGCCCGAAAGCATCATTAGCGAAGAGTTTTGCGCTACGTTATAGAATCCAGTGCATAGAACCATAGAGTCATAGAGTGAATTGCATCTAATTATGAAGTACATAGAATGCCGAAATCGATGTGTTTGAAATCCTGTCAGCTTGTGTCGGGACAAGGGGTTTTTGGTTCCAAGGGTTCTGGGTTTAACACTGCGGTGTAGGGCTTCTGATTTCAAAGGGTTCTGGGTTTAGTGCTTCTGGGTTTGAAAGTTTCTGGGTTCAGGGCTTCTGGGTTTAGGGGCTTTTGGTTCCAGGGGTTCTGGGCTTAGCGCTGCGGTTTAAGGCTTCTGGTTTCAAAGGGTTCTGAGTTTAGTGCTTCTGGGTTTCAAAGTTTCTGGGTGCAGGGCTTCTGGGTTTAGAAGTTTTGGTTCCAGGGGTTCTGGGTCTAGCGCTGCGGCTTAGGGCTTCTGGTTTCACAGGGTTCTGGGTTTAGTGCTTCTGGGTTTCAAACTATTACTACTACTAGTATTACTACTATTACTCTAGCACGGGTGACTTACTATTACTATTACTATTACTATTACTATTACTATTACTATTACTATTACTATTACTATTACTATTACTATTACTATTACTATTACTATTACTATTGCTAGTCCTAGTACTAGTACTAGTACTAGTACTAGTACTAGTACTAGTACTATTACTAGTATTATTGCTATGACAACGAAGATCTCACACAAAAGCCATGAATCCCTGGCAAGTGCGGAGCTGTTTTTCCAACTGCTTCCGCTTCGGTGGCGTTATGTCTGCGTTTCGATCTTACAGATCGCAGTCGATCTTACAGATCGCAGTCATCGATCTTACAGATCGATGTGACAAAGTTCTTTCTGTTGGGAGGACCGACTGGTTCCCAGGCGGTACTCGCAGACAGGGAGCAGAGGAAAATATATCGTAGTCTAAAGAGGGTCGGGACGGGTGGGTGAAACAAAAATTTCTCAAGCTGGAACAGCTTTTCGCCAAAATGGCCACGGAGTGTACAATCATCGAGTTGAATCGGTGAGTCTATCCCCTGACCGATTCGGTGATCAAGTGAGATAATATGTTGTCACTTCGCACAAACAAGTGTGTGCTACACGACAACGAAGATCTCACACAAAAGCCATGAATCCCTGGCAAGTGCGGAGCTGTTTTTCCAACTGCTTCCGCTTCGGTGGCGTTATGTCTGCGTTTCGATCTTACAGATCGCAGTCGATCTTACAGATCGCAGTCATCGATCTTACAGATCGATGTGACAAAGTTCTTTCTGTTGGGAGGACCGACTGGTTCCCATCGGTGGTGGTCGCGTCCTCCCATCGCAGGCGAACGCCACTCGAAAGATAAATCAAACGAGCATCGCAGTCAACTGATCGTGCAATCTGCGAATTTCGGGTAGGTCGGAAAAACCCGTAGAGGAAGCAAAATGAATGTCTCCTATAATCTTCGCAGCCCTACTAGTCAAAGCGTGCAAAGGTAAGTCGAGTTTAGTCCATGTTGCAGACTCTGGCACGTGCTCGAAGCGGCTGATCCCGTCGGAGATGTTGGCTTTGGTGGGAACACGTTCGAGTCGGTGTGCAAGACTTCGTCGATTATGCCAGGTCCAGTGTGCCGCGATGAGGCAATTCAGGGGCTGGTGTTTGCCGACGCCTTTGAGGAGGGCGTGTCGAGAAGCCTCGTTGTCGCAGCACTGGACGTAGAACTTGTCGAGCCATGGCTCGAAGACCAGTGGAGCCAGGATAGCGACCCAAGCTTCGAGGAGGTAGATGAAAGCCTGGTCGGAGGAAAACTGTCGTACGAGTAGTGAGGGGAGACGACCCTGGAAGTAAGCCGCCGTTTGCGCATCACCGTGGTGGAAGCAAACTGCAGTCCATCCGTTCTCGATGTCGGATGTAGATTTCGAGTCCCAATTCGGGATGTCATCGTCTCCCGGTCTGTAGGTGTGGTCGCCCAGGCGGAAGTACGCATCCGTGTAGATGACACTGTATCTAGGTCGAGTCATCTGTCGTGGTATCGTCATCGGGCGACAATGTTGTATGATGTCCTTGAGTGAAAGTAGTGAGGATCGAGTGGGTTTGTCGAGAGCATGTGAGTAAGAATGGGCGCGAGCATATAATGCTTTCAGGGCCGCGCGGCCCACTTTCCCGAAGAGTCGCCCTGTGAGGAAATTGCACTTCCCAGCCATTTTCCTGGCTTGTTCGGGTGACAATGACGAAGTCGCCAGGTGTAGGTCGATCTGCTTACACATATTCTCAACGCGTTTGGGGCACGGAGTCAGCACCAGGTTGTCGTTGTCGGAAGAGATGATGACACCTTGGATCCGATGTGCGGTTTGAGGTGGTTGTCTTTTACTGGGTTTCATCGAGATTTGTAGACATCCGTTGTACTCCTCGAAGGATTCAAAGCTGCCCTTGGCTAAATCGGAGTCTTCCATGGATCCATAGTCGTCGACGTAGTGCATCGCTGGGGACAGAATCATCGTGCGACTGCACGCGACCAGAATGTCGCCGAATCGGTTGTACGACCAGACACTGGCTGCCGAACCGAAGAGCAGGACGTTGTGGCTCCACAGCGTCGGGCCGTCCGGTGTGAGTAGCATCACATATGCTTCGCGAGGATCTCGTAGTGGAAGTTGTCGATAAGCGCCATCGTGGTCATGTCCCCAGACTGAGAGGGGCTTAAGGTGATCGTGTCGAATCGTCGAGAGTCCCAGGGATATGAAGTGATGGGGCGTGTGATGGTATGGTTGGTCGTGCATCGTGCACGTCGCATTGTGTCCGCTTCGTCGCCAATCCTCGCCTCGTCGGACCTTATTGTTGCCGTCGCTACCCGTCTGTTCGATGCTGAAAGCCATGGCAATGTACGGGTCGGAGTGTGGCAATGGCAGCAATGTTCGGTGTCGTCCTTTCGGTGGGACGGTCGATGTCCGGGGCCACCAGTCCGGTGCCTCGAACGGTCCATTCATCCGACCAAGGTCGACTTCCGCTAAGATCTCGTCTAGCATGAGTTCCCAATGATCGTCAACGGAGTTTTTGTCGATCTTCTCTTTGATGTACCGTCGGTTGTTCTCGCGGAACTCGTCAATGGGGGTGGGCTCGAGGTACCTCTGGTCTTGTCGCACATGCCAGTTGATGCCCGGAGTCAACTTCCCCATAAGGGGAAAACCTTCGGAGAGCTCGCGGTAGATTAGCTCGGTTTGTGGATATTGTATCATTCGAAGAAGGTGGACAAGGACAGGTATTTGTGTGACCGAGTTTTTGTGGCGATATGCTCGTTGTACGTGTACTGGAAGAGTGTTGAACCAGGCCATCGTGTGTTCTTCCATGTCCTCGACGAGTTCACGAATGTCGGCGATGACGGCCTTCTGGAAATCCATGAGTGGGTGGAAAGTGTGTCGGTGTTGTAGGCACCACTCGAGTGTAGGGTCGAGTGTCTTCGGTGATAAGTGTGTGTCCCTGTGTAGTGCCCATTCAAGATGATCTGTCCAGGGTGGCATGTAGTCGTGATTCGGGGTTCGGGGTGGTGGGCCAAAAGGTACCTTATAGTGCAACCAAAAGGAAATGATCTGTTGTAATGGGGACACTCGAGGTGTCTCGGGTATGGATGCATCAACGGTCCCCAGCAGGAGCAGGAAGATGATCCAAATCGCCGTAGGCAGGTGCCAAGCGTTGCCCAAAACAGTGCAACGTTTTGTCTCATCGCCATTTCCGAGCGTCGCCGTGTAGTCCAGTGGTAAGCCTTGTAGTTGTTCGCGTAGAGACGAAGGAGCCGTAGTCCATGACCCGTCCTGCAAGGTGACGATAAATTGTTCTTCATACTGCCATACCGGGTAACGTCGGTTATCTTGTTCCCATCGGTTCCATGCATCTTGTGAAGTCGAGCGGTCTCGGAGTTGTCTAGGGGGTTCTCGTCCGAAAGTCGACGTAGATGGTGTAGTCAAGCAGTGAAACAGTTTCTTGTCGTTGTGTAGGCACGGTGGCAAGGAGTAGCCCTTTGCGGAAATCTGGGGTTGTAGGTCGGTGCCAATCGGGTTGTGTAGTCGATGCCATTCTCCATCTATTCGCCAGTCGAGTGACCAGGGTGTGAGCCGAGGTAGTCTCTCTTCGACGGTGTCCCAGAGGATCGATGTCCACCACAGTCTCTTGCGGTGCATAACACCGGAGTCGGCGGCGGCGTCGATGATGATCGGGTCCATGCTCATCGGAGATGTTAGTTCCACGATCTCGGACATCGGGATGGGGTACCACATTTTCGAAGATCGTCTCGATCGGGACGCCCGTGAATCGTTCTCGAATTTGGTGTTCGATGCTGACCATGTGTCTGAACAGCCATCCTGAGGTGCCGTCGGATCCTTTGGGTTGGCTTCGCAGACCGGAGAAATCCGGGCACGGAGGACCTGCCGTGATCACCATGATGTACTTTCGGTTGTTCGTCGCATTCTCGATGTGTCTTGCGACAATCTCGAGGTCGAACTGTCCGACGTCCCCCATGTGTACGGATTGGAATAATTTCGATGTGAAGCTGGCACAATCGGCGTCGATCTCCCACGCCAGGGTGATGATGACGTTCTCGTTGATGCGTCGGAGTGCCTCGGAGGCGATCCCGATACCATCGAAGAAGGACAGGTGAACTACCGGTAAGGCGCCCACCAGCTCGTGGCAAAGTGTGCAAATCCGGTCGTGTGGGTCTGTCATTCGATGGTCGGCTCCAGAGTCCAAGGACTCTGGGCCGTGCTGTCCCTATTTCTTTCCGGACTTGCCGGATTTGCCTTTCTTGCCGGCGCCTTTCGTGCCTTTCTCGCCCTTTGTGTTCCAAGAGGGTCGTTGTGATACTTGTGGAGCCGGGTTGAAGGGAATGGTCGGGGCGGGTGTCGGTGTATGAAAGGTGGATGGTGTTGGTGGAGTCCAAGAAGGCATCGATGTGGTCGGCCAGGTCGGAAAAGAAGGGGTGCTCCATGGTTGTGTCGTCGGCTGCCAGGGTCGCCACTGGGTTGTCGTGGTATTCCAGGGTTGTCGGTATCGACGTCCTTGTCCAGGCGGAGACCATTTCTGTTGGTATCCTTTCCCTTTGCCTTTGTAGGGTTGTTCGGAGCCTTTGCCGACTCGTGGTCGCTTGGATAATGGTTGTTGCATCACGTCGTTCACTCGTGTCAAGTCGTTCATGAGGTCTTCGGTGATCATCTGGAAAGTATCGTTGGACCGCATCCGCATGGCGATGTCCCAGGAGAACTCCTCCCAAAGGCTCTTGACGTTATTGATGCGTTGTGAATGTTTGCGGACCAGTCGGATGAACCAATCGACGTACTTGTTGATAATCGTCTCGGAGGAATACTTGATGAGTATCCAGGCCCATCGGATTGCTTCGATGGCATCGATGAGCATCCACTGTCCCCTCACGTCCCACTCTTCGTTGGCTTTCTCGGTGATGTTGTTGCGTTCATCGAGGACCAATTTCTTTTCGTTGGTGTCTTTCTTCCTAGTGGAGTTAATCGTATTGAAGCTCGTCCAAATTCGTTGTGACACGATCTCCCCCAAGGCCGTTGCGGTGTACATTTTGGAGTTGTGGTGTTCGTGCCACATTCGTGCAAGGACCTTTTCTGCTCCCACGAGGTTCTTCTCCGGGAATTGTCGGCGTTCTCCATCGACAGTAATGCTGTTGTAGTCCTCGACGAGTTTGTTGTAGACACCCGTAGGTAACGTCTTCGGGACGATGTCCTTGTCGGTATGTGAGGAAGCAGTAGCAGTAGGGGCAGTCGGTGCGATCGAAGGTGATGGGTTTGTCATCGTAGAATGGTAGGCATGTCGGGCTGCTTGAGTGAGCACCATCCACTGGGCGGTAAGGGCGTCCTCGTCGGTGTCGTCAGCCAATTTAAACTCGACGCCCGCTGCCGTGCCTCCTGTCTGCAGCTTCTTAACCACGTCGGCGATACTCGCGTCGTCCTTGAGGTAAGTGCTGTTATAGATCCGGTCATCCATGACAATCACATATTTGAATCAAGTATAAGAGTCTTGATCAAATATCGCAGATTCCATCATATAAAGAATTGTTGACCAAATATATTGGTCCGGTCCAAATATGTACAAAAGGATATGAAATTGATGCAAAGACGCTCACACTTCTTTTCACGGCACAGCCGAGAGTCGTGGGGAGTTTTCAAGGAAAACGAAGGTGCACAGGGCGTGCACCGGGCACTAAGAGTGCCCCTCCACTTAAGCAGAGGCACTCGAGCGCCCCCCAGAGTCCAGTCGCACGATGGAGTGCAACGTGACCTCAATCTTCCCCCATCTTCCCCGGGCGGGTGGGCGGGATCAAAAATTCTCTGGCTCGATGACGAGACAGCTTCAGCGGCCACAATTCCGAACATGAACAAAAGGATGTTTGCCGACAAAGTCAAAAATTCGTCGGTTGCTCAGAGAGTGGGTTCGCAAATCACAATATAAAATTGTGAAAACTTGAACTGCAAAGCACTACTACGAGTAGCGCAGAGGATCACAATTGAAAGTTGTGAAAGCTGAAATGAAAAGCACTACTAAGAGTAGCGCGAGGGATTGTCATGGCCCAAAATTTTGTTGCTAACAAAATTTCGTTTGACCTAGGATCTATAAAACATCGACACGCACGCGTGAAGAGATGCTTATAGATCCGGTCATCCATGACAATCACATATTTGAATCAAGTATAAGAGTCTTGATCAAATATCGCAGATTCCATCATATAAAGAATTGTTGACCAAATATATTGGTCCGGTCCAAATATGTACAAAAGGATATGAAATTGATGCAAAGACGCTCACACTTCTTTTCACGGCACAGCCGAGAGTCGTGGGGAGTTTTCAAGGAAAACGAAGGTGCACAGGGCGTGCACCGGGCACTAAGAGTGCCCCTCCACTTAAGCAGAGGCACTCGAGTGCCCCCCAGAGTCCAGTCGCACGATGGAGTGCAACGTGACCTCAATCTTCCCCCTCTCGACTATGCGTTACGTTGCTTCAAGAGTGGCACCTGTGACAAAGCAAGTCGGCACGTCACGAGTAACATGACCAAGGAATGCCAGCTCCTCCCATCTGCCTCGGGACGGCGGGTCCGCGATGTTGCTCTGGCTCGGTACACGATGAAACCACGGCAGGCACGGGCGTGCTTCATCGGCGGCCTCCAAGTGAAGGAGGAGACTCCTCCAAGATGCATCGATCGAGTTCGAGTTGATGCAAGCACTCAAGACGCCGGAATGGTCGACGAAAAATATGCATCGCTCGCCATCAATGTAACTCGACCACAGGATCCTGGCGAGCACGACCGCGTAAAGCTCGACCTGCCCTATAATGTGTTTCCTACCCTCGGCCCATTGCTTGACGAGCTTGCTAGGAACCCTGCAACCGAAAGCCCTAGCAACACCCTCGCCGGGGACAAAGAGAACCCCACCGACACCAGTACTGAAGCCGCCCTCGCAAGGGTCGCATGCGCCATCTGTGAAGATGAGGACTGGGTTCGAGGCAGGGCTCGTCACAATGGCACGCGGCCTGCTCGCAAGAAGTCTTGCCCTCAGAACAGCCAAGGCATTCGATTGAGTATCCGTCAGGTTCAAGACACCCCCTCTGTCACCGAAGAGCCTGAGGTCGGCCAGGGCCAATCGCCCTGTGCGACCAAGCAGCTGAGCATCTGCGAAGCGAAGCTTTCCAAGAAGGGATGGCAGCTCCCGCGTGTCTACCTGGCCCTTTTCAAGGATGCGGCCCAAGGACTGTTCAAGCATGGCAGCTCGTTCAGGCTTGTTCGATACGAAGATGCGGCCCATGTCAGGATCGGAGGTATCCAGCACGACACCCAGCGTTTCTGCAGTGCACGAGAACGGCTTTTCTTTCTCGGACAAGGAGAAGCCAAACAGGTCCATGAGGGCATGAACTGCATTGTCAGTCCCGCCAGACAAGAACGAAGGGGTCATCGTCGGGAAATCGTCATAGTAGCAAGTTACGGCCACCCTCAAATCCCAAAGAACCCTCTGCAGGAATAATGCAACCCTGTTAAACTGCATGACCGAGGCTGAAGCTCCGAAAGGAAGAGTGTTACACACAAAGGCCTTGACGGCGCGGGAGCCCGGCTCCCTGAGCAGGATAATGGATTTCGGCCTCTCGCTAGGGTGCAGTGCGAGCTGCTTGTAGGCAGCTTGAAGATCGTAAGTTTTGCAGTGAGGGCGGACACGGTCAGGGTCCTTCCAAGCCGTATGGAGGGGTCCCTTGAGTCTCTCACCGGTGCTGAGCTCAAGATCGAGGGATCCTGAAGATTTTGCCGCACGGCAAACCTGCATGCACAGCCAGCAGATCTCATCGAGGGCCTTGAGAGTAACACGTTCAAAGCATCCGAAACAAGAGTTCACAGCGGCTTCCGAGAAGTCATCGATCGCACGCCACTTGCCCTGCCAGACTGCAAAACGCCGGCAGGCGTTCCAACCGTCAGGGAAGTTGTCCCCCAAAGAGTCAACGTCGATCGGGCCGTCAAGCCAGCACTTCCCCGATCTGTTAGACTCCTCAAGCGTCATGTTCCAGAGCTCTTCGGCATAGTCATGGTCCTTCTGGGCTCTGACTTTTTCAAGCAGGGTTTCCCTCCGGAGGGGAGCACTTGCCCAGAAATCGTCAAGGTCCATCGTGGCAGGTTTAACATCGCTAGCGAATACCCCCGTACGCCCCAAGTACCCCGTTAGCTTAAAGCCGGCAGCCAGGTCATCGAAGAGGGTCGTGTCAGGCCACGACAAGTCGGCGGCGATCCTCTTCATGAGTGCGATGCGCTTACAACCAAGGACCTTCCGCACACAAGGGTCCATCGCCGATCTGATTTTCTCTTCGTCGGGATCAAGCTGCTTGGCGAGGGCTCGCCACTGTTGTAGCTTCAAAAGGCGGTGCTTCATGGTGTCAACTGGGCTCTTCGTAAGAGTGTCAAACAAGACTCGCAAAAGTTCATCTGGAAGTGATTTGGCAGAATCGAAGGGGTGCACAACCAATTCAACCAACTTTGCCTCGTTCAAGAAAGCTTGCATGGATCGATAGACGCCGAAAGTGTAGAACTTGTTCCCCTCTGGGAGTCGCGAACCTCCCCTTTCAACTGACTCCCGGAGGAGCTTGGCGCCTGCAGGGACGCCTTGCCAAGAAGCCGAAAGGCAGTGCTTGGAGTTGAGAGTGGGAGCTGCAGCACTGGCGACTGACATAGTGTAAGCAAATTCAGAAATGATTGGCGGAAACTTGCGGCCACGAGGTTGCACCTGACCTGCGGCACGCGCAGCAGAAACCCTGGAGGCAACGAGGCGTTCAGGCGCAATCCCTCGTGATGCAGCTGACTTATCCACGCATGAGACAATCCTTTCGCGAAGAAGTTTGGGATAGCCCGTCTCCTCAGCTGTTGCAAAAGAATTGCCCTGCTTACCCCACGGCAAGTGCGAGGAGCATCCCGGGCATGGTCCCGAAAGGCAGTGTAGAAGCTCCGAGTTTGTGAGGAGGGCTGTGGCCTTCTTGCGTTGTGACCCGTGGCGGCACGAGTCGAATGTGACGAAGGAGTGCTTGGCGACCAGCTCGGCCCACCTCGGGAGCTGCCACAGGTAACTGTGAAGAGGGTTTTCAACGGAGAAGGGAACATGCGGCATGGCATGCAGCAGCCAGTCACAGAAGGCTGCCATGCTATCATAAATGGTGTTTGCACTGTCCACTCTCGCCTGCTCCACTGGTGGGAGGCCGGGCAGGCCGCGCACATGACGGACTGAACGCAATGGCTTAGGGCCGGGACCGCACTCTCGAGCCCGGCTAGCGGTGCCGCATGGAGGAGCCATGTGCACCCAAGCAACATCGTACTCGGAGCAAATGCGTCGCAAGAAAGACCAAGTGCTGGCCAGGCGCAAGTCGAGCTGTAAAGTGTGCACACACGCCCGCTGTTTGTTGTGATGCCAGTCGATGGGCACGGCTGTGTATCCGGCCTCTTTGGCAACATAAGACAGCATAGCAGACCCACTACAGATTTCCAGAAACAGCGGTTTCTCATGCCTGGGAGTCCGCTCGGCTTGAGCTTGCGATTTCAAGCGTTTACAAGGAGGGTCGGCGGGTGAGGCGGGACTAGAACCCAAAGGAGCGGGGGCAGTAGGGCTAGACCCAGAAGGTGCACTCTCAAATGGCAAAACAGGCTGAAGAGGCGGAGGGAGCTGTTGCGCCGCGGCAGCAGGAGCACACGGAAAATCCAATGGGAGCAACGTGGCAGGTTGCCCACCTGAAAGAGTGTAAAGTGTTACGACCCACCTCTCACCTGTGAAGGGCATCGTCTTATGCCACAAGTTGCACGGAAAACTAGTGGGGCAACAAAACGTGTCTACGATTTTACCCCTGATGTGCTTATCGCCTGCGACAGTGGCTTGAGAAGTGCCCGACGCATCTTCGAGCCAAAGTTGGCCCCCAGTGAAGGTGCCAAGCGTGAAAGTGTGGTTCAGCGAACCCGCTTGGTTCCCTGAGTCCCTGTGGAAATCTGACAAAGTATTCCTGCCCACGCAGATTGCATTCCAGGAAGCTTGAGGCAGAAGCTCCTTGACAGCTGAGTTCAGGCGCAATACGAAGTCCTGCATGGCAAGGGTGGCATGTGTCAAATGTTGCGGACTGCTGGCCCTGGGCCCAAAGTTGTAATACCCCGACTGCGTGGAGTTCACCGACGAAACAGACTTACGTTGCAACACAGAGTTGGGCCACTCAGCATTCTGAAGCAATTGCAAAAGTGAAGAAAATTTTCTTGTATCCACACTAGCACTCTGCTGACACGGATCAAGATGCACTAAAGGAGAATCTGTCGGCGCAGGGGAGGCCTGCGGCGATGCAAAACTGTGCCCAGCCAAGCCTGGGCAATCCCGACTCTGAGTCGAGTGCTGCGAGCTGCAGGGCTCGCGTTCCGACTGTCACTCCTGCTTTTGGCCTAGAGCCTCAGCACGCAGCGGACAGTCCAATGCAGGGTGCGACTTGCCGCACTTGGGCCATGCGCAAATGTGCAGGCCACGCACGCATCGACCACGAGTCACGGTTTCTCTGCATGTTTTGAGTCCATACCCAAAACATATGTTTTCACCAGCATTGGTGCATGATCTGCAGCCCGCCAGAGCGGCGGGAACCTTCCCGGATCCTTTGGTGCCCTTGGCACCCTTCCCTGTGCCCTTTCGGCCTTTGCCCGGACGATCATACGGGCCCGGCCCGTGCGGCCTCGGCGGCGGTGCCACCTGCTGCGTGACTGAAGCGCCTGCTGCCCGAGGCATCGGTTGAAGCAGATGAAGCACCTCTGGTGACTGCCATGTGTCCTCGAAGATGGTGTCCAATGGACGCCCCCCAGCTTTGAGCTGGATGCCTGAGCGAGTCGCTTCTCCGAGAAGCTGCCAAAGCTTCCTGTCAGCCTGCTGACACTGATCAAGCGTGGGCTGCATGTGCGTCGACGGAGGTGCGTCGAGGCGCGCCGCAAGAAGGCGCTCAACCCACATGTGGTGGCGATGGTAGTCAAGGATGTTCGCCATTTCCATAGCGATGCCGCGCCTTTGAAGCGCGAGCTGCAAGAGCAGCTCCGTGCTAGTATCGGCACGGACCTCAACCTTCGTCTCCGACCTGAGCTTGCCCGTACTGTCCAGCGAGAAGAAAGGCTCTCGCTTTGCCCCTGTTGAGGCCTCTTGCTCTTTGGAAACAAGCTTCTCCCACGGGACAAACTGCAGCTTGTCCTGTTCATACTGGGATACGAAGGAGTCGACGAGGCTATCAGCAGGCTCAAGACGGTTCTTGATCGAAAGGCCCACAAGGCGTTTGCTCACTACCTCGAACCTCTCAGATCTCTCCGGGACGCTCAATTTTCTTGGGATGGATTCATCCGTCCGCTCCACAAGCATCTTCATTTCCGAAGTGGTAACAGCATATGCTTCATGAAATAACCTTCGGAAGGAGCTTTTCTGTCCTACAGAGGGCGGCGTCCCGAGGGCCGACTCGAACGCCGCAATGAGGTCCTTGTCATCGCCAGAGCCCGGCGTGTAGCTCGTCATGAAAGCGACCTTTGCGAGTGAATCCACACCCACCTTCTCGAGTTTTTCGACATCCGCAGATGCCAAACCGACCTGGGCACATCGTGATTTGAACACTGGCCCCGACTCGGAGAAGGCCGCCATGGTGTGCTGCTTGGACCACTACGAGCTGAAAGCAGCTGCAGGAGGGCTTTGCTCTTCATCAAATCACTCATCTTGCAGGACACGACATCCGCCAGATCTCTGCTCTTGCACGATACCACAAATGACAACACTTGACCGGCTTGCGGAGCGCACGTGCACGACATCACCATTTTGCACAAAATTGCAGGCACGAGCCGGATGCAGAGTCATGTGCCCTGCTGCACAATCAAGTATCTCCTGAAGCACTGCTTGCACCTTGGATGCAAAACTGCGGGTCGCGCCTCCAGCTTCCTGTACTGACCCGAAATGGTCCTACCGCAGCCTAGGTTGGCACCCGCTTCGTCGGCAGTGATGTGCACTACCCTGGATTGGCGATGCCGAAAGAAAACACACGAGGGATCAATCTTGTCAAGGTCGACCTTCCCATGCCAGTCCAAAGCCTCGGCAACACAAGCTTCGTCCCCTGAGTGGTCGATCTCCTCCTCGTCCTCGGAGCCCTCAGAGTCTGACGACTCGATCTCGTCGCCAGGGGGATCGGCATGCGCCGACAGCTCGGAAGCAAGCTGCTGCCCCCTTGGTTTGTCGGGCTTGAAGGCCCCGGACGACACCTCGTCGATCATAGATGACAAAGCCCTGAGCGGAGCCGACTGGGCGTCGGACTCATAGATCAGCTCTGATCCCGCACCCGAGGCTCGGGACGTATGATACCCCAAGAGGGCCCTCTGTTCTCTGGGCAGACCACGCTTGCTTGCCCAGCTCAGCAAAGTTCTCTTAAGGCTATGTGTACCAACATTTGCAAGGTAGGGATCGCTCTGAGCGTTCCCCAGCAGGCTCCTGAGCCACGAGCAAGCCTGATCGCACGGAAGCGGGATCATCTTCCACGAACCATTCGAAGAAGGGCAGGGGAGCAACGGGTCGTTCGGCTTGATCGCAAGACCCGCCTCCGCCAAAGCCTCAAGCCACGCATCGGCCCATGCACACTTGATGCCCACTTTCCTGGCAGCCATTGGCAAGTACCTGGTCTTGCGTTCCAAAGTGAAACTCGTCTTGGACCTGCCCACACTGCACTCCAAGTAGAGCGGCGAATCAGTCAGCGATGCTACATTTTGCCCGTCACTGTATCTAGCTCTTGCATAAATCAAGAAAAGAAAGAAACCCGAAGCGACCCGGTCCTGCAGCGACCTGTCCTCAAGTTTGCAACAAATCCTTTCAAGAAGAATGACATCAGAGACCCTCAGAGGATTGCGCTGCTTGAGCTTCCTCTTTTGCATGTACAGCTTCGATGCAAGGCCGCGGATGCGACCCGAGGCGTAAACCTTATCACACCCTTCCAAGCCTACAACATGCTGTGCGAACGCCACAGATGAAAGAAGGCTCCTGAACGAGGTCGCCGCTGCAGTTGCCTTCTTCTCCTCGAAGTATGCATAGACAGCGTGCTCTGTCAAGGGGAAAACGAACGGCATGTTTCCTTTCGCCCAAGAAACAAAACGCAACAAGCAGTTTGCCCTGGCGTTAATCGTCGAAGTGGCCTTGGCAGCAAGGCAATCTGAAATGCTATCCGCAAGCGACCCCGAAGAGATCCCCGACGCCTTACCGGCATAGAAGTTCCTAGCTACGCAGAAGGTCAAGGGCTCGACCATGACCAGGCTGAGCCACTTGTTCACAGCCAGATTTCTCTCCTCATTGATCATAACCTCCCAAGAAGTATGTTTGAACTTGGCCATTTTTGCACACACTTGTTCAAGCCCTTCCGACCTGACGAAGCGAGGGTTCGGCACGGCAGGTTGATCGGCAGAAGGGTTCACTGGGACTACAAGGGGGAGAGGTCCAAGAGGAGGCGGCAACCGGGGCCTAGGGTCGTGGGCTAACAGCGTATTACCCCAGGGAGTCTTCCACACTGACTTGGAGTCTCGCAGGCAGGATCTGAGGTGAAGGCCAAAACTGGAAGCAAGGGAGCCTCCTTCGTCCCCCATTTCACTACGGCTCCCTCAAGCAGACTGCAAAGGCGGTTCGAGAAACGACCTGAAGGCAAAGCGCAGGCTCTGAATGATACCCTCAAGCCACGACAGGCGCTGATGATGGCCCGTCTGGTTCACCCAGACGCGAGAGAGGCTATCTTCTAGTGCTTGCACCTGGGACCTGAGAGCTTGCACCTGAAGCCTGAGCTCGTTAACCTCTAGCTGGAGCTCGTAGATATGCTGACTCAAAATCTCCTGCGTGCTCTCAGAGCTTGGCTCGGAACGATGGGACGAACCTGCGGCAAGCGCGTCGCCGAAGTCCATCTGACACCCCGCACCAGGGCGGGGAGTCGTGACGCCCTAAAGCCTTTAGATAAAGGGCCTGGAACCTGCTAGGACGCCGTTACAAGCCCCTAGCGGAGTCCCATCAAAAATTCTCTGGCTCGATGACGAGACAGCTTCAGCGGCCACAATTCCGAACATGAACAAAAGGATGTTTGCCGACAAAGTCAAAAATTCGTCGGTTGCTCAGAGAGTGGGTTCGCAAATCACAATATAAAATTGTGAAAACTTGAACTGCAAAGCACTACTACGAGTAGCGCAGAGGATCACAATTGAAAGTTGTGAAAGCTGAAATGAAAAGCACTACTAAGAGTAGCGCGAGGGATTGTCATGGCCCAAAATTTTGTTGCTAACAAAATTTCGTTTGACCTAGGATCTATAAAACATCGACACGCACGCGTGAAGAGATGCATAGTCGCATGTGACTTGAGGCCGAGCTTAGCGAGGTACCTAGCGACTACGTCCGTTGCAAGGTCAATCCCTGCCAAGTCGGCGGCGGCCTCGAGTGGGCTGCTCATGTTGTCGTGGGGATCGGGCTTGGACAAAATTGCTCTGGTTCAGGTGAAGTGCATCGTGGGATACATTCGAGTGTCAAGAGGCTGAGAACATGTACTTTATCGAAGCAATCTGTCAGAGTGACCTAAACGAAGATCTGCCGCTGACACATCGCCGGGGCGGAAGTCAGTCGGGGTTTAGTCTTCGTCTTCGTCGGGCTGTGCATCGGCGAAGGCTTGTGCTTCGCGTAACCTGAAGCATCGTTTACACTTCGGGCCTACGGGCTCGCGATACTCGCGGCGATGTGGTGCAAAACCGTATGGCCATCCACAGATTGTGTGCCAATGTGCGTTGTCGCAGGAAGATTCAGAGACTCCTGGGAGATGAATGACTTTAGTTAAAGAGTTGACTACCCAAAATTTGGTCCTGAGTGTCTCGAGATACTGTGCCACCATCTCGCGGACCTGTTCCGGCTTGGTCGGGATCTCGGGTCTGTGAAATTCGTCTCCTCGATGTAGCGGGGACTCTTGGACGTACACCTTGATGGCGTCGCTGCCCCACCGACCGATGAGCTGAACGGCGTCCAGGGGAAAACCTCGTCGAGTGAGCATTTGAGACCCGGAAACTCGACAGACGTGCTCGCAGAACCTGTCGAGGAGTGTCCCGTTGGGTCCCATACGAGTCATCGAAGTCCCAGTCGCTGATATGACTGACCGGAAGATATCGATGGTCTGATGATGGTCGAGTGGATGTCCGTCAGTCCCGGGAAACAGCGGACCATCTCGTGGGCATCCCAGCGATCGAAGAAGGTCCAGGTGTCGTTGTAGTGCATGAAACGGGCAGAGTCGAGGTGATGTGGTACAGCAGCACGGGTGTGATCGTGTCACACACAATCCAACTATATCAGTCTTCGTGCATGGCAGCGTGATAAAGGCAGTGCGTCCTGCGTGTGTGATCTCCACCCACGCTTGGCCCAGAGTCACCGAAGCTGCTTCGATGCCTCGTAGTAGCCACCAGCAGCATATTATCACCATATCCACTCTGTGTCGGAGTCGTCGTGCCCATTCGTGGGGACCTTCGAAGTCGTCATGTTCGGGTTGTGCTGGTAGTCGTGCGATGTCCTCGACGAGGAAGGAGTCTTTGAGCTTGGTGGGACCTCGTCCTCGTTCGACAGCTCGTTCGACTTGTTGCATCTTGAGACATACTTCGGGGGGTACTGGTGTTCGGGTTTGAGCGACGTGTTCTTGTCGGGCTTGGCTGAAGATCTGTTTAGCCGACTTGTATCCCCCAGATCGGAGACTCGCCCCAATCGCGTTCACCAACCGGACCGATAGCGGAAGGGAGTCAAGGTCCCAAGCGTCGGCCAGGGTCGTCCATAGTCTCCACCTGGAGTCTCGGGATCTTTGCGTAGTCATCGCGTAGGTATTGATGTCGAGATCCTCCAAAGATTGTTTACGTGACTCGGGTTTCGCTGCTTCGAGTGCTTTGGCTAATGATCCTCGGGTAGATGGTTGACTTCGGGGAAGGTCTCTTCTCCGCACCGGCACGACTTCGCGTGGCATCGGTCTGCGGCCAAGTGCCGACAACAGTCGGTCGAGGTCAAGTCGGCTGGGTGCAATCTCAACGAGGACATTCTCAGAGGTCCCTCGGAGTTGCTCGGGTGTCGTAATCCCGCGTTTGGCTAGATCGGGGGCTACCGATGTGAGGTCGTGCGCTCGTAACGAGCAAGTACATCTGAGAAGGACATCGGGCGCCTCGGGCCATGTTCGGGGTCTCCTACCCTAAACGGCTACGGGTTCGGACCAGAACGTCCACCGAACTGTGGGAAGTGAGTCATCGTGATGCTGTTGCCAATGCACTTGCGGATGCTGGCACCTCTCGAGGTCGGCAATGTCTTCTTTTCTTCGAGAGTGTATCGTGTCATGCTCGGGCTTTAAGCCGGAGTCGATGAGTCGGGGTTAGGGCTAATCGAGCCGCGTCCCTTCCGGAGTCGCACGTCGCCGAGGCGGAAAGCGATACCAAAGAGGACGGGTCGATGTATGGGCACCGATCGGGGTGCCAAGGACTCGAGTTTATCTCGTCGTGTCCGAGGATCGGGTATCAGAACACTAACGTCTAACGTCGCCGTGGCGGAATAGTGTCTGTATCCCTCGGGATCACGGGGCTTCAATAGGCGCTGCTCGCCTGTGCGTCCCGTCGGCGTCCTTTGAGCAATTCCAAGTGGTCGGTGTCGACCTCGGTGAACGAGAAGTCGCCGACCATATACTGTCCCAGGCGCAATCGAGTGTAGGCCAAGCTCATGAATCGCAGGAAGTCGTCCTGGGTCATGATGATCGTGTCCTCCTCATCGTCGTGGTAGGTCGCGAACTGGTAAGTGGGGGGATCCGAGCTGAAGGAGTTGATGTCGTAGGACTCGAAGTGTGCTTGGGTGTTGAGGGTCTCTTCGGAGGGCTTAGTGGGATTGGCCGCGGTGGGCAGCAGATCCAGCCTGTACTTCTTCGTGGTCGTGGCATTGCGGTTGGAAATCTCGAGGAAGTTCGAACTGGTCCACGCGACCGACTCGAAGTAATCGAGAGTCTGATGTTTCATCTGTTGGTCTCGGATAGCACCAGTGAGTTTATCGCGGATGTCGCCGTCTCCGAAGTCTGTACGGATGCCGCTCATGATCTGTTTGAGACGGCCGATCAAGGCGTCGTCGTCCTTGCGCTCCCACTCCATGAGGTAGAGCATGTAGTCACCCCCATTCGATGTGAGTCGTTGACCCGTCGGTGTTGCGGAGGATGTGTCGAAGTCCAGCGTGGTGCCATCGCCGTTGATGATGAGAGCCTTCTGGGCCGGGACGAAAGTCGGGGAATTCGTGGAGGACGCATTGTTTCGAAGTGCCCAGGGTCTGTACGCGGTCAAACACCTCGGGCAAGAGTATCGTCCGTGTTGCGAGGCAATCGAGTAGTCCCACGAGATCTGTCGAAGCCAATGGTGATTGTGTTTCACCGAAGTGCACCCCTTGGATCGACAGATAAAGTGCTGGTCGATTCTGTCGGAGACTCGAAACAACCAATCGGTGAGTGGGGCCTCGTTGGTGACCATACTCCAGAATTCATCGGCGTTCCACTGAGGGTCGATGGCTCGAGCGATCGTCGTGATCTCCCATTGGGCGAAGGCTTGGAACACTCGTTGTTTCTGGGACTCGTCGAGCTTAGCGAGGTCCGCCACGAAAATGTCCGTGAGTCGTAGAATTCGTGCTCGGACTTCGCGTCTCACATTCGACTTGGACTCCCCTGGGCGCTCGCGTTCGATGTCCTCGCACATTTGCTTCCACGAAGCACTTCGCTGTCTCGCGGTCTCCTGTGTAATTCGCTTTCTAACGGAGTTCACCTTTTGACAAATGAGGTACCAGTCGGGGATGCTGATCGTGTCGCAGCGGGTCGTGTTCTTGCGGACGAAAGTCGGCTTGCGGATCCATCGGCATTTCGAGGTGTCCCAGTAGTTGTCGAAGAACACTTGGCAGCAGAAACCGTGTGTCCGATCGATGGCGATGTGCCAACCCGGCGGCTTTGTCTCGTGGTCATCATCGCGGTCATAAAGCCTTCGACGATCCATTTGGTTGTAGGGAGCATCTCGAAGATTCCCGCGTACCCCGACTTTGGCCGGCGAGAGGTCGGAGTGCTCCGCGTACCACACAAAGTCCTCATTGGCTCCTGTCGCGCACTGGTAACAGCATCGGTAGTGTATGTTGCGCCAATCGTCTTCACCATCGGGGTTGACCGAGAGCAAGTAGTAGGGAGGGAAGAGGAGGCCACAGAAAGTGCAATCGAGGGAGCCGTCGTGGATTTTGTCGGTGCTCGGGGTGCTGAAGTACTGGAGGTACTTTTCCACACGATCGACGTCCTTCTTGTGCTGGTCTTCGATCGAAGTCCCATCGCGACCAATGAGCTCGATGGGCATCCCGTTATCGTCGACTTCCTCGCCGGTCAATTGTCGCCGCCAGATGGTGGCGAGCTCGGCGTCTGAGGAGTTAGGAAACTGTCGACGTAGGGATGCCATCGCGGTCTTCTCGGAAGCTCGCTTGAAAGCGATTACCTCGAGGGCTCCTTGGGTGTGTTGATCGTCGTAGAGTCTTCGTTGCATCTTGAGAGCACGGCCCGCTTCGGTGTCTGGGTCAACACCCTCCAAGTATCGCGCGGCCGGCAGAACAGCCCCGGAGCTACTCGCGGGTGCTTGGGAGAACTGCTCGATTGGATCGGGTACAGTCGTGGGAACCTCGGGAAACTGTTCAATCGGATCAATGTCCATCGGGGTCTGACGGTGGCTGGCCATCGCGTCGAGTGGGTCGGGAGGTTCGGGAGTACAAAACAGGACTTGAGAGGTTGAAGTCTACGGAAGCCAAGCAATCTCCAAGGAGAGAGCAGGCCCCACTACAACTAGTAGAGCCTGTGGCAAACACAAAGTGATTGTACTGGGCAGTGGGGCTTCACTTCTTATTCTCGTGTGGGCAATGCGAAAGTCGAGGTAGACTGTCGGGTAGAGTGGGACACATCGCCGAGGCGGAAGTCCCCCCTAGCGCCCGAAATCGAGGTGACACCGGACACTCCCGTGCATCGCCGAGGCGGAAACGGGGTAACCATGTGAAAACGGTGGGCTTCGGGACCGTCTAGTTGAAAGATCGAGAGCCTTCTCGAAATCGTAGGATGAAGGCCGGTGGCTCTGCGGCGATGATAGGTCGCATTCTCTCGTGTTGGGCGAAAGCACTCCGCATCGCCGGAGCTAGCATGTTCGAAGCACACGAGATGATCGCAGATGCTTGTTCCCGACAGAAGGTCGTCATCGGCTCGAAGTTTGGCATCTGTGTCGCGAAAAGGTTGAGGTTGTGGGCTGTATGGCACCACATTCGAAGTCTGTTCACGCGGTCCTCCACCGATGTATGACTCAGGTCGGAGAGGGACGCCGTTATGCTGTGCCATACCATCGAGTAGATCAGTGTAGTTCGGGGATCGACGAAGTTATTCGGGACACCCAGGAGCAAGACCCTCTCCTGGAGAGTGTCGTCCTGCGGGGTGTGGATCGGGAGGTCGATGTACAGCCCGAACTGTGTCAGGTAGCTCCCGAAGGTCGGGCATCGGAGAACCTGTTCGAGGTAAATGACGCCGTCATATGTGATTTCCCATGGGGCATCGAAGGAAAAGGAAGAGTACGGGTGGTTGCCCGGAGGAAGCATCGCGACATTGTGTCCGCCCACCGGTGTCATCGCCTGTAAGCTCGGGGACTGCATCGGGAAGTTGTCGAAGTGTCTCAAAGTCTGGAATCCGAACACGGGCTCGTGTGAGACCGGTGGATTGGAGCGAACATCGTCAATCGACGTCCTGCCCTTGTCAACAACCTGTGCGTCGAGCCACTGTACTCGGAATCTTTCGAGGCAGGACTGTCGTGGTGGCTGGGGCTGCACCGCGATAGGCACACTCGTGCATGGGCTCCGCATTGATGTCGCGACCGTCGAGGAGGAGGCTGCTCCAGACTGGGTCGTGTTCGGTGTAAGGACCTGTCTCGGGTCCGATTGTGAGAGGTCCACTGCCGGGTGAACCGTGAACCTCGGCGGGACCATTTTGGGCATGGCCTTCGTCTTCGCCCCCACAATGGTCGTGGTAGTCGGTGCACCGAAGGCCGGGTTGATCCACTCGGAGTCACTCGGATTGTTAGTCGCCGTAGCTGTGGCTTGGTCCGTCGGCTGTGTCACCTGAGTGCTCATAGGCGTCGAGATCGGAGGTGTCGCCGGAGCTGCGTATCATCATCTTCGTGCCAAGGATCCGGAGACACCGGTCGAGTCTGTTGTGCAGTGGTAGTAGGTGGGGCCGTCAGAGTTGGGGCCGGAGTAGAGGCGGCAATCTCATCTGGGACCTCGACGATTATCGGTGTGTTGTCGAGCCATCTCTTGGCCGGTGATGTCGATCGTCGAGGGAATCTCGCCGGTGACAATGGTCGTTGTGAACCTCGAGCTGCTCCATCGCCGGGGCGGAAGGCAGCTCGGGTAGATCGACCAAAGCTAGGGGCATCGGAGTCCGTGTCCGTGCTCAGCTGGAAGAATGGTCGTCTTGGTGTGGTGCTCGTAGGTGCTGTCGAAGGTGCCACCGATGGTGTCGGGTTCGAAGGAGCCGCCGACGGTGTAGCTGCCGGAGGGAATTGAGATCCCGAGGTGGGAAAGACGTTCCCTCGTGGTGGAGTCGGCGGTTGTCCCCATGTTGCTGGGGGTCGAGAGTCATCGCGGGTTCGTCGAGGGGATCGTCCTCGATGATTGCCCTCTGCCATTTCTTGTCGGAGTTTGGCTGCAGCGGCCGACTTGTCCCATGCCTCGAAGTCGTAGCACTTGGAAAAGTTGGTACCGAAGTTGAATTTGCGCATCTCGGTGTGGCGAAAGGTGGCCATCGTGCCCATGATCCACTCTTGCGCCTGTCCTCGGGTCACCTGCTCGAGGAAAGCACCTCGGGATGAGTAGTGATACGGAGGCTCGCCGCGTCGGAGTTGTCGTTGCAGTACGACAGCTCGGCGCATGGCATCATCGAAGGTATGTCCGTGTTGGTTCCAATAAGTGTTGTGGTACTCGCAGCATCCCTGGAACCATTTATGGCAGATCAGATTGGGCACCACCCATTTCTTGTTCAGGAAATCGGGGTGTAGGTACACACAGTTGTGCATGTTGCAGTTCTTAGTGTCGAGGATTCGGGGGCAAATCTGTCGTTTGATCGCAGACAAAGGTACTCGGGCTTGGTCGTGTACTTTTTCGGGGAACTCGGCGAGCATGGAACTCGGCACAGGTGCAGTGATATTCTGCGTCGAGCCCTCGCAAAGAAAGTCGAACCAAGAGTCAGATCGAGGAACTGCCATGGCTTCGAAGTTGCTAATCCAAATCGATAGATGTCGTGTTAGAGGGCTTAAGGCGCCCTTCGAAGTTTCTCTTTCGAGCTGTAGAGGCAGCGGGTTCGGGATTATGAAGTTCAATGCCGAAATCATCACGAAAAATGTCTGCCAAATGCTGATTATGCAGATCGGTCTCGTGCACAAGAAGAGCAGCATCGGTGTCCGCTGGAAGGGGTGCATGATCGGAGTCAGGGTGTAGGGAAGCCTCGACGATCTCGAACGGCACCGTCAACGGCTCCGCGGACTCGTCGCGGTTGGTAATGTGCAGGTACAAGAAGGCCTCGAGGTTGTGCGGCTTCAACAAGGTCGCTGCTAAATTGACAATATCGTTCGCCGTCTGACACTGGGCGATTTGGTCGATGGCCTTTCGTATTTGTCGAGATTGTCGCTTGTTCCAAGCTCCCCACGTCACATCCTCGGGTTTCTCAACTTGAAAATCTTCGAGAACTTGCTCGCGGCTGAATTCCTCGAGCGATTCCTTCAAACTGTCAACAACTGACAGAGAAGCCGTAGTTCTCGAGGTACTGGCCGCCAGCAGCGGTCGTAGTAAGACTCGGAGTACTGGCCGCCCGGAGCGGCTATGACCGAGGAGTGATCCGAGGGGACTGAAACAAAAATTTCTCAAGCTGGAACAGCTTTTCGCCAAAATGGCCACGGAGTGTACAATCATCGAATTGAATCGGTGAGTCTATCCCCTGACCGATTCGGTGATCAAGTGAGATAATATGTTGTCACTTCGCACAAACAAGTGTGTGCTACTATTACTATTACTATTACTATTACTATTACTATTACTATTACTATTACTATTACTATTACTATTACTATTACTATTACTATTACTATTACTATTACTATTACTATTACTATACTAGTACTAGTACTAGTACTAGTACTAGTACTATTACTAGTACTAGTACTAGTACTAGTAGTAGTACTAGTACTAATACTAGTACTAGTACTAGTACTAGTACTAGTACTAGTACTAGTACTAGTACTATTGCTAGTGCTATTGCTATTACTATTACTATTACTATTACTATTACTATTACTATTACTCTTACTCTTACTCTTACTCTTACTCGTACTCTTACTCGTACTCTTACTCGTACTCTTACCCGTACTCTTACTCGCACTCTTACTCGCACTCTTACTCGTACTCTTACTCGTACTCTTACTCGTACTCGTACTCGTACTCGTACTCTTACTCTTACTATTACTCTTACTAGTACTCTTACTAGTACTATTACTAGTACTCTTACTCGCACTCTTACTCGCACTCTTACTCTTACTCGTACTCTTACTCGTACTCGTACTCGTACTCGTACTCTTACTCTTACTCTTACTATTACTCTTACTAGTACTCTTACTAGTACTATTACTAGTACTATTACTATTACTATTACTATTACTATTACTATTACTATTACTATTACTATTACTATTACTATTACTATTACTATTACTATTACTATTACTATTACTATTACTATTACTACCACTATTACTATTACTATTACTATTACTATTACTATTACTATTACTATTACTATTACTATTACTATTACTATTACTATTACTATTACTATTACTATTACTATTACTAATACTACTATTACTATTACTATTACTATTACTATTACTACTATTACTATTACTATTACTATTACTATTACTATTACTATTACTATTACTATTACTATTACTATTACTATTACTATTACTATTACTATTACTATTACTACTATTACTATTACTATTACTATTACTATTACTATTACTAGTTACTACGATCGCAGACGTTCGATGCCCTCACTGAACAGACTATCGGCGATCGCACCTTTTTTCTGCGACCGCAACGTGGGAGTCGGCCACAGTCGGATCATCAAAATTTCACTTGATCTTCACAAGTCCGATCGAACCCCCGATCGCCGAGGGGTGCGCCATGGCATTCGCCACAGACCGCAACATCATCCGATCGGACACATCAGACAAGCGATATTCCCCGCGAACAAAATTAAAAGTCTTCGATCGGATCATCGGGCTCCGGCGACGGCTCCTCGATCGGATCGTCGTCGAGGGGGGCCGCGCCGAGCAAGTCGATCAACTGCCGCTCGACAGCACGAAAAGCTGCATCAGGAGTAGCTTTGGCTTTCGTCCGAGCGGGAGTAGCGCGAGAAGCTTGGTACGCCGCGATCTGGGCGGGAGTCGGCGGCGCTTTGGTCGGCGGACTCGAGCTCCTCGTAGGCACCATGATCTCGGTGCCGGGAGGGAGCTGCGTACCGGGCGGGAGCTGATCCAGCCGCCGTGGGGGCTGCCCCGGAATGACATAGTGAGCCGGCCCGCTGATGTGAACGTCAGCGGGCACGGCGTCGAGCGATCTGGGCGGCTGCCCTGGAACTATGTACTGAGCAGGCTCTGGCCGCTGAACAGAGGGCACGCCCATCACTTGATCCCAGTTGAGGGGAGGATCTGCCCCGTGATCGTAGCCGGCCGGCTGGTGACGATCGCGATCACGATGAGCCGGCGGCGTGACCCAGGGGGTCTTTCGGCAGAAATGACACATATCCAGGCGACGATCGCAAGCCGTGCACAAAGGAGTGCGCTGGTTGGGAGCCCACTCTTCGCGGGGGACCCGAACGGCTGCGTAACATTCGTCTTGGCCGTCCCCGTCGCAGAAGCAGCCGGTGAACAGGCCGCAATCCACGCAGGGACGGCAGAGCTGATCTGTGTCGCCGAAAGCGAGCGCTTGAAGGCCAACGTCGTTGCGAGGATCCCGCATACCGAAAAGAACAGATAGGGTGGAGAGGGTGGGATTTTTCGGTATGGCCCGATCGGCTATCGCCAAAATGGCCACGGATAAAATAGATCAAGTCTGTTCCAACGATCGCGAAACTGATCTCCTAATTCCTACCCACCAGACCGATAATTAGGAGACCAGTTACTACGATCGCAGACGTTCGATGCCCTCACTGAACAGACTATCGGCGATCGCACCTTTTTCTGCGACCGCAACGTGGGAGTCGGCCACAGTCGGATCATCAAAATTTCACTTGATCTTCACAAGTCCGATCGGACCCCCGATCGCCGAGGGGTGCGCCATGGCATTCGCCACAGACCGCAACATCATCCGATCGGACACATCAGACAAGCGATATTCCCAGGCCCTCAAACTCCTTTCGGAAAGTCCGAGAGGACCGTGATCCAACCACACATCAGACCTGTAGCGACATCACCACGAGAGGGATTATCCGCCGGGTTCGAATCGGTCGGTACCCGATCGATATAAACAGAGCACCTAAGCTCCAGAACAAGCTCCCAGAAAATTCCTACGAGCTCGCAGACGTCCTCTTTTGCAGAGTAGCCTTTGATCAAAGCTGCCTCTACAGGCTCGGAATCGATAAAGAGGAGGACCAGCTTTCCACGGATCTCTTCCCTGAAAGTCTGTATCGCAGCGACCGCGGCCAAAAGTTCGATCATGCAAATTTGGGTTTTCCGGGGGAACCACCTCGACATGATCTGCCGTGACACCCCCGAGGCGAATTGCCTAGGCTGATCGTCCCTAGTGAACATCACTCCTCCAATCATCTCAGAAGAGGGATCCTTGGGGTTCGAGCTCGGCGCCGATCCATCCGTGAAAATCACCACGTCGGACTTCCGCGGCCCCGAACTGGGGATAGGCCTCGGAGGCCCATGCATCACGAGCGTCCGCCACTTGTAGAGGGAGTAGAGGAGAGCAGGCGATAGGCTCGTACTGACCGTCTTCCGGGAGTATTGCCTCTCCGACAGAGATCTCAGGAAGGCTCGGCCGATCTTCCCCCAGAGCTGCGAAGCGCCGAACATCAGCTTTCCTCTGAGCTTCCCGGCTTGGCCGGGAGACATCTCTTCGTGTTCCAGGATCGACGAGATCTCGTCGAAGAGCTCCTGCTTCCTGGACTTCTTGATCTTGAGCAAGTACTGATCGAGGTCATAGGTCACGCCCAGGATCGTGGGATCCGAGCAGAGCTGGAGCTTCTGCTGATCGAACCGGGCCCCGAGCCACCAATGGACTTTCTCGGCCAGCGCGAACGCACTATCTGCCGTGGCCTCCGGCTCGAAGCCGTACTTGTCGTCATAGAAGTTGAAGCCGGCCACGATGAACACGCGCCTTAGAATGTCGGTAATCGCAGCCGAGCGGCGGTTGTAGTTATAGACGGCCGAGACCAAGCCGAAGGAGTGGCCGACCATCACGAAGAACGCCACCTTTCCCGTGGCCGGATCCTTCAGAGCGACCACACTCCACTTGCGATGGGCCGGAGAGATCGGCACCTGCCGATAGGCTCGCCGCTCGTCCAGGACCCAACCACGTAGCGGGGACTTCGGCAGCCGCGAGCGCAGCCACTTGATCACCGCCACGTTCGCGTCCGTCGAGGGGAGTTCGAGTTTCTCGGTGACGATCGTCGCCATGTTGATCCCATTTGAGGTAGCACTGTCAACTCCCCTGACTTTGTTCTTTTGAACCACTTCAAAGCGCTGAGTAGGGATCCAACGATCATCGCCGACGAACTCCGAGACTTCGGCCTCGTCGAAGAAGGGACCGATCGCCGACCCTTCTCGAACATCTTCCATGGTCCCTTCCCAGACCTTGGGAGAGTGCTCGGTGATCGGAGATTTCCGAATCGCGCCTAACACCTTCGATCGAAATTCCCAGGCCCTCGAGCGAAGGGCATCAACCGAGAGATGCTCCGCATGAGGTTTGCGATCGGGCTTCCATCGGTGGGAGGAGGCAATATCGCCGACGATCGGCATGCCCGCCATGATCTGATCTACCAGGTCAGTGTCACTGCATTTGGCCTCATTCATGAGCTCCCGCCAAAGGGCGACGTGGAAGAACTGACCCATTTCCAGTGGACGACCGTCTGGGCCGCCGCGAAGAAGACGGCGCAGATGCCGATCTGGTATCTGCTTGAGCAAGGAGTCAGAGGACGGGAGCAAATCTTGAGCTCGCTGTTCCCAATGCTGCAGAAGAGAGGCTCGACGATCGCGCACTTGAGCAGGATCACGAACAATTTGCTCCAGAACATCAAGGAGGTCTGGGTCGATATCCGCGTCCTTGGTGAACGGGTGCGTAGCTTCCAAGGCGAAAGCGATCGCTTCACCCGGGTGCATCTCCGTGCCGATCAGTGGAGCCACGACAGACTTCTTCATCTGGTAACCCGCGGCGACGGCCTTCTTGCCGGCCGATCGTTGGCGATGTTCCGCGGCTTTGACCGGGGCGCCATGGGGCCGCTTCCGATGAGAGTTTGCCAGGACCGATCCACGTGATCACCTGTGTTCACCGGCGCCGGCTGGAAGCCCAACTGAAGGAGTTGTTCGAACTCGTCGGCAGGGATCCGATCGACCCCCTGCACCGAGTACACGGCGAGGACCACCCGAGTTCCGATCCAGGGCAGGGTCGCGTGCAGAGCTTCCTTAGCGTTGAAGAGGATCTTATTGTCGACGAAGTCGGTGAGGAAACCGGGGATGGAGCGTCCCTCGATTTCTCTTACATCGGGCCCGAGCGGGTCTTCGATCCAGAGCCCGCCTCCTTCAAACGACCCGAGCTTGAAGACAATGTTCGGGATCGGCTCATTGCCCGAGTCACGGTGAGGTTCGGCCTCCTGATCGTAGAGGACGGCGAACGACGTGAAGAGCGCCTCAGGAGCCTGTTGAGCGATGTACGTGGTGATCGCCTTGATCGACCACGGCCATGAGTGACAGGACGATCGCAGTCTTGTAATGCCCCCGTGGCGATAGGCTCCCGCGAAGAAAGCCCCGCCTCGTTCGTCGGCAGCCTTATGCTGACCCTGAACAGGGAGCTCTGTAGCCAAGTCGAGGATCTCCTCACGCAGAAGCGGAGCTCGCTTTCTCAGGAGATCTTGTGCGCGGGATTCCAGATCACAGCCCCCACGCGCGCCGGACAAGGTAAGGTGAGGAGCACTATCAGATTCGCTGGGAACCGATCAGTGGTTGCTGATCATGGCATGCGGCTCCCCACAGACCATGCACAGGTGCTTGAAACGACAGTTGTCGCCGGAGACGCAACCGAGCGAGGAGTTGAAGTAGTGGCACCGGCGAGCGCCCTGCACCTTCTTGGCCGCATCGGCGATGAGCTTCCACTCCTTCTCTGGGATCCGATTGTCCCGCTTGAGCTTCTTGTTGGGATCTTCCTTAACGACCTTCTTCGGCGGATCGTCCTTCGAAGGAGTCTGCAGTCGCTTCTTCTTCTTCCCTCCGCCCCGAGGCCTTTTGAACGGGGTGTGGGGAGGAGGAGGAACTTCATCCTCCTTGACCTGATCAGGGTTATTCGCGAGCTGCTGGCGGTTCTGTTCCATCTTCGAGAGAGTCGCTGAAGTGCGAGCATCGTTCCACAAATATTTGTGGTTGGTGAGCACCTCGACCAGGGCCTGCGAGAACGAGATGTACGTCGCTCTCTGTTCAGACAGCAGGCGAAAGATCTTCTTCCGAATAGCTCGGTCCGCCGCCATGAGGAATGGCAAGCCGGGACATTCCGAGCGGAACTGCTCCAATTCCTGCAAGTACTTCAGCGGGCCCTCGGTGCGTGAGAACGCGCAAATGTTGAGGTATTCGAGCGCCATGAAGAAAGCATGCAGACGGTTGAACAGAGTCGTGACATCGGTGACCGGCTCGGGTTGATCAGCCTTAGAGATGGACAGGAGATCTTCGGCGTTCCGAGAAAGTCCAGACTTGACCACTATCACATCCGATCGGGTCCTGATCTCGGCCGGCTCGTAGAACGGAACGATCCCATGGATCAGGAAATCACGGGACAGCCGTTCGACGAACTTCTTATGCGGCTCTTTGGCGTCGATCAGGATGACGTCGGGGTGAACCCTCACGAAGCGATCGCGAAACTCCGCGTGGTCCTCCTGGGAGAGCTCCGGGATCTTGTTCGGGTCTTCCTCCATACGAGCTCGCCGAGAGGCGTATTGCGTTTGTAGCGCTTGAGCAGCTTGCCACACCGCCGCCAAGGACATCACGGAGAGCTCCTGTGCTGCCGCGTCAGCCCCGAGCGGGGTCAAGTCATCTTGCCACAGCCGACGGATTGTCGCCTTCGCCGAGGTGAGATCCTGCCCCAGCATTGCGAACATCTCGACTGTGAGGAGACCTTTGTCGGCCGAGAGCCTGCAGAGGGCTGGATCTAGCCCCTGTCTCCCGAAGATCTGGCGCAGGTTCAGCTTCGGGGTCGCCGCCTCATTCGCGTATGCGGTGCGATCGACCATGGCTGACTAACGAGCTGTCTGAAAAGAAAAGCTACGGTCAGGGAGAGGCTCAGCTCGAGTTGCCATCGTGACTGCGAACAGCTGTGTTCACGGCTCCGTAAAGATCTTACCGGAACACAACGAGCACATCTGAGTACTCGGCGGAATCTCGCCGAGATCCTCGCACTCGGTGATCGCGTACCGGCCGCAGAGCGTTCGCTCCGTGCCCGTACCATCTATATACATGGCATGATATTTAAGACTCAGATCCCTTGAGGACCCCGCGGCCGATCTAGCCTTGGTGACATAGGTCAGAGCGAGATCACCGAAGTCGACCAGATTGGTATCGTCGGCCTCGAACTCCGGTGGAGATTTCCAGTCGGATGCTATCCTCTTCGTGAGCCGCTTGACCATCTCGATCGAGATCTCTTTGCGGCTCCGAGCGTACTTCAGGACCAGCTGGCTTGGATCCTTCCAGTTCGCTTGGAGCCCGATCTCTTTATCGGGCTCCTGCGCCTGGACCGCCGCCGAGAGCAGCGTGACCCGGCAGGAGTGCCAGGTGATCTCCGGCACGATCTTCAGGAGCTCCTTGAGCCGCTCGGGCGAGATGTGCCCGCGCTTCAGATCGTCCGAAGCTGCAGTAGTGAGCACGTACCGCAGCCACAGGATGCTCCGTTGGTAGCTGGCAGGCCGATCGGCGAATCGCTCAGCCGATTCGAGCTCTTTCATGAAGTAGTCGCGATCGTCCATTTCGAACGCCGCTGCGTGCCATCCGTCTTCCATCCAGTCGGATCCGGAGACGGAGACTCTGGCCGCCGCGAACCGCGTTCCCTTCTTTTGTCGCTCGACCCCATAGAGAGCCTCGTCCTTCAGGGCGAGCGCCTCGGACACGACGTGGAGCGCGTCGTCGAACCTGAGGGACGAGTAGATCATCACGAGAACCCACCATGCGAAGAACGCCATGGGGAATTGGTTCGACTTAAAACGAGCGCACACGAACCGCTCGAGCGCCGCCACCAAGGTCAGAGGGATGGGAACCGCTTCCCTCGTCTCTTTCCCGCGATCGCCATAGACCTTCTTCTGCAAGGCCATGATCCGGGGATCGAGGAGGTCGGGCAACGACAAGCCGATCCGCTTGCAGATCCATTTGACCGCCCCACGTACCGAAGGTATCACGGTGGGGCCGCAACCTCGATCGGAGAGATCTAAGAGGTACTTGACGAGCACGTCGGTAGTCAGCGGGATCACCGCTAGGTTCTGCGACCTCGCCCAAGTCTCAATCCTCTCCCAGTGACGAACGCACTGCTGGATAGTGCGGAAACCGCCACTCTCGAAGACGATCAACCTCAATGCATTCATCTCATCTTGGGACAGGGGTGATCCCGGCTTCGGGTTGCCCGCGATCGCGGCGTGCTCGCCGCACCTCTCCACGATCGCTTTCAGCCTCATGCCCCACTTTCGGGCCTCGCCGAGCTCACGGGTTTTGAGCGATGCCTGCGGATCTTCAGGCCTCGGCTCGATCGCCCGCGGCCTCTTGGCGAGCGGCAATGGCATAGGAGGCTCCTTGCCAGTCCCCTTCGACTTCAGTGGCGATCGCCCGAAGACGACCGGAGCTTCAGCCAAGCCGAATCCCAGATCAGTGGCCAGATCAGCCCAGCCCGCTGCTGCCGTGCTACGAACCAGCACAAACAACAGCTCGATCGACGGAACCCACCTGCCGAGCTCCTCCTCGTTCTTCCGCCGATCTGGCGTGTGGAGTTCCTCGAGGGCAGGGACAAGATCAATGAATGCTTGCACACACTCAGCGATCGTCCCGTCCGAAACAGCCGTGAGCTTCTCGAACTGAGCCATCCGAAGATCCACCAACCATTGGCAAAATTCATCCCCGAACAGGGGGAGGGATAGGATCTTCCGAACGGACCTATCCATGCTGGGCCTGAACAGCTGCACGAACGATCGCACGTGCCTGCTAATGGTAACCGAGCGCCGTGCCTGAGACAGGTATTGATCAATCTCACTTCCGGCAGAACATGCGCTGGGATCTAGCGCGCCGAGAGGATCGCTCGGCATATTTGTTCCGCGGAAGAGCCCGGCTGATCCGCCAGGAGGCTTCGGTCGCGCGGCGCACCACTCTCTTAGGAGCGTGCACAAAAACCGACCATCACCTAGGCCTCGATCGACAACTAGTCTGTATTGTCCATCGTGTAGGGCCCCGTTGACGATCTGGCTGGCGGGTAGGCCGGGGCGAACGCCTTCGGCACCGTGGTCGTCGTAGAGGAGGGGGAAGCCGTGATCTCTTGGCCCGTCTCCTCCACCCTGACCGTGCTGATCCGCTCGTACTCCGCCTGCTCACGGTGCTGGAGCACGTCGGTGAAAACCTGAGGCGTGATCGCAGCCGACGTGCGCGAGAATCGCATGTCGGCCCTCATGCGATCGCGGGCATCGGTGACGACGTCCTCGGCGATCTGCTCCTGGCCGAGCTGGCCCTCCCCCGGCACCGGAACAGTGCTCACCCTCTGGTCGAACACCTGCTGAGCCGAGGTGGGCATGTTGGTGAGCGCCGAAGTGACCGAGGAGCCCAGCTGCTGAACCGCCTGCCGAGCCGCCTCTTCCATGAGAGCCGGGGGGCCGTTCCGAGCTCGAACGGCGTTGTTCTCATCGTGCGACCGGTGGGCGAGCGCCTCCTGCCGGACGAACTCCAGTGGGCAGACCCTGAGCTTAGATCTAGCCCGCACGTGGAAGTTCCCATGATCCATCGGGAACTCGTCTGTCGCAGTTCCCACTTGCACCTGTTCGTGGGCGAACGCGCTGTGGTACCAGGGGGCGATCACCGCAGACAGCTGCGCGAACTGCTGGATGTGGTCTGGACCTTCCACGCGAGCACGCTGGGTCCGACAGGCCTGGATCGTGCTGATCAGAGCGGGGCCCGAGATGTGGCTGACTGTGAGCCACGTGCCAGGCACCGAAGTCCTCCCGCACTTGAGATCGATCCGGTTGTTGGCGTCCCGGAACCGAAACTCAACACGATCAGCGTCGTTCCCATAGCCTTCTCGGGACGATCGTTCTGTCACCCTGAGCTCACAGGTGCTCATGGCATGGTCGCTCGCCATCACTGCTCCTCTCGGGCCGATCGTGTAGACTCGGGCTCCAACCTCGAACGAGGTCACGGAGACCTTCCATCCAACGAAGACCGAGATGACGATCGAGGGTCGGAACCATCCTTCGTTGGCTGACCGGATCAACACCTCGTCGCAGAACTGCTGCTGGACAGAAAGATCCGAGTCCGAGCGGTAGCCCCTGAAGACCCAATGGAATAGGACCTCGTTTCCATTGAAGACCTTCACATCCACATAGGTGGCCGAGGTGTCGAACATCACCGGCCAAGTGAAGGGCTGGAAAGCCGGGTGCGATAGCGCCCGACTCGCGTAGGAGTCCCACTGAGCACATGGTCCCCCTGTTTTCGAAGACATCGAAAAGAGCAGAACGGCCTTGATGCCATCGAGCGTATAGTTCGCGAACAGCGAACAGTGGTAGCCCGAGTTCGGGGGCATGACCGAGTCCCGCTCCGTCAGCACATTGATCGAGCTGGCGGCATTCGAGATGATCTCCTCGGCCAGCCAGTTCTGGAACGGGGAGATCACCCGGTCGTCGCGGTTGTCGATGACGAGGAGCGAGTTCTGGGTCTCGTCCTCTTCCTCGACCACGACCTGGCGAACGAACTCAGGCCGCTGAACAGCGAAGGGGTTGTGGGCAGCAGGAGCTCCGCGGTCACGACGTCCACGACGATCGTCGCGACCCCAGCCTCCAGAGCCCCAATCGCCGGATGCGGCAGCTGGAGCCGCGGGATTCTCGGGAGCCTCTGCCTCGCCTGGAACGTAGTGTCCCCAGTTGCCCGGGTTCTCAGGCTGACCAAGCCGGCGGGGCAGCCCGAACTGTGGGGCCATCGGAGCCGCCATCTGCCGACCTTGATGAAAGCCAGCGGGAGGGAACGACATGGCTGCGATCGAGCGAGCCTATTCACTTCCACCTCCCACGCCGATTTTTCGGTATGGCCCGATCGGCTTGAGCCAAAATGGCCACGGATAAAATAGATCAAGTCTGTTCCAACGATCGCGAAACTGATCTCCTAATTCCTACCCACCAGACCGATAATTAGGAGACCTATTACTATTACTACTACTATTACTACTACTATTACTATTACTACTACTATTACTACTACTATTACTACTACTATTACTACTACTATTACTACTACTATTACTACTACTATTACTACTACTATTACTACTATTACTACTACTATTACTACTACTATTACTACTATTACTACTATTACTACTATTACTACTATTACTACTATTACTACTATTACTATTATTACTACTATTACTACAATTACTACTATTACTACTATTACTACTATTACTACTATTACTACTATTACTACTATTACTACTATTACTACTATTACTACTATTACTGCTATTACTATTATTACCAGTATTACCAGTATTACGACGATTACCACTTTTACTACTGTTACTACTAATACTACTTTACTACTAATACTACTTTTTTTTGCTAATATTACTGTTTTTACTACTACACCTTCAGCGCAGCAAAAGTGTTAACTTTACCTCGCGTTCGAACACTGACCACACCAATCTCTGTGAAGGGTTGCAAATTTCACCTCAATGCACATCAAAAGTAGTAACTTTACCTCGCATTCGTGCGTTCGACCACGCCAATCCCTGTGAAGCGTTGCAAACTGCCAATCCCTGTGAAGGGTTGCAAATTGCACATCAATCCACAAAAAGCAAAGTAAGTCATGTAGAGAGAGTCAGTCATGGAGAGAGTAAGTCATGGAGGGTAAGAGTGTTTTTCTTTTTGCTGTCGCTGTTTTTTTGCTGTCGTGGCCCCGTTTTTTGCTGTCGTGGCGGGGCGCGTTTTTTTTTTTGCTGTCGTGGCGGGGGCGCGTTTCTTTTTTGCTGTCGTGGCAAGGGCGCATTTTTTCTTTGCTGTCGTCCCTGCCGGGCGCGTTTTTTTTTTTGCTGTCGTCCCTGCGGGGCGCGTTTTTTTTTTGCTGTCGTCCCTGCGGGGCGCGTTTTTTTTTTGCTGTCGTCCCTGCGGGGCGCGTTTTTTTGGCTGTCGTGCCTGCGGGGCGCGGTTTTTTTTCGCTGTCGTTGTGCTCCCCGGGCGCTTGTTTGTTATCATCATATATATTACTACTACTATAATAACACTACTACTACAACAACTACTACTACTACTACTACGACGACGACTACTACTACTACTACTACCAGCACTACTACCACTACTACTACTGCTGCTACTACTGCTACGACAACAACAACTACTACTACTACTACTACTATTACTACTACTACTACTTGTTTGGCTCCTGCATGGCGCGTCGACTGACTGCATAGCAGGTGACAGTTGAGTATCGTAAGCTCCGACCTTACAGCGATGCGAAGCAAAACTACTGTTTTTGTTTCGCCGTTGTGTTGTTGCGCGTGCCGGGGTTTCTTGCTTCGCACGTGCATGCCCGGCGCAGGTTCCCAATTGCAAGCACCCTTGTCACAAGGTGAATGGTGTTTTGTCTCTAAACGACTCATCGCAGGCATCGCGGGTTTCAAGAACGACTTCTACGCCGTCATGTAACCTTGCACACGGCTGAAAACAGCGGGGGGGTTGGGGGGGGGCAGCCCCCCCCATTCGCAATCACGATGCTCGCATGGCTGGTTTACAACAAAATCATAGGGGCGGCGGGGGGGAGTCAGGATGCTCGCATGGTTGGTTTTAAATACAACGCATATATATATATATATATATATATATATATATATATATGCTGTCAAGCAAGCTTGGCACTCTCGCACGTGCGGGACAGGCTTCCCATTTGCAAACAAGTTTTTCGCCGGGTGAATGGCGTTGTTTCCAAAACGCACATATCATTTATGCAGGGTGGGCTCCCCGAAACGACCTCTATGCTGTCACGCAAGATCACGCAAGCTTGCAGACGGCTTAAAACAGCCGCCCTCCCTACTACTAGTACTATAGTACTACTAGTACTACTAGTACTACTAGTACTACTAGTACTACTAGTACTACTAGTACTACTACTACTACTACTACTACTACTACTACTACTACTACTACTACTACTACTACTACTACTACCACTTGATAGAAACCTTAAATGAGCAACTTAAACACCCAGATATTGTGTCGTTCCCGATACTGTTGTTTGCGGGGGCGGTCGTCCCCGGGGGCGCGATTTCTTTTTTGCTGTCGTTGCGGGGGCGCGTTTGTTTTTTTGCTGTCGTTGCGGGGGCGCGTTTTTTTTTTTGCTGTCGTTGCGGGGGCGCGTTTTTTTTTTGCTGTCGGTGCGGGGGCGCGTTCTTTTTTGCTGTCGGTGCGGGGCGGGGGGCGCGTTTTTTTTTTTTGCTGTCGTCCCTGCGGGGCGCGTTTTTTTTTTGGCTGTCGGTGCGGCGCTTTTTTTTTTTGCTGTCGGTGCGGGCACCGGGGTTCACTCACTCAACGGCTTCCTGGGTCCGCGCAACGAGAACAAAAAACATAAAGGCAACGACAGCAAAAAAAAAAAACACGGGTTCCGTCATGGAGTCATAGAGTTATAGAGTCAAGTTCATAGAGACATAGAGTCATAGAGTCATAGACTCAAGTCAGGTTTAGAGTCAAGTAAGTAAGTAATAAGTAATTAAGAAAGTCAGAAAGGGACTCTATGACTCAAACGTCAAGTAAGGTATAAAGTCAAGTAAGTTAGCAAGTAAGGAAATGACAAGGGAAGTCACATATAGTCATAGAGATCTTCACTCGCGTGAGCTCTGTTATAGAGTCATGGAGTTCATAGATTCGCAGAGTCAAGTGTGAAGTCACAAAGTCTATGTCTGTAAGTCTGTCATCTATGTACATGTCTGCACGCAAGAACCCTTCGCGATGCTTTCGGGAATGCAATAAAATCTCAACTGTCAAAATGTTGAAATTGCAACTGCAACCTTCTTGTTTGCCAACCGGAAACATGCACACTTCCCACAACCTCTCCCTTGAAACCAGTCCGTTTGGAAGTGGCGCCGATTTGGACTTACTTCTGAAATCCGCCTCGGATTCCCATAGAAAGTTTGTTGAGGCTCTTGTGTTTGCCGAAGGCGCTGCAACTCGGTGTGCCAGTTTCTGGCGCATTCGCCATGTCTGGTGGAACGGGCACACTTCGAAGTGATGCTCGGCTCAATTCCAGGAAAGGCATCGAAGAAAGTGAACCACAGCTTCGAGAAATCGCCACCAGCGGTCGCACTTGAGGCCTGGAATTTTTTTTGGGCGTGGTCGGGCCTCGGTGACAGCGGCTGCTGCGCTCGGTCCCTATAAGAAGCAAGAAAGCAGGAACAGAAAACTATACAAGGGTGAAAGCTTCAAAGAGCTAACTAAACAAAGGCCGGCAAAAACCGCAGGCTCGAAAACTACGTCATCTACCCTGTTCGGCACCGGCAGTACTGCACAAGCCTCTCAGCGAGCTAACCCTCCAAACTGCACAAGGAAGGCAACAAATTACTCAGCGACAAACAGAGGTAGAAGAGAACCGTCGTCCCGCAACTACCCGAAGAAGCGGTGGGTTCCCCAAAGCAAAGGTCCCGGCGTCGTTCTAGTCCGTCGGACAACGAGCGACCCCGCAAACTTCGTTTGTGCGTTGTCGTGCACACCAACGCTCTTACTAACTGCAACCTTGCAACCCGGTGAGAAAGGGCACCGCCCGAAGCAGGGAAAACGAGGCACATGGCAGGCCAAAGGTGGCAGAAGCGGCGTTCACGCTTTACTAACCGCAACATACACCGAAGGAGTCGCGACCATGCTAAGCGGCAACAACCAAGCAACGCAGAGCAAAGCCCAAACCCAGGGCCGAAAAGCAGGCAGCGTTCACGCGCTTACAACTGCAACCTTGCAACCCGGTGAGAAAAGGCACTGTCCGAAGCAGGGAAGGCGAGCCACATGGCAGGCCAAGGGTGACCGAAGTGGCGTTCTCGCACATACTAACCGCAATATTCACCAAAAGATTTACAATCCGGTGAGACAAAGCACTGTTTTCCTTGCTCCAAGCGCTGAAACTCTTGCAGAAACACAGCAATAGCTAGAATCGCACAGAGACAAAGGCCGTGGACTTGCAAGTTTGCACAATCTACACTCCCACAAAGTATCCTATACTCCATCCAAACAACGAGTTGTGTCTCAGCTCCAGAGCATGTCGAGGTTCTAACTTCGATTCTGCAGTGTTTTGCAGAACGTGATCCACTGACGGAATTGTTCTCCACCGCAAAACGTTCTGAGCCCTTGCCGTCAACATGCTGCCTGCGATCTAATGCATAACACACTGCCGTCCACCTTCAATCACATTTTGACTTGTGAGCAGCCATGACCTGTCCCGGCAAAATACCATGCTGCACCTGCTGATATCACCTAGCTGCGACCTGCAGCGCGCCAGGTAAATCTCCCGTGGGCGAGATACAGCCATAAACAACGGCTCTAAGCAAAAAATTCTGCGTGTGAGTGTCCAGGAAGCACTCTCTGCTGAAATTCCCAATTACCTGCCAAACAAGAAATTCTGAGCAGCTTTCGACTTCCACCGCAGTTGGGTCACTGCTCAAGCAATACGCAGCTATGACGTTTGGCACGACTTCAACCATGAAGTGTCGTCTCTTCTTGGATTTTCTGTCCACAGAGCAATGCGAGTCTCGACGAAACCAAGTTCCCACTTTGAGAAGCTTTCGAATGATGCGGAAAGCTGTCGTAGGCGTGCGACCATGTGATGGCGGCCTTTGTGGTTTCTTGCCATCTCTCATGCCGTTTGGTGTCGGATCCGCTGTGGTGCATTCGTATAATGCTCACATGTCCACAAAAGCATGAGGAGTAGCAGCGGCGTCCCAGCCCAATGCGTGCTTGCAGAAGTGCAGTGCGCCTCACTCGAACAGACCATGCAATACGCTGTTTTGCCAGGAGCCAGCAATGGAAATCCAGTTAGGCGATCCCGCCTGGAACATTTGGCATATAATACGCCATCCAAATCACTTTTGACCAGATGGCCGCAGCTCCTCAAGGCAGCCCTGGGTGTTCCAAAATGGAACCTGTGCTGGGCTGCAGAGAGCTGTCGCAAGAACCCGGGAGGGCGGGCGGGCCTCGTGAGAAAACTTGGCCGCCGCACTTCAGAAAAGCAGGCAAGCAACAAAACACAGTTTACCCTCCCGGTCTACGACAAAACTTCTTCAGGCTGCAAGTGAAAAACATGCTACTATTTTGAGGACTGCACATTAAACTCCGTGCGCTCAGCTCACTCAACAATAATGCTCACATGTCCAGAAGTGCAGTGCGTCTCACTCGAACAGACCATGCAATACGCTGTTTTGCCAGGAGCCAGCAATGGAAATCCAGTTAGGCGATCCCGCCTGGAACATTTGGCATATAATACGCCATCCAAATCACTTTTGACCAGATGGCCGCAGCTCCTCAAGGCAGCCCTGGGTGTTCCAAAATGGAACCTGTGCTGGGCTGCAGAGAGCTGTCGCAAGAACCCGGGAGGGCGGGCGGGCCTCGTGAGAAAACTTGGCCGCCGCACTTCAGAAAAGCAGGCAAGCAACAAAACACAGTTTACCCTCCCGGTCTACGACAAAACTTCTTCAGGCTGCAAGTGAAAAACATGCTACTATTTTGAGGACTGCACATTAAACTCCGTGCGCTCAGCTCACTCAACAATAATGCTCACATGTCCAGAAGTGCAGTGCGTCTCACTCGAACAGACCATGCAATACGCTGTTTTGCCAGGAGCCAGCAATGGAAATCCAGTTAGGCGATCCCGCCTGGAACATTTGGCATATAATACGCCATCCAAATCACTTTTGACCAGATGGCCGCAGCTCCTCAAGGCAGCCCTGGGTGTTCCAAAATGGAACCTATGCTGGGCTGCAGAGAGCTGTCGCAAGAACCCGTATCCCCGCAGGTCTCATGTCCGGCGCGGCTCTGCTCGCAGAGCCTTGGGAACTAAAGACCAACCGTCCAGCAGCAGCTTGTGTTCAACAAAGCGCGCCCAATCGGCCAGCCGTCCTGTCGGGAGGCCGACACTTGAACAGTAGCCGAGCAGCCATTTGAACACACCGGCCGTCGCAAGTAGCACACCACCAAATGCCAGCGGATGCATGGTCCCATACTCCCACATGGGGCCAGAGCAGCGTAGCGGCGAGCCGGCGACACAGGCCGAGGAGAGCATGCCAGCGAGCAGCGGCGGGTTGGGCGGGCAACACATGATCCCAGGTGCTGTTGGCAGCAGGCACTGTAGCAGCGAAGTCGCGAGCAATGCTGAGGATCTGCTCGGACTCATCCGCTGCACTCCAGCCGGCAATCTGCCACACAGGATTGGCCCAGCGAGGAGTGAAGCTCACGCGTAACCAGCGAAATTCACAGACAACGAGGCCATTGGCGGCGAATGACACTAAGCCTGAGGCCGTCCAATAAACGCCGGTGGCCACCAGCGCTTCGGCCTCAGCTGTAACGAAGGGCAGCTGAAGAGTTTGCGATTGAAGCAAACCCATCCAGAACTGAAGAGCATCCGAAGCTGGGTCACGTAGAACCTCACGGCCCTGATCGGAAACCAACCATTGCTCGATGACCTCCGCACTCTCGCCAAGCACTCGCCCGATCACCTTGGTGGCATTCATCCCCACGAGGTCCACACCGACCCAAGCAGCCTGCGCCACACCCAAGGTATTGACCGACGCAGCCCTAACCACGTCAGTGGACGCCGTGACCAGCTGAGTGCCACCATCCAGGATAGACGAGAGTGTACCAGCCGCACTCTCTCCCACTTGGGCCGTGGATGTCATGAAGCGCTGCACGGGACCCAATAGTTCGCGAACCGGCCCGGACGCCAACACATAAGCCAGGCTGCTCCACAGCAGCATGGCGCGCAACCGTAGCAGCCAGCGATAGCAGCCCTTGCAAAACAGGCTGAAACAAGTGGCGGTCCGGCGACGCTGCACCACTCGTCTCTGCGGCTCACGCCGACCGTCGGCGGCAGCAGCGGAAGGGCCAGACAGTTCCAAAAGATGAGCGCGAAGAGCAGGAGACATGACGGCGGTCCCGTCCACCTGGCCTCGCCGTGCGCGTGGGCGAGCCTGTCGAGGTTTGGGCGGTGGCGTCATAGCTCGAGCTCGCCGCACCTGGCTTGAGTGGGCTCGGCGGCTCCTCTGGCAAATCCTCGTCCGCTGATGCGTCGTCGATCGCTACGGTGACTGGCAGGCCTATTCGTATCACCTGAGAAACAATCCTTGGGAAAGTGAGCGATAAGCTTTCGTACAGCGTCCGAAATCGCCGAGTCCAAGGCTCGACTCCGAAATTCAGCCTCCACTTGCAAGGCGGTTGCCACATCGATGTACACAAGAAAGCTTGCCTCACTGTACCAACGACCACGCCTCTGCACAACTGACGGGGAGTCACCACGAATGATGGCTTCGGTCGCGAAGCCAGCCCTGCACGAGTGAGGAGAATAGTGAACCCCCAAGGTGGCGCTGAGTCTGGCAAGCACCCTCCGATAGTGATCATATCCGCAATCTGCCAAAAAACCCTGCTCAGGAGGGGCGCGTAACAGCCTGAAGAGCAGCATTGCAAGCACTGGGTCCTGATCCGGATCAAAGAACGTGGTCTGCTCTCGGCCCACCTTGGTTCCCACTCGGGTGCCCAAACGCAGCACATAGCGAGGCACCAGATCGTTGGGCCGTAGTATATCGTGTTCTCGTAGCCCCAGCATTTCCGATGGCCTAAGTCCTGTAGCCTGTTGCAGGAGCATACAAACTGCCAGACGATGCTCTCCCTCACCCGCCATCTTGCAAGCAATAAATTTAGCAGAGCGTGACAGCATAGGAAAAGCATGTTCAGCAGGGAACTCCACGGTCAGACCTTTGATCACCTTCTTCGTGAGGGGAAGCTTCCCTTTAAGGCTGGGGGCAAAGAACTGCATTCCTGCCAGAGTGACCTCGAGCTTCGACCGCGTCAAAGAAGCCTCGCGACGAAACAGCACGAGCCACTCGTCTAGTTCTGCAGCTGAAGAAGGAGCCGCGTCGAAAAGAAGCAAGAAATTCTGGAACTTCTCAACCGCACTCCGGTAGCGCTCGAAGTTGCTGACTTCAACGGTGTTCACATGTAGCGGGTCGAGCCGGAAATGGTGCATGCCCGAGCCCTCCCCCGGGCCCTGTCGTGGCAGCTACACCTACCGGCGCCTGGAGGCCCGATCGGCCGGCATCAAGGCAGACTGGCACCATGAAAAGATGAATCGAATGCCACATGCAACACCATAGGCAGCTCTCCTCCGCAAGTAAAAATTCAGCCCCCAAGAAGAGGACCTCCCTTTAGTCATCGCGCTCGCACACGGTCGGTTGTCTTGCAAAGCGCAGCAGACTCGGTTGTGCGCAGCCGGGTCGCGACATACAAGCTCGAGACACTTAGTGACCGCCCTAGCTTCACCAATGGTGATATGATCAGCAGTGTGCCAGCGTCCCGCCTGTAGTTCGGACCATCTCCTTTCTTCAAAAAGCGACTGAGGCAATCGCGAGAAAGGCCGAGTAAGCTTGATGATTTCACCGGGTTTGCGCAAGCCTCTAAAGCCTCAGTCAGCTTCTGTGATAGCAAAGCCCGGCTCTTCACCAGCCCACATCAGTGCACGAAACTCATCACGTGTCGCCTGGGTCTGGGTCACACAAACTCCGAAACCGCCACAATCCACATCATCAGCACCCATGGCATCTGTGGCATACACGGAACTGCTCACTGGGTGGGACGCATGTAGCGTCATGAAGTCCACCGCCCTGGCCATGACAGTCAGCTCTCGCCTCACCGAAGGCCAGGGGTGAACAAGCTGACCCTCACAGACGTCCATCATGTGATAGACGGTGAAAGGTATCGATAAAGCTCGCGTCTCAGCTGCGCGCCGAAACTCCAAATCCCAACCAGAGCCCTGAGCAGATCGACACAAACGAGACGAGAACTAGCCTGTTCAAAGAGCGCCGCCTGCAACAAACGTGCCTTCCTCCTCGGCAAAGAGAAAGCCCCCTGCCGCACATCAATCTCGTAGCCCACTACTTTTGTGACCTCATCGCACGACCTCCTGTCTGGAGCCTTGAAACCTGCGGCCTCCATGTTATCGGCGATCTCCTCCATCAAAGGCGCTGCCAACCCTGCACAGTCCCCGACTCCAAGAAGCAACGTATCATCAACATGCAGGTACAAACCCACATGATCATCACCCAAAGGCACCCTCTTGTGATCCTCAACCGCCTCATTCAAGATCTGGACCCCTCGTGATGTGGATGAGGCCTCCAATGACCTTGGAATCAGCGGTGCCGTAGGCCCCTGTGCGAAGATGCCCGTCGGCCCCTCGCCCGAAGCCTGCCAGGTGACACACGAAGAGATCAGCCCCCTGGCGATGAGCGAGCACATGCCTGGCGGATAGGTCTGGAGCCGCCGGGTGAGAAAATGACCTTCTGCATCGAATCCCAAAGAATTCGCATGAACATGCTGTGCACTAAGACCGGAGCAAAGACAGTGAGCAAACCTTTCCAAGTCTTCGCAATTCCCGGCCAAAGTGGTCGGCTTCTGAGTGGGGCCTCCCAGCACGCATTGATCAAAAGAAACCGTGGATGCCTCCGTGCGACTCAGAAGTTCACTGAACTCAATCGTGGCGAAAATCGAAGGAAATGGATGCTCACCTGGATCTTTCGGATGCTCCCAAAGAAAGCCACCTCCATAAAGAGAGATGCGATCACACAGCGCCATGCTGTGCTTGTACAAGACGTTGGCTTTCTCTACTCAGCGCGCTCGTGAGGCCTCAGGTCAAGTCTGCCCCAGAAAGAGTCATGGAACACGGGGAGTCCAGGAGCAGAAGATCCACGAAACATCATGCCCATGAGCTCATGCTGAGTATCTTCACAAGCCAGGTCCCACCGGTGGTCTGTTGTGAGGTCAATTGTGGCCATTAGCACTCGGACCCCCGCTTCCTCTGCATACTTCTCCACATACCACTGAACATCTTCGGCACGACGTTCCCTCTGAACAGATGAATAATCACAAAGACACGTTGATCAGAGATTTCATACCACCACTTTTCAACGGAAAACACTGCTTCTCTACGCTCGAAGCGATTCCACCACTCGGCATCGGAGCAGCCCGAAGTAAACCTCACACGGCCTCCTCTCCACGACGAAGTTCTCCTCGATGACCTGGAGCGCGACTGCGGGGAAGGAGGGTGGAGGATCTTCCACTGAAAAGGTGGCTAGCCGGACTCCGATCTGACTCTGACAACCTTCCTCTGCGCCTTGCTCAGAAGGCGCCAATCAGCTCCAAGTGCGGATAGTCCTGTGGTTGATCAACAAGGCGCACCACAAGCAGCAGCATCTGGATAGGGAGTAAGGCACTGCAATATTGCAGGGGAGATGCGTAAGCGGCCGGAACTGGCGGGAAGACTCTACTTGCTATTTGGTAGGCTGCCCATTGCTCGTCTACGTTTGCTGCTTCACCTCCAACGAGTTAGAGCAATGCGGGCGCTTGAATGCTGCATGTACAGATCACTTGTGAGAGAAGATGGATTTTGGCCCCGTGTGCCACAAATGTTGCCCTTGTAAGACCTATGTGTAGGAAGCTGGGCAAAGGTGGCAGCATCCAGGATTGGCTGCTGCTGAGAATCACAAGTGGGCCACGCTGTTCCTTCAACGCTTTAAAGCGTGGGTGCTTCTGCGTTTTTCCCACCGAGTGGCAGCGGAACTTGAGCTCTGATCTAAAAACTTACAAGCAACGTCGCGGCCACCGATGATCCCTCTACACAGACGGTACAGCGGGCCATCCTCCATGAATGGCGGAAACGGGCCGGTGCTCGCTATATACTGCCCTCCATGGTTGGTTGCGATACGAACTTCGCGATGTTTAACCTGCCAAATACTCTCGGCCAAAATCTACGATTGACGACAAGGTTGCTGCTGCCAAGTGGCCTCAGTTTTCCAGTTTTTTGGGTTTCAGGCAAGTTCCGGAGACATGCTCCAAGCTGTCGGCGACGGCTTTAGCGCGGCTCAATGCGACGAGCCGATATACCAGCCTTCTGCTTTCTCTCTGCCGGTCATCCAGGTAGCACATGCAATGGTGCGGTTCTCACCAGTCTGGAGGCTCGAACCATTGACGTGCAGCTTCAGCGAGCACGCCACAGCTCTTACTTGCAGGATTCTCACTCTGCGTGTCTGGCAGTCCTGTGAATTGTCTTCTCAAGCAGCGCGGCCTGCCATGGCTTTTCGGCAGCAGCTACACAGCAGGTCTTGCTGGGAGTGCTTCTTCGCAAATTATGGGGCGACAACCACTTCTAACCAGTAGGTCTGCCCGTCGCCTCGCAGCCAGGAGATTGGAGCCGTTGCATGCCAGATTAACTCTTCGCGGAACTTCTGAGCCTTTCGTGTCGGTTGCGCATCATCCATGCCAGCAAAAACTTTTTGTGCCCTTGGGTGCCTATCGAGTTTGCGCGGACCGTCCCACGGGCCGCCCGAGGTATACGTGTAGGAGGTATGCATTGGTTGATCAATGTACCGGAAAAGCTTTTCAGACTTGCTCCTGCGCACTAGTCCGGCCCTGCCAGCCCAGGTGGATGTTACCGCCGCGCGTGCTTTCCTCCCTTTGCAGAGCGTTAAAACCCAAACGCGCCTTGAGGCACACTTCTAGGTTTAGTAAAAGGAGGTGCAAGCCGACTGACTGACTACGTCACGCAAGGCTACAGCAGTGAAAGCTAACAGCACTTTTACACCTTTCGTCGCAACCAACTGTTCACCACGCGCTTGTCACGCAGTGCAAGGCTTGAGCCAAGTGAAACGGGGCGCGGACAGAGACTTCAGCACACTCACTTCCGAGGTAAGTCCTAAGGACTCCTAACGGCTTCTCTGCACTGGCAACTCTGCTACACGGCCCAGGTGTTCCCCGGACTTCGTCTAGAAGTCCGCTCTCACAGCAAACAAACTGACAACACTCTGATGTTCATCATGCTTCAGGAAAGTTCAGGGAAACACCATTCTTCGTGAAAACTCGTGAGGAAAACTCCGGTTGGACACGCTTCTGACACTGATAACTTTCACCGCAAGGTGAGACAGGAAGCGTGAGCGCAGCGACCGACAGACAGACAACTTTTCCCTACTCCTACCGTTCACAGCTATACCTAAGGTTCTCTAAAACTCACTAAGGAGAAAACAGAAAGTGTTCCTGACTTTGGCGAGACACAGGGGCACCATTATAGGATTGAAAATCACGCTCGAGCGGCGAAGCGCTGGGCTGAGCCCGGTTTGAGTCAGGGGTGAGACAGGAAGGAGAAAGAGAGAGAGAGGGAGAAAGGAGAGTGTCAGTGGGGGAGTCACCTCACCCTGAGACTAGTCCACTTTGGGAGCGGCGAGTTACTCAAGACCAGTCTGACATCAGGTGATGTCCTTAAACAGCACCCTCGGCACAGACTGGTCGAGCTCACCTGCCTACTGCGGTTGCCCTCAGCCTACCTTCCAAGGAGTCTCCTCACTTTGAGCTAGGCGGCAACAAAAGGGTGCAAGGGAGGTTTCTCACCTTGAGTGAACTGTTACCCTGCAGTCTGAAGAAAGGAGTCTGGGACTTCGGCAGGTACTGGTCTCCATCGCCTCACTTTGGTTGGACCGGTAACAGAGAGCAAGAGGGAGTTTCCTCACCTTGAGCGGACTAGGACCAAATTGGCTCGTTAAATTAGGTAAAGGAACGATTTGGGGAGAGTCCTCACCCATCGCTGCTTAACATGCAAAGGCCACACAACACGGGGAGGCACCTCACCCTGTGTGTAGGAGTAGAAATTAGTAACCTCAGGGAGGCACCTCTCCCTGTACTTCAGGACCTAAAGCAAAGGTGGTGAGCTCCCACAAGGGAGAAGAGGCCCAGCAGAGGCGGCACTCCACTGGGCACCACTCACCTCCACAGGCATAGCTCGAGACCCGAGTGCTTGAAGCGGAGGGAGACACTCGCCATGAAACAAGGCACAACCCGAGCATTGGAGGGAGGTGCAACTCCCTGCCTGTGAACGAAAAGCCAAAGGATTGACCTGGGCAGCATGCACAGAGGGAGAGAAGGAAGGATGAAGGGAACTGAAAAAGGCCGCTGCCCCTCAACGCGGAATTTTGGCGCAGGGCCGACGCCAACCCCTCATTGTCGGCAAGCCAGTGGCGCGGGGTCCACGCTTTCCCCTATTCTCAACTACGTGGTGGTGCGGGGAACCACACCCTGCAAGGCCAGTTCCAGACCCCTAAACCCTTACCCTCAACCTGAGTACTGCGAGCCCAGGTGGGCCTGTATAGCAACCAGCAGGACGGAGATGCTCACAGTCACTGCAGCCCTCCTGACCACTGCACAGCCCCAGTGACAAGCCTGCAGCAACTGGGCGGGAGAGTCCCTGGCAACAGAGAAAAACCTCCAGAGGCTGCTGACGCAGGAGGCCTGCCCGGGAAAGGCAACGCAAGGCCCCAAGCAAAGTCACTCAAAACTTAAAACTATCAGAGCAAAATCAAAGAACAAACGGGTCAACCAAGCATGAGTCCCCAGTCTCTCCTACCTGCCGCCTCTGGGGCCAAGGCAACAAGCGGCCGGAAAACTCAACTAGCAAGGGTCCCTAAACCTAAATAGAAGCAAAAGGGGAGAAATCTCACCCTGAAATGGAGATACCCATCGTCGCCCTTGCAGCCAGAAAGCTCAAAAGGGCCCGGCGGGCTATCGCAGCAAACCTGACAAGCTGCAATGCTCCAAGAAGCAGGGCTGTGAGAAACCCTGGCTGGGTAAAGCAACACACAGGACCTCCAACACCAAACCCAGCCTTGGCGATAGAGGCCTGTAAGGAAGCAGCAGGGGAAGTGCCTCAAACTTGCTTAGCAACCAAGCGAGGCCGGCAGTCAGCAGGGGACGACACGACCAAACAGGGCACAAGACCGGCTGCATCAAATTGCCTACTCAAAACGCGCCAAAGGACCCCAGGAAAGACACCCTAGCATCGGCTGGCTTGGGAAACTACACCCCAGACGGGGGAAATGACGAAAGAGCCGCCGAGTGTAAGCGATATGCAAACCTGGAGCGCTCAGTCCTGCTGGCGCAGCACACGGGCTAACAAGCCCGGGCCCCGAGAGTAAGGCAAAAGGCCGTGAGGGAACTCACACACAAGGATACACAAACTTTCAGAGAGAGAGGGGATCCAGGCAGCCGCTGAGCCGACCTCCAACTCAACTCCGGTTAGGATCTTTGCGGGCGAGCGAGCTCAACCTCACAGGGCTATCTGGCGGCACACAGCGCTGGCGAGTTGCCTCAACCAATGTCTGTCACTAGACACACGTTGTGTCAGCCACCTGCAGGCGAGATGCCTCAGCCTAAGCTCGTCTGCAGACCTGCGGGCTGAGCTACAACTACCTGGCGAGGCTCCACCTAGGACAGTCACAGGACAGACTAAAGGCTAAGCTACAACTACCAGCAGCTCACGTGCAGCTGCCGCCTCTCTTCAAGAAAACTGTACGACAAGAAAAGTTGGCAACAAACTAGGGCGTTTTTGCAAGCAAGGCCCTCAAAACAACTCCCTTTTCCAAGAAAATCAAGCGAACTGTGCAAGCAAGATTGTTTCAAGGTTCAAGGGTTTGCGCAAGCTGTTGGTTTGCAATGGCTCAACTACGCACACCGGAGTGTATCTGCAGCTACCCCCCCGCGTCCCGTGCTGCTCAGGCAGCCTACGAGAAAACACAGAGATTGGTTTCGAGTGCTCTTTGGGACCCACCCTTAGATACGGCCTCAAGAGCCCAGTGCCACGACGGCAACGGTGCGGCGCTTGCCAGTTTGAACCACAACAGCTTGAGCCAGGATTGAAAATCATTCCGGTGGCGCGAGAAGTCCACGGCCAGAGGCCTGTCCGAAGAAACCCTGAAGCATGCATTAATTAAAACTGGCTGTAGCAAAGCCAGGGCTAAGCGAGTACGCCTTGAAGGCTCCAGTACAACCAGTAGCCTCAAAGCCCTATTCAAAATCGGAGGACTGTACAGGAAGGTGTCTGGCTCAAGTAACCTCAGGCCCCATTGGGCGAGGTAGCGGTTGAGCGACCTTCATAACTAACTCACTTAGCTCAGTTGGCGGCCAAGAAGAAAGGAGACCGTGCAGCTGCAAACCAAAGTAGCTGCAAAACAGGTGTGTCAAGCAGGTTTACACTGTTGCAGTGCAAACAGAGGGATGGGCAGCAGGGTACACACCTGCACACACTGCACACTCTTGCACGGAAGGCCCCCCCCCCCCTGTTGACTACACGTACCCTGTACTGGCCCTGCACAAGCTTCAAGAGTACGAGCCTCAGCCCAGCTGGCGAGGCGTGGTCAGAAAACGGGGCTCCTGGGCACCGCAAGCCTCAGCCCAGCTGGCGAGGCGTGGTCCTGTACGAAACAGCGAAGCGGCAAAAGCTTTCGTGTTCCTGCTGTCAGATCTCTTGCTCCTTAAAGACACACCTGAAGAGATTGATCACCTGCCAACTAGCTCTCAAAGCAAAGGCTCAAAGCAAAGGCTGGACACTCGGGCTGACCGGACCGAGGATCCTGCAGAAAACGGGGCTCCTGGGCACCGCAAGCCTGCCAGAGCACGGAGAAGCGGAAGCAGGCAGGCTACGAAGCAAAGGCGATGCTGTAGTACAGTGCTTGAAAACCATTTTGCAGAGCAACAAGGCTGTCACGGCCTGCTGCGGGACCTTTGGTCCAGGTCAGTGCCCAGGCTGAGCTGCACCCTTCCACAGCCTCGGGCCCTCAGCCCTAAGGCGAGGGCCCAGGAGGCAGTGAAAAGCAAAAGTTCAGGCGGCCTTCCACTCGACGGCCAGGGCAGCTTGACTCACCTAGTAGGCTAGTCACCAAGGAAAACTCCCTGCTGTAGCAGGCACCACTTGTAGTGCTGCGTAAGGAGTGGTCGTAGCCGTTGCAGCACCTCCTCAGGCGAGGCGTTGCTGACAAGCTGGAGTAGCTCCTGAAAGTGGTCTGGAACACTCCTCTTGACCGCGCTCCAGAAAGCCGAGGCACGCTGTCTGTTCGGCCAGTGTGCCCTTTGACCCTCCCATGGAAGCCAGTCTGCGGTGTCCCACATCATAATGAAGCCACGGGCATCAACACCAAAGTTGAAAAAGCCAAGATCCTTGAGATTGTAGAAACGGGAGGCCTCCGCAGTCAGTGCCATCATGTAGCGGACCATATCAAGGTCCGGCGGAGCTGGCCTCCACACCGAAAGTGGAGTGAGCCTAGACTGCCTCAAAAAGGATTGAAAATCATTCCCAGTGGCGCTTGTCCACGGCCAGAGGCCTGTCCGAAAAGCTGCACCGAATTAAGTGGTATGCACAACCTAGTCCTGCACAGACCCTGGGCGAAGTCAAAAAGACCTCAGCCCCAAGAAAGCACTCTGTCAGAGCCCTACTGTACTGGCAAGGAGAGTGACAAGACTCCTCAAGCCCTTTTGGGAAAGACAAACCCTGACAGGTGCTCAAGCCGAACAGTGAGAGGTGAAAGCTGTACAAACTAACTGACACTACCCTCAGTCTGGCACTCAGCTTGCAGTGACCTCAGCCCTGAGGCGAGGTCACTCAGTGAAGCTAGGCGAGGCGGCAAGCCGTAAAGTGCCTAGCCTCAAGCCCTCACAGCCCAGGGGTTCCTCAACCTCACCTTGCACAGAGCAGCGCCCCTCAATTCGGTACCTTTAGCGCGGGGCCCACGCACTCCCCTCAACAAGGCGCAGGGAGCGACGCTTTCCCTTCAACTCAACTTCGTGCTGGCGCAGGGAACAACGCCCTGCTATGCTCTCTGCGAGTGGAGACTTTGAAGCCCGAAGACTGCTCCCAGTAAACCTGCTGACTGCTCACTAGGGAAAGGGCAAAACTTTGAGGCCCGCACAGCAGGGGACCTTCCCTACCTGAGGGAAAGGAACCAGGCTGTTCCCTGGGAAGCCTCTGACTGCTTCAAGGGAAGGGGCCAAACTGGCAATCTGGACTGCAGATCACAGACTACACAAATGCAAAAACCAAAGCCTATCACCCTTACATCCTCAGCCCTAAGGCGAGGAGTGCAAGAGCGACTGCGGAAAGGCACCTCGCTGCCTCAACTTGCCCAGTGAGGAGGTACGAGACACGATCCCTGTCAGCTGCCAGGTGAGACCCATGGCGTGCCTATAAGAACACCCAGAAAACTAATTACTGGGCGAAGGCGGGCAAACCAAGGCAAGGGGAGGGAGCCTACTCAGCCTGTGCTGCCATCCACTGTCAGCAAGCAGACAGCAGGGCGGAGAAACTATCCCTAAAACCAGCCCTAAACCCAAGGCCAGCAGAAGAGCAGTCACAGAGTCAGGGAAGACTGCTCACTGCTGCTAGCGCGCGAGCCTGCTGGGAGGCCACATACATCCCAACAGAGGGCCCAAACCTACCTCAGCCTGCAGGCGAGGCAAACAACTAAGGGCATCCTAAACCCCTAAAGGCGAAAGTCCTCTGCACACGGGCAGCTGGCCGAGAACTAACTAGGCTATGCAGGATCACACGCCGGCGCGTGTCCTCACCAAGTGCAGTCAGCAAGAGGAAGCTGCACACCTAGTGCCTAAAACAACTCACCACCAGCCAAAAGTAAGCGAAACCACGCCGGGAGCGAGCAGGAAGCCACACAGAGTCCCTGCGCCCAGCAGCGACAGCTGCCTACAACAGACGGGGACGTGCTGCAGGGCATAATAAGAGCATGCCTCAAAAGAATCGAGGCGCGGGTTTAGGATGCAGCAAAACCCCTCATGGCACCTGCAAAGGCATGAAAGGGAACAAGGGCTAGCACAACCCTACAAAGAACCCCAGGCAATTGCAGTTGCTGATGCTCAGCAAAAGCCCACGAGTGGTCCAGACTGAACCTTCTGCATGACACCACACATGGGAAGGCCAGCCTGTCATGAGTGCGCGTGCCACGTCCAGGCCGGGAAAGCAACCCACTGACCAGCGAGGCATAAAACAAAGCCGCTTCGAGCACACAGTCCTCAGCCCTAAGGCGAGGACTAGGGCCTGCTAACTGGAAAAGAAGCGGCAAAACGGGCATCGTCCAAAGGGCAAAGAGGAACAGGTTTCCTACAAAGGTGCTTGAAAGACCGGCAGCCACAGTGAAGACCAACGCCCCTAGAGGCAAGTACTGCTCAGCCTGTTCGCCTACAGGAGAACTCCCTTCCGCGAGGAGGGCCGGCCAAAACTTGTCGCAAGAAATTGCACTGCAAAATTCAAGCAAAACCGACCAAACCATGCAAAATCAAGAAAATCACATGGAAGTGTCACACCATGGCAACTACTGCTCTTCGGCTTGAGCCGGAACTGCACCTACCCCGCCCCTGCTGCACAGGCAGCCTACGAGGAAACAAGCGGTTAGGTTCGAGCCTGTTAAGGACCCACCCGTAGTTACGGCCTCAAGGCTGGCGGCCACGACGGCACTGGAGGCTTGAGCACTCATGGCCTTGAGCCAGGATTGAAAATCACGCTCGAGCGGTCGGTCCGCTGGGCTGAGCCCAGTTCGAGTCAGGGTGAGACGGAGCTTTAGGGGAGTCACCTCACCCTGATTTCGGAGCCTAGTCCACTTTGGGAGCGGCGAGTTTCTCTAGACCAGTCTGACATCAGGTGATGTCCTTAAACAGCACCCTCGGCACAGACTGGTCGAGCTCACCTGCCTACTGCGGTTGCCCTCAGCCTACCTTCCAAGGAGTCTCCTCACTTTGAGCTAGGCGGCAACAAAAGGGGGTGTGCAAGGGAGGTGTCTCAACCTTGTAGCTTCTCCAAGTCCACGGAGTCTCCTCACGTTGTTGACTTGTAGAGCAAGGGAGTAGCCTCACCTTGAGCAGACTTAGGCTTGTGACCAAATTGGCTCGTTGAATTAAGGCTGGAAAGGGGAGTCTCCTCACCCTGGAGCGGCTTGCAAGCTTAAGGGAGTCACCTCACCTTAAAACCCTTCAGGGGTTTCTCAACTGGTTGGGGTGTCCAAACTAGGGATCGGAACGAGCTGCCAGGTTGTATCATCCGGATTGCTCCAAGGGTTGCTCAGGGGGATGACCATACCAACCTTGTAGCACAAGGGGAGGTAGGTTAAGAACCCCGAGTCCTTTAAGCCCTCAAAGTGGTGCGGAAAGTCCTGGAGGCGGTGGAGGAAGACCTTGCACAAAACCTCGGGGGAGCCATAAAGGTGGATTTGTTCTTCCACCCATGGGCCAAACATTTCATGTTTGGCGCATAGGCCAAGAAGCCCCTTGGTTGCCGCCTTTCCAGGCCAGTGCTTGTGCTGCGCTTCTCTCCAGCGGCCCCCGTCGTACAAACAAACCTGCACGTAGTCGGCCGTGCGCAGCTTTGCACTTTGAAGCGCCATGTTCTCGGCGCGTGTGCGCGCCAAGGTCGGGAGGGCCCAACCTACATTGTGCTCCCCAAGATCCGACAAGCGGATATGGCAGGCACTCAAGAACGCGACCACACTTAACAAAGCCAGGAGGTCCGGGACATCAAGTGTCCTAAGCCTTCCCTGCGGAGAAGCCACAGGGATGACCCGCCTGTAGAAAACCGCGCGGCCACGTAGGGTAAAACCCTTGCCATGGCCATTCTCTGACAGGGTGAGCAGAACATCACCAGAAGTCCCCGGTCGAGGGATAAAGGTGAAATCTCTGGATAGTCCCTCCAGAAAAATCTGCTCCTGGCCCATGTCCTCGGCGAGCCCCAGTTTGAGGACCTGAAAATCGGCTCCAAGTCCCCATTGAGCCGGGGGCTCCGGTGACACGACTGCCACCTACCCCCAAAACGGCCCATACCCCTCCATGCTCGTCCTCCAGCTCCGCCGGAGTGTAAAAAGTCCAAGGCGTGCCAGACGAGCCCTTTTTGTTAAGGGACACGCCTCGGAGGGATCTCGGGATCTTCAGGGGCTGCTTGTAGAGAAGCTCCAAGGGAACCTCCGAACCTGGCTCCCTTCTGAGGTCCTCGCCCTTGGTTCCCGGATCTGGGCCTGGAAGGGACTCCGCTGGGGATGGAGCCTCCTCCGAAAACTTGGTGGTGGCCGGTGAGTTCGCCTCAACCTGGTCACTGGGGACAGGATCTGGATGAGGTGAGGGTTCCTCAACCTGCTCAGGGACCAAAGAAGAGGCTGGCTCAGGTGAGATCTTCTCAACCTGTGTTTTGGAAGCCTTGCCTTCTGTATCCGGCTTGGGTGCTGGTGAGGTAACCTCAACCTGGGAGCTCTGGGCAGGCTCCTGCTTAGGAGAGGTCAGTACCTCTTCCTGCTCATGCTCCGAGGGAGAATGGATTGAAAATCACGCTCGAGCGGTCGGTCCGCTGGGCTGAGCCCAGTTCGAGTCAGGGTGAGACGGAGCTTTAGGGGAGTCACCTCACCCTGATTTCTGAGCCTAGTCCACTTTGGGAGCGGCGAGTTTCTCTAGACCAGTCTGACATCAGGTGATGTCCTTAAACAGCACCTTCGGCACAGACTGGTCGAGCTCACCTGCCTACTGCGGTTGCCCTCAGCCTACCTTCCAAGGAGTCTCCTCACTTTGAGCTAGGCGGCAACAAAAGGGAGTGTGCAAGGGAGGTGTCTCAACCTTGTAGCTTCTCCAAGGCCACGGAGTCTCCTCACGTTGTTGACTTGTAGAGCAAGGGAGTAGCCTCACCTTGAGCAGACTTAGGCTTGTGACCAAATTGGCTCGTTGAATTAAGGCTGGAAAGGGGAGTCTCCTCACCCTGAAGCGGCTTGCAAGCTTAAGGGAGTCACCTCACCTTAAAACCCTTCAGGGGTTTTTCAACTGGTCGGGGTGTCCAAACTGGGGATCGGAACGAGCTGCCAGGTTGTATCATCCGGATTGCTCCAAGGGTTGCTCAGGGGAATAACCATACCAACCTTGTAGCACAAGGGAAGGTAGGTTAAGAACCCCGAGTCCTTTAATCCCTCAAAGTGGTGCGGAAAGTCCTGGAGGCGGTGGAGGAAGACCTTGCACAAAACCTCGGGGGAGCCATAAAGGTGGATTTGTTCTTCCACCCATGGACCAAACATGTCATGTTTGGCGCATAGGCCAAGAAGCCCCTTGGTTGCCGCCTTTCCAGGCCAGTGCTTGTGCTGCGCTTCTCTCCAGCGGCCCCCGTCGTACAAACAAACCTGCACGTAGTCGGCCGTGCGCAGCTTTACACTTTGAAGCGCCATGTTCTCGGCGCGTGTGCGCGCCAAGGTCGGGAGGGCCCAACCTACATTGTGCTCCCCAAGATCCGACAAGCGGATATGGCAGGCACTCAAGAACGCGACCACACTTAGCAAAGCCAGGAGGTCCGGGACATCAAGTGTCCTAAGCCTTCCCTGCGGAGAAGCCACAGGGATGACCCGCCTGTAGAAAACCCCCCGGCCACGTAGGGTAAAACCCTTGCCATGGCCATTCTCTGACAAGGTGAGCAGAACATCACCAGAAGTCCCCGGTCGAGGGATAAAGGTGAAATCTCTGGAGAGTCCCTCCAGAAAAATCTGCTCCTGGTCCATGTCCTCGGCGAGCCCCAGTTTGAGGACCTGAAAATCGGCTCCAAGTCCCCATTGAGCCGGGGGCTCCAAGGTGACACGACTGCCACCTACCCCCAAAACGGCCCATACCCCTCCATGCTCGTCCTCCAGCTCCGCCGGACTGTAAAAAGTCCAAGGCGTGCCAGACGAGCCCTTTTTGTTGAGGGACACGCCTCGGAGGGATCTCGGGATCTTCAGGGGCTGCTTGTAGAGAAGCTCCAAGGGAACCTCCGAACCTGGCTCCCTTCTGAGGTCCTCGCCCTTGATTCCCGGATCTGGGCCTGGAAGGGACTCCGCTGGGGATGGAGCCTCATCCGAAAACTTGGTGGTGGCCGGTGAGTTCGCCTCAACCTGGTCACTGGGGACAGGATCTGGATGAGGGGAGGGTTCCTCAACCTGCTCAGGGACCAAAGAAGAGGCTGGCTCAGGTGAGATCTTCTCAACCTGTGTTTTGGAAGCCTTGCCTTCTGTATCCGGCTTGGGTGCCGGTGAGGTAACCTCAACCTGGGAGCTCTGGGCAGGCTCCTGCTTAGGAGAGGTCAGTACCTCTTCCTGCTCATGCTCCGAGGGAGAGGCCGGTTCAGGCGAGACCTTCTCAACCTGGGTTGCGGCGGCCGGGCCTGGATCACCAGCCTCTGTATCCGGCTTGGTTGCCGGTGGAGGAACCTCAGTCTGAGAACTCTGGGCAGGTTCCTGTTTAGGAGAGGTCAGCACCTCATCCTGCTCAGGCCCCAAAGGAGAGGTTGGTTCAGGTGAGACCTGCTCAACCTGAGTTGTGGAGGCTAGGCCTGGTTCATCAGCATTGGAAGGCGAGGGCACCTCAGCCTGCAGATTGGAACCGGAGGCTCTTGGCGAGGCCTCCTCAGCCTGGGCCTCTGTGCGTTGCCGCTTTGGCGGTGGTGGTGGTGGGGTTCGGGCTACCCCCGGCTTGGGTACGGCTTTTGGCCTTGTGATAGGGGCCTCAACCGACCTTGACAAGTTGGGACCAGAAGCCGGAGGTTCCCGGTCGGTACCTGAGTGCTGGCTTTGCCTGGAGTACCTTGATCTCGAAATAGCAGGTTTGCCCTCACTGAAACGATGCTGCAAGAGGGCCTGGTACCTCTGTTCCGTTACCGGGTCCTCGAAAGGGGCATTTTGCCCCTTCCCTGGCTTATTCTTCCCTTTTCCTTTACCCATCTTGGAGCCAAAAGCTGCGAGAAGGCTCAGACATGGAGGGTTAGCAAAACCAGGTACGAGTAGCACTTAGACCAGGCTACATCTGCAGGCTTGGCGCAAACAGCACCTACCCCATCATCAGTAATGAGCTTGGAGGGGAGAAGTAAAGTTCGATAATGTCCTGAGGTCGGGGAGTTGCCTAAATGCGAGACCACGGCCTTGGGGTAGTAACGAAGAAGTTCCCCATCCAATCCCTCAAGCACACAAGGATCCTCAAAACCAACTGGGTTCTCGAGCCTCCGAAAACCCCCCCCTTCCCTAACAAACCTCAAAAGCTGCAATGCAATCAAAGGCGGGTGAGTAAGAATTTTCACTTCTCCACCTTGTTGCCAATTTGCCAGAAGTTCCTTCATAGGGACTTCGTGCTCCGGGAGGTGAAGAGGAAGTGGGAAAAAGTTACCCTCGTGGTGAGGTGCGTTGGGAGCATGAGCTCGCCATGAAACGCAAGAGAGGTCACGGGGAAGCCCCGAAGAAAGGTGCATGAGAAGTTGACAAACATCATGCTGGCTATTTGGGGATTCCCATCGACCCTGGCCTGCAACTAGTCTCTTCCAAACCAGGGACTGCCACAGCTCGACTTTGCGCTGATCTTTCAACCATCGCAGGATGCCCTGGATGGGGGATCCAGCAAAGGGGCTGGAGGCATCAAGGAGCAGGTCAACCCAAAAGAAACCAACCACCAGAGAATTGGTGTAACAATGGTTGGATGGATTTTGGAACTTCACCTTGCGAACAATGGAGCCAGCAGCCCTTAAGTCTCCAAGCTCTGGGCTTCCAGGATCCCGGTAATCGCGGACAGCAGGAGAGGGAGGCTCAATCCTGACCATGTTCTGCAAGGGAGGGTCATCGGGAGTGAGAGTTTGCAGGGGAGTGGCCTCAACCCTGTTAAGTGGTGTTGCAAAGAAGTTGCTAAGGTTTTGGGCTTTTGGGAGAGTCTCCTTAGAAAGCTTGCTAGCCTTCTTGGAGGCAGGTAGTGACTCCGGAACCCCTACGCCACTTAACAAACTCTTGGTGAACTTAGTCAGTTTGTTAGTGTGTTTACGGGTCACACACAGGGACTGGAGGAGCCCCGGGACTTTCTTTGCCCGCGCTGGCAAAATGCCTTCACACACTTTACACTGCCAAGCTTTGCCTATGGAAACAAGCTGATGGGAAGAGTGACAGGCCAGGTGATCCGGGGGACGACCTTCCCTTCCCAAGCACGGCTGGGCAAGGACCTGCTGGAACAGTGAAGGAGGGTCTACTTGCTGCAGGTAAAGGCCACATTTCCCACACATGGCTGTGAGGTTCGTAGGGTGCTGACTCCGAATTTCCCACTGGTGTCCCAGCGGAGAGACGGTTTGGCTGACGAGTTGCTCAATCTGTTGCCTTTTGTTGAGGGTTGGAGGTTTTGGCTGGCGCTTGCAGAAAATAGTCTTCTTGTCCTGCGTAGTAATCAAAATCTCCGCCCTCTGGCTAAGTAGCTGGGAAAGGGTGGAAACCAGCGTGTCAACTTGCCTGACTTGCTTTTTGGCATCAGGGTGCAAAGCTTGGTCAGCCCTGGACCCAGCAAGTTGGTCAGCTTCCTGATTCAAATGCCAACGCCAAACCTCATCTTTTCCAAACTTTTCAGCAAATTTTCCTACATCCAAGTGAGCCTTAACCCAATGAAGATGTTGTGGGGATATGTTCTGCCATTGGGGTTTCCAAAACATGGAATGCTTGGATGTAACCGCCCTAGCTGCAGCCTGCTTGCAAGCTACCCGAGAATCCGTAGTAAGATCCGTCAGGCCTGGGCAAAGCTCATGGGCCTTAACAATGGCATGGACCTCCCCATCTAGAACCGTGGCCGGCCGAGGCAAAACCCCGCTCGCAGTTGCAATAACTGTGATACTTTGGCCCGTTTTGCGTGCTAGAATCACAGCCCATCCAATGGTCCGCAATCTGGGATCGGATGAAAATTTTCCGCCACTGGCATCAGTTCCAATGACAAGATCCGAGTCCCAGGGCTGTGACGGCCAGGTGCCCGCATACCTATCCTCAGCGTTCTGAAGTGGCGAGGAGACATAGGCAAGAGGGGGAAGGGCTCGCAACCAAAGGCAGGGCGCAGGATGGGACTGACGCATTTGTTCAAGATGCCTGGGAAGCTTTGGCTGTCTGGCCCATCTGGGGCAGTCCCACAGCACATGTTGTAGTGTGTTTTCTGAATCAAGGCCCCGATCCTTACAGTACGGGCACTTGGGGTGGCCACCACTTCCCGCGTGCACAACTGCACCTTGCCAAATTGACCTGTAGAAGGTCAGACGTTTGGTCTTCTTTAAAGCAATGCGGCGATGAATTGTGAAATCTACACCCTCCTGAGCTCCTTGGCCGCCATGTTGGCCAGAGATGGCTCGCAACCTTTCGCTCTTGATGGTAGACCGAATCTTGCGCCGCAGCTCCTGAAAAAGAAAGGGGCTGAAGTCAACGGGCCAGGGGTGGCCATCAATATGCCAGACTTCCGGGGACTGGACATCCCATCCCATATCCCTGGCATACTGAATCATGGCCGAAATGGGTCCGGCAACGATTTTCCAAGGGTGAGGCGAAGCCTCCAACCTGGATTTGACCAAGGGCCAGGACCTTTGAACTTCCTCCCAGATGGAAGGAGAACGGCCAAGAATACGAAGAAAAACTTGCAAATGCTCACAAATGATCTGCTCTCGGGGATCCGGAAATCTGTGGGAGAACATCTCCAAGACGGTCAGGGTTCCTCCTAGATGTTGGCGTCCTAAGCTACCAGCCAGCACAGCGCGGTGCCATTTCAACCGTTTGGGACTAACACCCTGTGCCTGATGGCCATAGGTGGCACACGTCATGATGGATCCGCGCACAACCCTCGTGCGTGAACATTGCGAATCAACACCTAAAGCACGAAGGCGCTTGTGGCGGCCTTGCGCCTTCTTGTGCCTGCCCAGAGAGGTGGCAAGCCTGCGGCGTCTGCCAGCATTGCTGTCAACTCCTAAGTCTTTGGCTAACAGAGTAATGCCAGGATCTTGGTCCGAACGCAGACGCGCAAGAACTTGAGAGGTGGCAGAGTCTGAGCAAAGAAACTTGGTTTTTTCCAAGGAAACCTGAAGATTTCGTTCCGCAAGAGAGTCTCGCAGTATACGAAATGTCTTGAGGGCTTTGTGAGCCGTGTTAGAAGCAGTGGACCCTACCACGTCAGCCGAAATGTCATCCAGCCACTGGTCGATGTTGTGAGTGAGGCCAGTGGCCTGAAGGTCCCTGATTGGGACAAACAAAGCCAGTTTCGAAACCACCGGCGCAACAGGGCAACCCTGAAGCAGCCCAACTGTGGGAATGATTCCCGGCGAAACCGAATTTTCGGCTGAGACAAATCGTGTCCCACCATAAATTTGAAGGGAAAGCTCCAAAAGCAAAGGTGGGAACTGTAACAGGAGTCCAGTGTCGACTACCGAGGCCCAAACCACACAATCATAGAAACCTTTGATATCAAGAAAGAGTCCTACAAAGTGTTTGGACTGAGTTCGGGAGGCTTCGGCCCACAGCAACCGGCGGATGCCGATGTCTAAAGATGTTCGACCTGGCACTGCGGCATCCCAAGGAGCCAGGGCCTGGTAGGAGACCGTCCACTCTTGGATCAGGGACCACCTGGCTCTGCAGTAGTCCCTCCACAAAACGTGAGTTAAAGAGATAGGTCTCTCAGCAGTAGCCGATTTAGGCAGCATACAAACTTGTGTCAGGAGAAACTGCTGCGGGACTCGGAGGCCTCTTTCGAGCTCCTGATAAAATTCAGCGATGTCCTGAAGCATTGGCCAAGTCAATTTCTTGAGAAGGGACTTGCTCCAGCCGTCCGGTCCTGGGGCAGTGACCCTGCCTTTGGAAAACCTTTGTTGCAGCTGTTCCGGGGAAATGGGGCTCAGGGTAGCGACCTGCTGAGCAGCAAGTTCCCGTAGCTTTCCGCGAGCCTGTTGCTCTGCGTGTGGAAGAGGAGGAAGGTCCTCAACTCTAAGTACGCCTTTCCAAGTGCGGAGCCATAGTTTGGTTCTGGCCAGGGCGCGAACCTCTGCGGACAGATCCCGAAAGGGACGTGCAGTGGTGATTTCACCTTTTTTGATCGTCTTGAAAAGGGGGGCCATCCCTTTTTCTTGGGCTCCCTGCAACCACGACCTGTACGATTTGGTCTGGGCATCCTGGTGAACTTTAGAGGCCAGCAGAAATTGCTCCTGCAATATTTGCTGGACGGGCTCGGGAACAGCAGCCTGCTCCGAGAGACAGGCCTGGAGCGTAGAAAGAAAAGAAACAGCTTCCTCCGAGTTGCCCTGCCAGTGGTCCAGGATCTGCGGCAAATACTCCTGGCATTGCTCTCGACGTTTGGGGTGGTCTCCCTGGCACAGAAATTGTACCCGGTGCCAAAAAGCCTGGCAAGAACCTTCCCATGCGAACTGGGACATGCGAGGAACAGCTGGGAGGAATGCAACTTGGAGTTGGCGACCAATACCCTGGGACGATTGCAAAAGACTGTGCTCAACCGAACTGGAAATGGAAGCCAGTCGATTGCTCAGAGGGTCAGCCGAAAAGGTGGTATCCGGCAAGGAGGCGAGGGTCTCCTCAACCTGTATGTAATCAAGCGGTTCTTCCCTGAAGGAAAGCACAAAGGAGGGAAGCTGTGGAGTGGTGAGCTGGAAAGCGCCCACATTGAGGGCAACTTGGATTGCTGCATGTGGCTTGAAAGGAACATCCCAGGAGGCATCAACCCGGAGCAAACCTTCCAGGCAGTGTGATACAGCCAGAAAATCAAGCTCATTGTCACCACAGGTGGCTTTGTTGGGCCCAATTGGTTCCAGGGACAAACTTTGAAAAATGGCAGTGTCCAACAAATCCTTCAAAGGCGAGTTCCAGTCTCCACCTATCAGGATTGGGCCCCTCACAGATTGACGAATTGCGCGCAGAGATGCAAGGATGTCAGAGTTGACCGGGGACCCGAAGCCGGAAGAAGACTGGAGGTACAGGCTAACTACTGTCAAGTCAGCCCCTTGTGTGCGTAGCGTCACCGCCACGTAACCGCAACCTTGGTTGGTATACTGGCCTCGCAAACGGGCTCCCAGGTGGGCTCTAACTAAAACCCCTACTCCGCCTCTAGAGCTATTCCGTCGGCCCTCCCCAGGGGCTGCGGGCACAAGGAAAGAGTCAAAGCCCATGGCAGCCATAGACGAAATTTCAGCAACAATTTGGGACTCCAAAAGGTGGTGCTCCTGAATCAAGATAACATCCCCTTGAGCTGAAAACCATTGCTTGACTTCTGGCCTCCAAGAAGTGATGTTGCAAGATGTGACTCGCATTTGCCTGTGCCCCTGTGGCTGCGATTTGCGCAAAACTTCAAAGCCCCGAGCAACAAGCAAGAGCAAAGTCAAGTCAAAAGAACGTTGGAGGGCCAAGATCTCCTGGCACAGCCACCAACCTAAGCTGCCCTGCTCAACCTGATCAAGAAGGTGGCCAACCACCTCTGAAGTTGCTCCCAACAGATCTGGGTTCTTGACAGCCTCCCACACCTGGCCTTCGAGTGTGCGCCACTGGCTGTGTGGGCTTGCCAAAGGAGGCACCTCAGGTGGCATTTCACAAGGGGCAAGCTGAGAGAAGGGTACCCGAATGTGTTTGGGCTTTTTCGTTCTACGTCTGGTTTTATTACGTTTGCGGGTGACCCCTACCTCGGCATGGCTCCCCGACGCCTGTAAGCGAGGAAACTCCTCAACTTGAGATGCCGTTGCTGAGGTTGTGGCCACAAAAGCAGAGATTGGAGAAGCACCGGTCACAGGGACCTCATCAAACTCAGTTGTCGAGAAAGATGGGGGCCAGAACTGGGGCCCTGTGATGAGTTGGGTGTCCTGGGACTGCAGCGGGGTGCTGTGGCGCAATCCTTTGGTAACAGTCTGCCAGGCACTCAGATCCCCACAAGAATCCCATTCTTCCTGACCAGAAAAACCTGGTAACCAAAACTGACCCCATACAAGGTCGTTGTTGCAAAATTGTGAGTAAGCCTCAACATACCCTGAAACCTTCTCTAAGGACTTGGGCTGCTGAGGTTGGCACTCCCCCAATGAAAACAAATCACTGTACAAAGATATGGGTCGCTTAACCGATTCGCCGGAAAACCCGCATGGCTGAGAGCTGGACGCAGGGGCACAGAAAACGTCTTGATCAAGCTGAAGGGCAGGCTGAAATGCACAAGCAGGTTGCCCACTCTCCCCACTCAAAGGACCTTCCTCGAAAACAGACCTAACCTGGACCCCCAGCCCCACTCCCTAACCTTGCTGAGTGCTACGGCCTCGGCTCCTGGACCTGGGCTTGGCTTGCTCATGCGGCTCAGTGCCCTTGTGTTCTGGCAGAGTTTGGCTCAGCGGGGCACGGGTCGGAGCCGTCAAACCAGGCTGGTTTGTGGCTTCAACTTCCATATTCTGCTGCCCATCATTATGCTTGCCGCGCTGGGCCTCCTCGTAAAGATCCTTCTGCTCCTGGGTCAGGACAATTCCAACTTTGGCAAGCGTATCCAGAAGCCCTTCCAAGGGATCATCCTTGCGCGCGGGGTCCTCCAGACCCGAAGCATCAGCACGGAGTGTGGCTTCCAACTCCGACTGCATAGCCGTGACTTCAGCTTGTTTGCTCTGCAATCAGATTGGCAAACCTTCATCTTCTCAAGCAGCTCCTGGTAGGTTGCTTTGGCGCGGTCTATGCGAATCTGTAAGGCAGCAGTTTGCTGGATCATCAGTCGCAAGTCCGTAGTGCTCTGCTTAAAGCGACGAGTTGCAATCTCAATCTGCTGAGTCTGCGTGGGGGCCGGAGGATCCAGTGCTGCAAGGGCTTGCTGGATCGAAGGCGGCATTGACTCCAAGTGCTTCTTGCAAAGGGCCGCAAGGTCTGTTGGCTCCGACGCAACCGGCTCAGGGATGCCAGCTTGGCGCATCAGCTTCTTCTGATCATCAGACGCAGAGTCCCACAGGTTCTTAGAGGCTTCGGCCTGCTCGTCAAGCCCACCCTTTGCCCCGTTGCCTTTTCCAGACTGGAGGCCTGGAGGCGGACTCGGCTGCCGGCCTGCTTGGAAACCTGCCTCGCTCAGTTCCTTCTGGACCTCTGGGGGAAACTTCTGCCAAAGTGTCGTGACGGCTTTGGAGAGGTTGCCCTCATGATTCCTGGGCCGTTGGGGGCTTTGAGTTGCACTCTCAGTGGCTGCGCTTCTGTCCCTGTTCTTCTTGGGACCCCGCGGGCGCAGTCTTTGAGTGACCGGAGCACCCTGTGTCTTCCAGGCGTTGCCACACAGGTTGCAAAAGGGGTGGTGCTGGACTCTGTCTACGAAAATCCAGCTCTGCTTACCCGCCCTAGAGCAGTGAGGACAGACGATGTAGGGCGTTGCTGCACCCTTGGCACCGTTTTTTCCCCAAGTCATGGCGAGCAAGCTCAACCTGTGACAACGGCTGAGCAAGTGTTCGGCTTGAAAGCACGTGCAGTATGGCGCTACCCCGCCCCAACCCTTGCTGGACAGCCAGCCTACGACCTTTAAGGTTGCGGTTTGGGTTCCAGTCAGGGCCTTTAGCAAAAGTAGGGACTCCAGGCTAAAAGGCCACGTCGGCACTGCAAAGTCTGAGCCGAAAACTTGAGCCGGATTGAAAATCAACTCCCCCTCATGAACCTGTCGTCGAGAAAAGGTATCGGTCCACTGGCTGCTGTTGCGTATTGGGCTCGTAGATCTTCTCACGGTCCACGATAGTTTTATGGCTCTTCCAAAAACGACTGCGGCTGTACAAAGAGGCGTCAGCACCTACCAAGCACTCAAAGCCCTAAGAGCTGTGTGAGCAAAAGCTTCGGGGTAGTGCTGGGTGTTCTTCAGAACGAACATCTTACTATGCTCGTGGTTTCCAGGGCACTTTAATTTATCCATGCAGTGAATGAGAACATGACTGTTCGAGCACAACCTCCAAACCTTCTTCACAGGAAGTGCGTCCATTCCAACCATACCGCAGGCGCAGCCATGCACAAGAGCGGTCTCATGCGGATTGATCTTAAGGAATGATTTCGTAGCGGACCATCCCCAGTAAGCACAACGTTGCGGCCACTCAATGACCCAAGTTGCCGAATCAGATGTGTTGACTAGCTTCAAGAAGCTCTTCCAGAGCTTTCTGTGGACTGTGAAGAGTCCCTTAATTCTATCATCATAGTGATCTGCAGATCGGGCTTGGTGATACCGCTGCCAAGGCGAACCACCGGTACAGGGCGTCGAAGCCCACACAACAACATGCATGTTCCGACGGTGCGCCGAACGAAGCGCATGCTCAATGAGCTCGATGGTCTCCGGAAGAGTCCCATCCGTTTCTTCCGTCACGGGAATAGCATGGATGCCATAGTGGCTAGCAAGCTTAGTCAACCAGGCTTCTCCAGAGGTGCAGAACTCGACCATCACAATGTAATGCGGTGTCTGCAACCGACAACGACCAACCAACACACTCCAAGGATCATCGACGCTTGCAGAAAACAGACCTTTGAACGCGGCAAACACAAGGCAACGGACCGGGGGCGCATCACCTCGAAGATAGTCACTACGGGTGAGACGTTCCTCAAGACACAACTGTCCTATATGATACCAAGTTTGCGCGACACTCAAGTTCTTTGTTTGCAAGTCGGCGACGTTATCCGTTCCTGGGACGTGTGTAACCAGGATCTCGCCGTTCTCAACCTTATCCTGCAAGTAGCAAAGACGAAGGTCCACATGACGCATCCTTCTCAGGAAGCCGGACATCATACTGACTTGGCGAGCGGAAGAGCTGTCCGTAGGCAGGTATAGGGGTTGCGCAACGCTTTCGAAAAGGTGGCCCAAAAGCTGCCCCAATCCTACAAGCTCGCGCGCCATCTCAACCATAGCGAAAAGCTCAGACTCCGCACTGGAGAGTGCTACGATAGGCTGGAGCCTCGAGTAAGTCTTGATACAATTCCCATTCAGGTAAATCACTCCTCCGCTGGTGCTCTTCCGTCCCGTAGAGCGCTCAGAGGCCCAATTAGCGTCGCTGAATCCAACGAGGGTTGCAGTCCCAGGTTGAGCTTTGGAGTCCTTCTGAAAGACCTGAACAAGATCGGGAACCTCCAAAAGCCAACGGAGCACTTTACGCATACAATCCTCATGCACAGCGCGCGGACAGGCTTGACCTCTAGACAGCATGGAGTGAAAATAACACAAATCCCCCCTGGTTTGCACAAGCCAGCCTAGTTTCCCTAGGGTGCTTCTAAAGCGGCTCGCGGCTTCAGGGGAGAGCTCTTCGGAGGGCTTCTCGGGGTCTTCCTTGTCAAGGATCGATCGGAGGTCTGGTGGTGCAGTGCAGGGCTTCATCTTCCTGCGGTTCTCCTGGCTCCACCCAAAAGCCTCGAAGATCGAATCGACGTATTCTTTCTTCACAGCCAACAAGATCTCATGGCCACGCTTGATTATCTCACGGCCTAGGAATCCGATCCTGCCGTCCTCATCCAAGCGTCCAGTCAACTTGACCTTAAGACGGCCCATGAGGAAGTCTAGAAGCTGTTGGTTTGCCTCTTTCGTTCTTGTGGCTAGCAAGATGTCGTCGACGTACACAAGACAAAGCACAAGGATGTCTCCCCAATACCCTTTGTACAACGTAGGTTCAATAAGAGAAGGAAACAATCCCAACTCAGCAAGAAGTCCAGCAAGATGCTTCTGCCACGAAAGGCCTGCCGATCTCAAGCCATATATGGCTTTCTCCAGGATGACGTAAACCTTAGAGCCATCAAGGTTCTGAAAGCATCCCGGCAACTCAAGCACGGTATCAAGAACCAACTTGGCATACAAGAAGGCAGTCGAAACGTCAAGTCCCCAAAGGACAAGCGTATCCTGGACAACACGACAGATGAAAGCCTTGAAGGCCTCCACAGAAGCAGTCTGGCTCGCAATGCCCAAGTCAAGCGCCGAAGGTTGATTGAAAGCAAAGTCTTTTGCAACAAGGCGCGCACGCACAATGTGCTGATCGTCAACATCAACCTTGTCAGTGAAGACAAAACGCGACTTAATGATCTTGGCACCTGTCTCCTGGCAGTGGGTCTTAATCTCATCATAGGTGCGGGCGTTGCCGACACCCAAGTTGTGCATAGCAGACACCTCTTTCTGCATGCCAACCCACGTTTTCTCAGGATCCAAAGGCAAGCCACTGACATCATCAACCACAGAAGTGGGCTTGATGACCCACACCTCCCGATCACCGAAAGGCATGGCTACCCCCTCATCGGGGTTACTGTGCTGAGCGGGTGCTTTTCTCTTAAGCTGAGCAGCAAACAAGCCGACCTCACCGTAATCAACAGGACTCAGGTGATGCTTCTGGTCCGGAATCACTGAGAACATGAACTGAGGCATGCTCGCACTGTCAAGGACATCCCTGAGCAACATCCATGGGCACAGTGTAGTCATCCATATCAACCTGATCCATCTCAACGTCCCCACCAGGGAGATACTCCTGAGGGAGCTCAGAGTCTTGGGCTGCTTGTGAGGGTTCGGGCACCAGGTGCTGCAGATCCTCATGAACAGGAGACCCAGGAAGACTGGGCTCGTAGTCCAAGCTCTCTTCTTCAAACTCCACAACTTCAGGGTTCGGGTTGATTTTTACTTGAGGCTTGTCAGGGGCTTGTTGCTGCTCAGGATTGTCAAGATCACCGAGCGTATCCCTGATGTAATCACGAAAGCGAACTTTGCAACGCCTAGAGTGGAAGCGCGATCTACCTAAGCATCCCGGACAACGTGCCGTTTTGTTGTTTTCAAGCCATTCAGGCTCCGGTTGCGGCAACGGGATTGCTTTCCTCGGTAGGGCCACCCCTGGTAGGCTTTCATAATCAGGCTCATCAGGATTAGCCTCGGCGATAGTTGGTAACAAGTTCGACGAGAACGTCACTGGGTAGGCCATCTTGAGAGCCCGGGCGACGCATCTTTTCATAGACCCATTTGAGAGCCTGATCATGCAGTGATGCCCTTGCCCACCAATCACGGGGCCGAGATAGGCACCAATGTCGTATCGACCATCAACTTGTGATGCAAGGTGTTCTGGGGGCTGAATGTACATGATGCAAGCAAAAGGAAACAACAAGTGAGGCGTGTGACTCTCACCCAAAGCTCGCTGCAAAGGACTCAACATTTGACCCTGTGACGTTCCGAACCGGTTGTGTGAAGCAGCCGTGTGGCTGTGAAGCAATTCCATCGCTTCCTCATTAGCCAACAGTTTCAAACCACT